>CAMTDV010000009.1:41326238-41660368 GCA_947069175.1 Scalesia atractyloides
ATTCACGGTCAAAATCTTTTCAATTTTGAATATATCATGTAAAATACAACAAAGATAAACCATTGAAAGATTGAGACCAAATTCAACCGAATTGATGTCAAATTTTGAAAAACCATGTTTTCCAAAACTTGTCCATCGAACTTGTTTAACCAAGTTCGACCAAACTTGTACTAAAAACTCACTTTTCCAGTGATTTTTTTACCAAATTGGCTCGAACTTGAGGTGTTTTCAAGAAAATTTTGCCAAGTTCGCTCGAACTTGACTGAATTTTTGAAGAAAACTGGTTAAGTTCGCTCGAAGTTGCTAGATTTTTACTGAATTCTTGTCAAGTTCGCCCGAACTTGATAAAATTCAAGGATTTTTAGCTAAGTTCGCCCGAACTTGCTTGTTTTTCATCAAAGTCATTGCTAAGTTCGCTCGAACTTACAAAATATTTACAAATCATCAACAAGTTCGACCGTGGTTGTTAAAAGGAAAATTTTTCAAAACACAAATCACAAGTTCGACCGAACTTGTGATCAAAACTGAAAATTCTTCATTCTAACTACGAGTTCGACCGAACTTGTAGTAGATCTAACATTTTCAAAAGTTTTTGATTGTTTTCAGCGTATACGTCTCGTTATTCACAATGGATGATATTCAAAGAGCTTTCATGTCCGGAGCTAGTTTGTCAAATGCCAACGTGATCCATCAAGTCAATCTTGATAACGAAATTGGCACGACTGTTAAACCGCCCAAGCTAATAAGCATGGACGAGTATGAAGCATGGAAAGAGAAGTTTACATATTGGGTTCAGGCCATGCACTTTGCAGGCTGGGTGTCGATTGAAAGAGGTTACACTGTTCCGGTGATGAACACCAGCAAGTTCTGGAAAAGTACAACTACACGACTGTATAGAAAGACGAATATATTGCTGAGAAAAAGATGATCAGTCTTATCCAACAATCCGTTAAAGAAGATATTCTCGTCTTGCTACCGGAATACACAACAGCAAGAGATCTCTGGCTCTCACTTTAAAAGAAGTATCAAGGAAGCGGGGAGATGATCAAGAGCAAGAAGGCGCTCATTATGAAAGAGTTCGATATCTTCAACATGCTGAAGGGTGAGACTATGAAGCAGATGATTGAACGCTTCTGTCATCTTAAAGTCCAAATGCGGAGACACGGTCTCGAGAAGACGGAGCAAGAGTACACCGACAAGCTTGCAGATGCTCTACCAGATGGAGAGTGGACTACTTATCTAATGGTTCTGAAGGAAAGTGATAAATGGGAATTTTTCAAGCTGTCAACATTTATTGATAAACTCGAAGGTCACGAAATGGAACTCTTGAAGATTGCAAAGTCAAAGAACGCTAATGTTGTTCAAGACGTTGGCTTGTACTACAAGAGTGGAATGCAAGATAACATTTCAAGTCCAAAGATTCAGATAACATTCAATGCGAGTTTAAATTCTTCGAACAATTCGCAGCAGAATCAGAATCAGTCATATCCTCAATATGATCAAAGTCCACAGTCTTCATTCTCAAGTACCGGTTCAAATTCATCTTATCAAAGTTAAGCAAATCAGAATCAACAAACAAATTCTGATTCAAATGTATACAAGTGCAACATCGCAGTAAATTTGAACAATGTTGTTTCAGAACAAGTCGCTAAACAACATATGTCTCTTCTTGCCACTGTTCTGGGGTCATATGAAAGTCTTGTAGCTGGGAAAATTGGAAATCCTGAAATGACGGCAGAAGATTATAACCAAGTGGATGAAGAAGAACTCGAGCTCATGGATATAAAGTGGTGTTTAGCATCTATCATTCAAAGAGTCACAAAGTTCGTTGCTCTCACTGGCCGAGATATTGGAAACTCAAGCAACAAACTAGGTATTGACAAGACGAAAGTGACGTGCTTCAAATGTCACCAAAAGGGATATTTTAAGAGTGAGTGTAAAAATCCTGTAGAAATGGGAAATCAAAGTCCATTCGAGGGAGGCAACGAGTATTACAAGAAGTCACTTCAGTACAACCCAAAGAAGACTCAAGTTGAAATCAAGAGAAACCAAATAGCAGTAACACTGAAAAAGCTATGGTTGCATCAAAGCAAGATGACGGTTTCGACTGGAATTCCTACATCGGTAAGAAGACCGGAGTTGCATTAATGGCTGAAATTGTTGAAGATACTTCTGCAGAAGAAGCAACAGCTTTGGAGAATATTCTGCTGGAACAATATCTGCAACAACAACGTGAAGAAGAGGAGTATATCCACATGCAGAAGCAAGGAATTTTATCTCCTAATTCTTGTGAAAATTTTGCAGGTCACTTTGATGGAAGTTCTCAGGAACAAGTTCCCGAGCAGGAATCAACTGATGAAGTAATCATTGATGTTACTCAAGAAGTGAATGCCGAAAATCTAACTAAGGTAGGTCCAGAGGTAAATGAAGTTGTCAAAGTACAAGTTGTAGAGGTTGAGAAACCTTGTACAAAATGTACCGAACCATATTCTGAGTGTGCCGAAAAATAAAAGATCATCGCTAAAAACAATGTGCATAATGAATTTTGAAATACGATTATCGCACAATGAAGGAAGCGTATGATAAAATGAAAAATGACTATGGAAGGCTTGATAGAAATAACATCGAACAACATGATACAATAAGGATGTTAAAAGGAACAGTAATAGATAAGCAAAAAGCAATTAATATCTATATTAACACCATTACTGAAACTAAGCAACAACTTCAGGACATGACAATTGAAACAGAGCGTGTTCAACAACTTTTGAGAAGTTACACCTGTAACGCATATGTCATTGATCACATCCTTCCGACAATTCCGTCAGAAGAGAAACCTAAAAAGAAAATTGGTAAAGAATACAGTAATGTTCCTCCACCCCTATGCGAGAAGTATTGTCGCAAATCGCTGATGGGATGGATAAGGCATTCAATATTGAGTTGTTATCTGAAAAGAAAACTGAGTTGCTAGAGAACAATGATGTAATCTATACTAAAACAGATGATGACAAGTTGTGGTTAAAAAGGTTGTTGAAAATGTTTTGAACGATTCTGATGAAGGCAGCTTTAAAAGCGCCGACTCGAGCTCAAAGAATTCTGGATTCACAGTTCGAAGATGACGATACATCATCGGAGAATGATCTATGTGATGATCCTAGTGTTGTAATGTACAAAATTAAGGAATCTGATAGATTATACTTTAATAACAGTTTTATGATTCAGAACATGAAGGAAGAATTGTTAGACAAATTCTTTAAACTCGTGGAAGTCACATCAGATGATCTGGAGATCAATGAAAAGAAATTCTATTCCAAACCTAAAAGAAATAACTACTGTATGAATGGTGGTGATCATCCGGAAAATCAGAGAGCTGGGTTGGGATTAGAGGAATCAGATGAACCTAAAAAGAAACATCACCATTTCATGAATACAAGAATAAAAACATGAATTTTGTATATGGGACGACCACGGTTCATGAAGAAAGTTTGATCGGGAAATAATCAAACGATGATTTTAAGAAACAGAAAGAACTTCGAGATAACGCCAAAATTTCAAGTGGTGTCAAAACAAGTAGTGTAAAACCCACAAAAGGACATCCAAGTGATTCTCGGACTTGTTTCAAGTGCAACGAAATTGGTCATATTGGACGATAATGTCCGAAATCAAAGTCGGCTTGTCTTCGAAGGAAAGAAAGTTCAAATTTTGTGAAACCGAAGCAACCAGTGTTTGTAAAACATGTAAAGATTTTGAAAAGAAATGAATCAAAAGCTGAAGTCAAACCTAAGTTTGAAAATTCAATTTTTGAAAAAGGTGAAACTTCAAAAGCTAATGAAAACAATTTCTACATCAAGAAGGCTAACGTAAAATCTCAAGCCTGGATTGCAAAGAAACGGTCAACAACATCTGAGATCACTAAGTCTGAGCTTGTTAATACTAGTGATAGCATGAAAGAATCAAAATCTGAAATCATAATTGAAACCACATCTAAAAATGTCAAACCTACAAGTGGTAACAATTCAAAAGATAAAAAGACATTAAAGTTTTCAAACATAAACATTATAGAAAATCCAGATGATGAATATGAATTTGATTATGCAGATGAGTGTGGATTCGAGTATGCTGATGAGTGTGAGTTTGATTTTGACGATGGTTAACCAATTCAACCCAAGTGCTTGGGTCTCGCTTTTTAAATAGATTGTTGAAATGTTCAGGGGCTCCAGAGATCCGTACTTTCTAAGTGGATTTTGGATAGTGGAGCATCCAGGCATATGACGAGAATGAAAGCGTTGCTATTCGACATAAAAGCTATCAATAGTGGATATGTTGGATTTGCGGGTAACCAGGGTGGAAGGATAGTTACCGAGGGAAAACTCTCCAATGGCGTCGTTTCATTCAATCGCGTGAATTATATTGCAGAACTAGAGAACAATCTTCTGAGCATCTCGCAAATTTGTGATAAACAGTTTATGATGCATTTCAATGACAAAGAGTGTATTATTCTGAAGCCGGGATTTAAGATTCCTGATGAGGTGACAAGAAGTTCACGGTGCATTTCAACGACACAGAGTGTATTATCTTGAAGCCGGAATTCAAAATACCAGATGAGTGGATTCTGATGCAAGCACCTCGAGAGAATGATCTATATGTTCTTGATATGGGCGTCGCTACCACTTCATCAAAATCAGCGCAGTGTTTTGTGACAAAGGCTACTGAAAAGGATTCTATTCTTTGGCATCGTAAAATGGGGCATATTCATTTGCGAAAAATGAATTACTTGGTTCATAATTATCTTGTAGATGGTGTAAACCTTCGGAGTTTTCAGATGTCTGATCATTGCTTAGAATGCAAAAAGTGAAAGCAGATCAAGAAATCTCTTCTGAAGAAAATTCTAAACTTAATCAAGTTGCCATTAGAACGTCTCCACATGGATTTATTTGGTCCTGTAAATGTTCGAAGCATCTCAGGAGACTTATATTGCTTGGTCGTGACAGATGACTATTCGAGATATTCGTGGGTATTCTTTCAGGAATCAAAAGACGAAACGTTCGAGAACTTGGTAATTCTATTCAAGAAACTCGAGAACCTTTATCATCTGCCAGTCAGACACATTAGAAGTGACAACGGCACAAAGTTTAAAAATAACAAAATGAAGGAACTGCAAAGCAAAAGGGATTCTACACGAGTTTAGTGCTCCCTGTACTCCACAGAAAAACGGAGTAGCTGAATGGAAAACAGAACTTTGATTGAAACTCCGAGAACCATGCTTGCAGATTCTAAACTTCCAATCAGCTTCTGGAGTGAAGCGGTTGCTGCGGCTTGCTACACGCTAAACAGAGTTCTCATTGTCAAACGAACAAAGAAAACATGTTTTGAGATGATAAACTGACGAAAGCCAAATTTGAAATTCTTAGAACCATCTGGTGCGCCATGCACTATAATCGATCAAGATGGCAAATTCGGAGCTAAATCTCTTGAAGGTTTCATTTTCGGATATGCGAGTCCGTTAAGAAGATTATATGTTCCTTCGTTGAGAATGGTTATTGAAGCACAGCATGTGGATTGTTTCAACTATACAGATCCTATTCAAAGGAGAGGTGATGCATGGCTGTTTAACTATCAAGACCTTTGGAAGTCATTCGACGTGCCGGAAGAACCATCTGACGAAGAAGTTGCAGCATTATACTATCTTCACCAGTCAGCGAATCAAGAACAAATCATTAGACCAATTGTGGTTAATCAACCCACGTTGGATTCTTCATCTTCCGGAGTAGGTCCAAGAAATAGCAATAGTGTTCAAGTTGAAAATACTTCTAAAACAGAAGTAACACCTACTACACCTCTAGTGAATGCTTCTAATGAACCAGAAATCACAACAGTGCCCAGTACGCCTCAGAATCAGAATTCTGATTCAAATGAAGCACCGACATTTGATGCTGATGATGAAACTTCATCGGATGAAGAAGTTGAGAAGATTTCTAACCTGTTGAATCAATCTGCTAGTCCGAGAAATCAGAACGAAGCTTCAACAAGTACTCCTAATATTGATGTGAACAGTGATCTAATTGTTTCAAATCAGCAAAGCTCAGTCGATGTTCCAACAGAAGAAATGCCGCGACCATATTCGTACCATCCTTTGATGAATATTATAGGAGAAGTACAAACTGGTGTGCGTACACGAAACCAAATCAACAAAACACTTAGTTGTTTCTACACCCGAGTTGCACCAACCTGAATTACTGCTACTACTCATGCTTCATTTCTCAAATTGAGCCAAAGACAGTTAATGAAGCTCTTGGAGACGAGAATTGGGTGATAGCAATGCAAAGGAACTTGTACAGTTCGAGAAGTTGGGTGTTTGGAAGCTTGTAGACTTGCCACCGAAGCAGAAAGCTATTGATACAAAGTGGGTCTTCAAGTGTAAAAGAGACGATCGGGGGGTTATATTAAGAAACAAAGCTCGGCTAGTTGTCAAGGGATTCCACAGCAGGAAAGTATAGATTATGCGGAGGTATACGCACCGGTTGCGTGATTAGAATCTATCCGCATTTTCCTAGCGTTCGCAGCTTGGAAAGGATTTAAGGTGTACCAGTTGGATGTAAAATCTGCATTCTCTACGGTACACTTCGTGAATAAGTGTATGTTGGACAACCATCGGGGTTTGTCGATCCACTGAACAAGAACAAAGCATATCTCCTGGACAAATCCTTGTATGGTTTACACCAAGCCTCGAGAGCTTGGTACGAGACGTTATCGCAACATCTCGTAGGAAATGGTCTTACAAAAGGCACAGTGGACAACACTTTGTTTACCAGAGAAGTTGGATCACATCTGATAATAGTATAAATCTATGTGGATGATATCATTTTCGGTTCTACAGATGACAGTCTGTGCAAAGAGTTTGAAAAAATCATGAAGAAGAAATTTGAAATGTCCTCGATGGGCGAAATTAAGTTCTTCTTAGGTCTTCAAGTGGATCAGCTTCCAGACGGGATATTCATTCATCAAACTAAGTATGTTCACGACATTCTCAAATAGTTTGAAATGGATTCTTCGAAGCCGCTTTCGACGCCGCTGGCACTGAACCATGGGATTTGCGTAGACGAGACGGGAACGAAAGTTGATGAAACACTGTATCGACCAATGATAGGTTCATTGATGTATCTAACAGTAACGCGCCCGGTCACACTTGCAGATAGTTAAGCGAATCTTCCATTACTTGAAAGGATGCCCAAGCACCAGCCTGTGGTACCCCAAGAATGACAATTTTGATCTCACTGGATACGCTGACTCGGACTTCGGAGTGGACAAACTAAACTCGAAATCTACATCTGCAGGATGCCAGTTCTTTGGCACACGTTTGGTAACGTGGCAGTGTAAGAAATAGACCACGGTCTCTCTCTCAACCTGTGAAGCGGAATACATTTCTACTTCCAGATGTTGCTCTCAAATCCTCTAGATTCAGCAACAGATGAGGGATTATGGTCTGCAGTTTCTTGACCCGCCTTTTTTTGTAGATAACAAAGCAGCCATCGATATAACTAAAAATCCGGTTCATCACTCACGTACAAAACACATTGAAATTCATTACCATTTCATTCGTGACTGTTATGAAAAGAAATTGGTTCGAATAGAAAAAATCCACACCGACGAACAAAGGGCTGATTTTATACCAAAGCATTTGCATTAACAAGATTTAAATATCTAATGTGACTTAACGGTATTAAAAATTTGATTACAGGTGCTGAAGCTGATGTTGAATACGGATCCGATGACGAATTCACGTAATCCGCATTGGTTTGTATGGTTTCTAAATATCTTTCTAGTTTAGTATTTCTTAAAAATCTAAAATCCAAAAATATGATTTTGATTTTAGGGGGGAAATATTTGGGAAAATACAAAAACATATGAAAAATTTCAAAAATGTACAAAAACATTGAAAAAGACAAAAAAGAATTCGATGTCTCAAAAGGAAATGATAGTACATCAGTGGACTATCACAGTACGCTAAAGAAATGTAAACTTTAAAAGAAATAAACGAGTCTTACAGTGGATGTGTCGATAGGCTTAACACGTTCAGTAAACTATTTTCGAGATATAAACTAAATTTTACAACTGCTTAATCTTGTGGATTAACACATCTTGGATATATGGACTTAGTACTCTGAAATTTCGTTTGAGAGATTGCCTGATTCTGAGATACGGGGTCTTTATAGATAGTTGATATCTGGGGTATTATACAAGTTCTTCTGATTTTACGGAAGCAATATCCTAGAACTTCTATAATACTTTCGCTATAAATTCCAAACTGCATGCGAACTTGAAAAGTATCAAAAGATCTAATCATTTGCAGTGTTAAAAAGATTCCTTAAGTGGAACACACCTTAAAGACTAGCCTTCATCTCTTTGTCTGTACGATAGTACTAACCTGAGCTCTCAAGGTCTCGCACTTACCCAGATACATATATCAATTACGCTATATTCACCTGTAAGATGAAATCTAGGCAATTCTTGATATGGGAGTATATTCAAGAAATGGGAACCACAGATAAGTCAAGTTTCATATTTCTACCTTAACATATCTTGAAACAGTTGAAAAATGTGGTAAAGTTTAAGTGGACAAACATATCGACAATCTA
Organism: Scalesia atractyloides; assembly: GCA_947069175.1. Lineage (NCBI taxonomy): Eukaryota > Viridiplantae > Streptophyta > Magnoliopsida > Asterales > Asteraceae > Scalesia > Scalesia atractyloides. Next base: position 41,334,875 of record CAMTDV010000009.1, read on the forward strand.
GGTAAACTAGTTTAAAACTTAAAGTTATTTAAAGGTCAACGGTACTGGCGATATGTCTCAATCAACTGATATTTTCCTTAGACATGAATTTACAAAAATATGTCTGTAAATATGTTTGTACATAGTTTACTTTGTCCTGTACATAGTTTACCAGCTTTACAGATTAAAATCAAAAAGATTTTCAGTATGTTTTAGCATAAACTTTCAAAAATTTCAAAAAGATTTTATGTCTACATTGTTTTCAGCAAACCAATGTTGGAGAACGGGTCTTCGAAGTCTGGTAAGATGCTAGAACTAGTGGGAATGTCTTTGACAACGGGCAGGGAGCTAATATGTTAAATATGAAACGCCAAAACGATAAAAAGTTCATTAATTTGAAACTTTGATTTTTGAAAATATCAACAGTTTGTTCGTAACGGGTCAAACCGGGGTCATTAACTTGGACTTGGCAGACAAATTGGTTAACCAAGGTCATTAACTTGGACTTGGTCAACTGAGTGGATTTTCATAACTAGTAAAAAGTTGGAAAGTTCAGGGGTTAAAATGTAAAAAAAATGAAAAAATTTGGATTTGTGTTTGGCAAGTTCGGCCGAACTTGCTAAACTAAACAAGTTTAATAATTCAGCAAGTTTGACCAAACTTGTAGATGGCTGATGGTTTTTCATCAAGTTCACCCGTACTTATTAGGCTTGATTATATGGGCTTTGCAAGTTCGCCCGAACTTGCCTATGTATAAATACCTAAGTAAGTTCGACCGAACTCACTTCTGCAAAAACAAGAATACTGAGCGAACTTGAGCGTTTGAAAGAATTGAGTGATTTTGGCAAGAATAAGTCGTTACTCTGTCCAAATTTGGTTTGTTTTTGGGGATTGACACACCAACTACAATGGCCAAAGTATAAATTTGATGATTTAACCGTAAATTGAACACTAATTGTTGAATACAGATCTAAAACGTAAAAAATGATAGATCTAGTTATTATTGGACAAAATTGAACATAAAATCTTGATAAGCATAAAAAATCGACCATGGAAGTATCTTGAATTTGAATGAAATGGTTGTAGTAATGTTGAACAGGTTTGATGTAACATCCGTAAAAAACCGGGTTAACCAAACCCGCTTCGTTTATTAACCAAACATTCAGTTAAAAATTTCGTTGCATATTTAATGCTCAAATTAATTTTAAACGATACATAATTAATAAGTATATTAGAATATAAAGTTAATATTTGAAAATGTATTAAAAATAATGAAATAAAAATTAAATGTTGATGCCGGGTTTCAAACCCGGGTCAGCCGGGAACCTCAAAGACTTAACACGCAAACATTCAACCGCTCCGCCACTTGTGTTACTTGTTGATTTATTGAAACAATTAATACATATAATAAATCTGGAAGTCAAATTCAGTCACTCAGCGCGCCCAAATCCGCAGATGCCGGAAAATACGCGAGATTTCGACGTTTTCTTTTGACTCCGGAATCATGCAAGTATAACGGACGATACACATCGGTTATAACCGAAAAACTCAATCAATTTCATTCATGGACCATAATTCCTGTTCGAAACCGAAAATATAATTCAATCCGAGTTATACTTTATTCATCAGTTGAGCTCACGAGTTTATCCAACTTACACGCTCTATTTTGCTCAGAAAACCTCGCCGCAAATCGCCGGAATCCTCTGCAAGTTAACCGGAAATTATCGCCGGAAAACCGAATTCATTCCATCCCTTCTGCTTACTCTAAAATAAGATCTTTAGCACTCATACCGACATCACCCACACTCACCTTAAACCCCCTGAAGAATCTCTGTCGCAAGAAATACATCGCCGAAATTCTCTGCAAGTCGCCGGAAAACCGAGACTTTCATCAACATGGTAAATACCTCGACTTTTTCTGTTTCAATCCATTGTTAGACCATTACTAACATCAAACCATCGCCCAGAATCAATCCCAGACGACGTTGCCGAATATTCTGTTTTCGCCGGAAAACTTCTGGAATTTCCAGAATCTCGCTGTGAATCGGTATGATCATCTAAACCTCCTGATAATCGTTACTTAGTAATTCAATTTCATATCTAATCAATCAAAGTTGTTAATTGATCCGAACAGACGGAATACACAAAACAGAGCCGGCGATCCTTGCCGGAGTTCTGAAAAAGACAACCTGTTCCGGTACATCCTCTCCCCAAACTTTCTCTGTCCATTGCATTTCAATCGCTGATATTGTCCGTTAATCGAATTAAACATGAAACAATTGATTTATCATTGTCTGTGTTCTTGAGCGAAGAAGACGAAGTCGTTTATGTTATAAGTCTAATTAAAATCAGTATTATGAACGGGTTAGACACACAGTCCAGCGGTGGACTGTGTGCAAACAAACACACATACGTCCCGAGTTCGATCCTTGACACAATCACATTCTCTGTAATAAAAATGTTCTTTTTTTTAAACTGAACCGGATCCACACGCAGTAAGATGTTAAGTATAATAAAAACCGGAATATTTACCAGGTTAGACACACAGTCCGGCGGTGGACTGTGTGCCAAACTAAACCACAGGTCCCGGGTTCGAGACCTGTGGAGACCACCGGGTTGATACAATCAAATCCTTTTTAAATAAATGATTTTCGGATTAAGTTAAATAGTATATAAATATAATTAAAAACAGAAATATTTCGGGTTAGACACGTAGCTCAGCTGGTAGAGCTGCGTGCACGCGTACGGGAGGTCACGGGTTCGAGTCTCACTCAGTGCAATAATATTCACAACTGAACCGGTCAACGGTCAAAAAGTCAACATATTTTAATTATTATTTTTATTTATTTATTTAATTTAAAAATCAATTAAAAATACTTAAAAATAACGTTTTTAAAGTTAGAAAATAGCCTTAAACTCACAAAAATATATCCAAAAATCCTATTAAAATTGTTAATAAAATCCACTTATTTACCGTACCTTTTCGTTATTAATTTGGTTAGTTATTCCTCGTCGATCCATCCTCTAAACTCGTGCGCATTCAACATCATCAACCGAACGCACCCAATGTGAGTGAATCTCTATAAATTCCCCGTTTTAATCACGTTTTTGGGGTGTATCATGTGTCTTATTATTTATCACATTTAAACTATTGTGCATCTATCATATCCATGAACAAATGTGTATTCAACATGTATCAACTGTTTGTGTGGTTATTGTTTAGATTAATTTATAATTTTCAGTACATACATTATCATAGGCCGCCGCTCCCCATTACATTATGAGCGTTGAGCTGTTCCCGGTTACATTATGAGCGTGAACCAGGCGTTGCCAACATACGATCGGCTCCGTTTGATTGAGCCTTGATCGCACAGGAATTTATCATAGGCCGTCCGTTCCCCATTACATTATGAGCGTGAACGTGACGTTGCCAACATATACAGTTTCATTCATGTTATATATTCATGCAAGTTGGTTTGTTATTGTATGTTATTGTTTGTTGTTGTTATTGTTATTGTATGATTATTTTACGTTTGCTCACATATGAATATTGCACAATTTTTCCATATTAAATACAACAAGAAATAAATAATAAATGTTTTCTAACAAGGTTCACTCGCCAACTTTTGTTGACCCAAAAACCATTTTTACACATGATACTTGTGAACATGATGAAGCAAGGAAAACATAGGAAATTGCCTTAGAAGAAAAATAATGAAGTTTAGAAAGATGTATAGAACATGTTGTATTTGTTTGATTCGATTGTATGAATCCCTTTAAATTGTAACAATAAATATGAAACATTATAATAAATGTCATGAGCTTTGATGAAAACCCAATCATGCCCCGATCACCTTTTCCGCTGCAGGTCGGGGTGTGACAGATTGGTATCAGAGCTTTTGACTATAGGGATATAGGATAGGTTATTAGACCCTTAGAGCCTATACTATAGTTGATTAGATTTTAATTGTTTATGTGGTTATATGCAAACTCATGATGTTTATTTCTTTAATATTTATTACATACACAAATGCATGCAAACACTTCCGATACTACATTTTGTGATACATAGTGAATTATACTTACAGTCAAACATACATAAATACATACACATTCATCATACATATTTCAATGTTCACATATTCAAATCATCTTCATACTTCCGCTATTCAAGATTTTGTCGCATTTTTCATTTTTCAAACCTCATCAAAGTGAGTTCTGCGACGGGCATGTAGTAACTGTAAGGGTACCAGTACCGGTAGTCGGAACGTCCTGTCTAGGTTGGCATACGTATAAATCCAATATAACGGACCAGTTTGCCTACCTGGGGACTAACGATGAGAGTACGAAGGACTTATTAGGCCAAAGCATGCCACACCAAACGTCGTTCGAACTAACCCCACTTTGAGGTGTCACCGTGTCCACACCTGGATACATTCCGAATATCATACGTTACATACATATTTCTCATTTTCTCCGGGTTTTAGTGTACGTAACCAGGCTAACACATGCGAACCATATGAAAAACCCGGTAATCATGGGGGCTCACATGATTACGAAGGTGAAGTATGGCGGTATGCAAGGCCCAATTACGAGCAAAGCCCAAGACATCCTATGGATGTAGTAGATTTGTTATTTTATATTTATTTTATGAATGTTCATTCCTAAATACGACACATGATCCCTAAAACATCCAACTCATACTCTTGATATGTATTCCTTGTAGATGTCTTCTAATTCCGCTCGTAGGAAGATGAGAGCAGGAAAAGCTCGCGAGCGCATGGCTGCCCAAATCGCTCAACAAATGGCTGCCGTAATACCCAACATTGTAGTTCAAGTTCAACAAGCCCTTACCGCTAATCCCGTCAATCAAGAAGATCAAAATGTTGTCAATCCTCCCCCAAAAACCACTAAATGCACCTACAAGCATTTCAAATCCTGCGATCCTCCAAAATACGAAGGGACGGAAGGTGTCACCGCTCTCCTCCATTGGTTTGAAGAAATGGAAAACACTTTTCTAAATTGCGATTGCCCCGATGATCGCAAAGTGCGATATGCTACTGGTCGTTTACTTGGAATAACACTTACATGGTGGAATACAGAGAAGGCCAAACGAGGTGTTGAAGATGCTATGACTTTGACTTGGGAAGAGTTGAAGGAAATCATGACAAGACGGTTTTGCCCAAGGAGCGAAATCAAGAAATTGGAGGATGAGTTCTACTCTTTGAAACAAAAGGAAGGCGACCACGTCACATACAACAAGAGATTCCTCGAGTTAAATCAAATGGTTCCCAACTTGTTCACTCCTCTTTACCGTTTGATCGAGCACTACATTCGAGGTCTTCCTTCAAAAATTCAAGACTCTGTAATAAGTACCACACCTGCAACTTTGGAAGCAGCAATGGAGTTAGCTACAGAGCTCACCGAGAACCGCATACGGAATAAAGACTTCAAGGAGGAGAAGAAGAAGGATAAAGCATCAACTGAAACCTCAAACTCCACCCAAACCGAATCCCCTTCTCAACCCATTTCTAAGAGAAAACGAGATGGGCAACTTTTCGCTGTCACCCAACACAATCAACCAACGTCACAAGCCATACCCCTCCAAGCTATCCCAATCACTCAAGTAGCACCCAACTCAACTTACCCAAATAAGAAACCTTACTTTTGACCTCCCCTCAATGCAATACCTGTTCTTATCACCATCCATTTACCTTACCTTGTCGACTATGTGCGAATTGTGGACGCTATGGGCATTCGAGCAAGGGTTGCCGCACCTCTCAAAACCAAACCTTACCCCCTACTCAAAACATGATCCAAACATATCAACAACCTCAATACCCCATGCGCCCATATGTTCGAGCTTGTTTCAATTGTGGTGACCCTACTCATTTTAGAAACACGTGCACTCGTTTGGTTAACATAATAAACGCCCAAGCTCAAGCAAACCCAGTTAACCAAGAAAATCAAGAAAACCCAACCACTAGGCCACCAGCAAGAGGAAGAGTTTTCAACATCAACGCCAATTCTGTTGAAGATAATGACGGCCCAAACGAACCACCCAACTAGTCTCCTTCACCAAAAATCAAGAATTCAACTCCAACCGCTTAGTGTTTATGTTTTATTTATGTTTATCTCAATCTTCACGTATCTCATTTATAAATTGAAAATTGAATCCAAGAATCTTAATGCGAATTACTATCTCAATTTTGTTTTATACTCATTGATTTAACATTCATATCATCAGACATCTCGACGTACCTCGATCTCATCATTTAAAGAAGTTGGGTTGTGTCTCACTTTTATATAGACTAACCCCTTCATCATAACAAACGAGAGAGGTACCGTCATCATTCAGTCATGTATCCTTTCAGAATTGAGACTCAAGCTTTGGTTGTTGTGTTTACTTATGTTTAGAGTCACATAGAACTAATCATAATTTACTGACAAAACCAATGAAAATTTGACAAGAATATGGTGGATACGCCGCTGGTACTTCCTATATATAAGTATTCTTGCCAAAGGATCAGAGGTATTGTCAGGCGGTTATGAGAAGTTCCATATAGGATTTAGTAATGTCTTGGTTGAAGCTTGTTTTATACTCACTGATTTAGCATTCATATCATTTCGATCTCACATTTAAAAAAGTTGGGCTGTGTCTCACTTCTACATAGACTAACCTCTCCATCATAACAAACGAGAGAGGTACTGTCACCATTCAAACATGTATACTATCAGAATTAGGACTCAGGCTTTGGTTGTTGTGTTTGTTTATGTTCTAGAGTCATATCATAGAACCAATCATGATTTACTGATAAAACCAATGAAAATTTGACAAGAATATGGTGGATACGCCGCTGGTACTTCCTATATATAAGTATTCTTGCCAAAGGATCAGAGGCATTGTCAGACGGTTATGAGAGGTTCCATGTAGGTTTTAGTAGTAAAAGTTTTGTTTTAGGATATAACCTTATCTTTCCAAACATATCAAAACTCTTGCGCATGAAATCATACTTAGTGAATCAACTCTGTTTATCAATATTTTTTACCGTAGGCAACAAAAAGCGATTCCTGTAGCAGGGTATTCAACCCCTACAAGGAACGTTACCGCCTCAAACAAAATTTAAACTCTTACTCCCTTCTAAGTATGTAATTGTCAAATTTAAAACATCATCCTTTTGAGTCAAACATGCCACTACTTAAATTTCGGGACGAAATTTCTAAAAGTAGGGGATACTGTAACATCCGTCAAAAACCGGGTTAACCAAACCCGCTTCGTTTATTAACCGATCATTCAGTTAAAAATTTCGTTGCATAATTTAATGCTCAAATTAATTTTAAACGATACATAATTAATAAGTATATTAGAATATAAAGTTTATATTTGAAAATGTATTAAAATAATGAAATAAAAATTAAATGCTGATGCCGGGTTTCGAACCCGGGTCAGCCGGGAACCTCAAAGACTTAACACGCAAACATTCAACCGCTCCGCCACTTGTGTTACTTGTTGATTTATTGAAACAATTAATACATATAATAAATCTGGAAGTCAAATTCAGTCACTCAGCGCACCCAAATCCGTAGATGCCGGAAAATACGCGAGATTTCGACGTTTTCTTTTGACTCCGGAATCATGCAAGTATAACGGACGATACACATCGGTTATAACCGAAAAACTCAATCAGTTTCATTCATGGACCATAATTCCTGTTCGAAACCGAAAATATAATTCAATCCGAGTTATACTTTATTCATCAGTTGAGCTCACGAGTTTATCCAACTTACACGCTCCATTTTGCTCAGAAAACCTCGCCGCAAGTCGCCGGAATCCTCTGCAAGTTAACCGGAAATTATCGCCGGAAAACCGAATTCATTCCATCCCTTCTGCTTACTCTAAAATAAGATCTTTAGAGCTCATACCGACATCACCCACACTCACCTTAAACCCCCTGAAGAATCTCTGTCGCAAGAAATACATCGCCGGAATTCTCTGCAAGTCGCCGGAAAACCGAGACTTTCATCAACACGGTAAATACCTCGACTTTTTCTGTTTCAATCCATTGTTAGACCATTACTAACATCAAACCATCGCCCAGAATCAATCCCAGACGACGTTGCCGAATATTCAGTTTTCGCCGGAAAACTTCTGGAATTTCCAGAATCTCGCTGTGAATCGGTATGATCATCTAAACCTCCTGATAATCGTTACTCAGTATTTCAATTTCACATCTAATCAATCAAAGTTGTTAATTGATCCGAACAGACGGAATTAACAAAACAGAGCCGGCGATCCTTGCCGGAGTTCTGAAAAAGACAACCTGTTCCGGTACATCCTCTCCCCAAACTTTCTCTGTCCATTGCATTTCAATCGCTGATATTGTCCGTTAATCGAATTAAACATGAAACAATTGATTTATCATTGTCTGTGTTCTTGAGCGAAGAAGAAGAAGTCGTTTATGTTATAAGTCTAATTAAAATCAGTATTATGAACGGGTTAGACACACAGTCCAGCGGTGGACTGTGTGCAAACAAACACACATACGTCCCGAGTTCGATCCTTGACACAATCACATTCTCTGTAATAAAAATGTTCTTTTTTTTAAACTGAACCGGATCCACAAGCAGTAAGATGTTAAGTATAATAAAAACCGGAATATTTACCAGGTTAGACACACAGTCCGGCGGTGGACTGTGTGCCAAACTAAACCACAGGTCCCGGGTTCGAGACCTGTGGAGACTACCGGGTTGTTACAATCAAATCCTTTTTAAATAAATGATTTTCGGATTAAGTTAAATAGTATATAAATATAATTAAAAACAGAAATATTTCGGGTTAGACACGTAGCTCAGCTGGTAGAGCTGCGTGCACGCGTACGGGGGTCACGGGTTCGAGTCTCACTCAGTGCAATAATATTCACAACTGAACCGGTCAACGGTCAACGGTCAAAAGTCAACATATTTTATTTATTATTTTTATTTATTTATTTAATTTAAAAATCAATTAAAAATACTTAAAAATAACGTTTTTAAAGTTAGAAAATAGCCTTAAACTCACAAAAATATATCCAAAAATCCTATTAAAATTGTTAATAAAATCCACTTATTTACCGTACCTTTTCGTTATTAATTAGGTTAGTTATTCCTCGTCGATCCATCCTCTAAACTCGTGCGCATTCAACATCATCAACCGAACGCACCCAATGTGAGTGAATCTCTATAAATTCCCCGTTTTAATCATGTTTTTGGGGTGTATCACGTGTCTTATTATTTATCACATTTAAACTATTATGCATCTATCATATCCATGAACAAATGTGTATTCAACATGTATCAACTGTTTGTGTGGTTATTGTTTAGATTAAATTTATAATTTTCAGTACATACATTATCATAGGCCGCCGCTCCCCATTACATTATGAGCGTTGAGCTCTTCCCCATTACATTATGAGCGTGAACCAGGCGTTGCCAACATACGATCGGCTCCGTTTGATTGAGCCTTGATCGCACAGACATTTATCATAGATTGACATGTTCGACCGAACTTGTTAACGTTTGAGAGTATGAATAAAATACAAGCTCGACCGAACTTCTAAAAAGTTGAATTGGAATTAGATTGGAAGTTCGCCCGAACTTAGCGTTTAGTTTTGTGAACTTGTAATAAGCATAAGTTCGCCCGAACTTATTGAAAAATAATGAACATGTGATTGTTACATGTTCAGCCGAACTTGACAGAAACAAAATGTTTTAACACATAATCTAGTTCGCCCGAACTTGATGAATGTGTTGGAAAATTTTGTGAATTTTTTCTCGATAAGTGTGCTAATTGTTTTGCGTCGTTTTTCAGGCTCAAGTTCCAGCGCGTGCAATCTCGATAGAATTTTCTAAGATGCACAACACATGTATTAGTCTCGACAAATCGATATGTCCATCTTTGAAGGAGTACGACAGTATATTGAATTTTTTGGAAGAAAGTCCTATTCATAGGGCTATCACAGAGCGCACAATATCGTATAGATCACACACTTTCCATTTTTGGACGAACGCGAGTTTAAGTAATGATCAGAAGTCGATTATTTCAACCGTGCAAGTCGGCAATGAAGTCAAACTGAACACTGTAACTGAAGATGATATACACAGAGTGTTACAATTCAACGATAACGAAGACTATCCAATTTATCTCGATGAAAAGATGGTTCGTGGTTGTTTCTTTCGGATGGGTTACAAAGGAAGCGTGAGTAAGCTGCCGTTGAAGAAAGGGGAAGTGCCTAACCCCTACAAGCTTTTCATGCACGCTATTATCCATACTTTTAGTCACCGCATGGCAGGTCTCGACGACGTGCAAGATTATCTGGCCTGTATGGCAACGACATTAATTTTGAAGAAGCCGTTCAACTTTTCAAAGCTTGTATTTACGCACATGTCAAAGAATATGGAGGATTCAAGGTTATGTTTATATCCGAGATTTGTGCAGATGTTGATTGACGAGAAGTTCAAGAATATAGCACGAGATCCGAATGATGTGCTTTATCTAGTTCATCTTGATGAGGCAACAGTGAAAAAGCTAATTAAGTTTCAGAAGCAAGCATTAGCTCCTGTTGCTAAACCAGTTTTCGGAGCAATTAAGGATTCAAACTACATTGTGCCGCCTGAAAACAAATGGAGAAAAGACGGTAGTGATGATGAGAAAGAACTTAACGCTAAGAAGGAATGGTTCAAAGGCTTCAAGCCGAAAGCTAGAAGTGAATGGTCCTTAAAGGAAGAAGCTGATAAGCCTAAGAAGAAACGAGCAGCTAGAAAGGTTGAAACGATGCTCATTGACGAAGATGAACCAGAAAACCTTCAAACTGAAGCAGGTTCGAGTGCTGCGGTAGTTGTTGAGAGTCAGGAAACTGTTAAGACGACTCAAAAAGATGTTATTTCAGCAAATTCTAAACAAGATGATGATTCTGACGAAGAACATGTGAAAGAACCTGAAAAGACAGCAACAGAAAAAGAAAAAGAAATGGATGCTGATTTCGATCCAAATCAAGAAAAAGAGTCTGATGAGGAAAGACCAAAGAAGAAATCTTAACGTGTAAAGTCTGCAACTATTTCATCGACAAAGACTACAGGGTCTCCTCAGACAAAAGGCAAGAGGAAATCAAAGACAGCTCAAAAGGCAGTTAGCAAAAGATATAAGGGATCATTGAAAAGCGCAGAAGTTACACAAGAACCTTCTGGCGCACAGGAGAAAGGAGTTACACAAGAACCTCCTACACAAGAACCTCCTGTTGTTGATACAAGTGAAGCTGAACGTCTAGGAGTCACACAAGAACCTCCTGTGATTATTTCTTCGGAAGCTGAAATGCAAGGAGCTACACAAGAACCTCCTGTGTCTAGTTTTGTGGAAGTACCTATTATTCAATCACCAGTTGCTCCAACGACTTCAAATTTAGAAAGTTCTACTCCAAGGAAGTCAACACCAAAGGCTGCTACTCCAAAGTCAACACCAAAATCTTCAGGGCCTAATATAATTGGTGATATGCATAGTGATCCGATCAGCTTGCAAGATCTAAATGACTTCTTTCCAGAGATGAATGTTGAACTTCTGGAAAAGCGTGTGAAGATTTTAGAAGACAAAGTGCACAAAATGAATTTGAAAAAGCAGAGCTTATTCTAAAGATGAATCAGAGCAATGTTGAGAAAGAAATGCTAGACGATAAAGTGAAAGTGTTGAAAAATGAGCGAGAATACTTTAAAGCATTGATAGAGAGTTTGCAAGATGCTAACGAAAAGATGCAAACTGAGATAGCTAATCTAAAGACTATTTAAGTCCTAAATGATCGAAGATTCTCAGGATGCAGAAAGTTTTATCTAATGCACTGGGTATCGATTTCAACAAAGAATATGATCGTCTGGATCAACAAGAAGCCAAAGAAAAGTTTGAGAAAGAACTAGCAGAGGGTGGTAAAGGATAGAATGTTGAGGGTGAAGCCCTAAATCTTCTGAAGCTGTTGAGAAGTCTTTTGAAGATGTTTCTAAAGCTTCTAAGTCTGATATTCCAAAGGTTGACGAATCTGTCAAGCCTTCTGATCCTATAGTTGCTTCTGAAAAGGACGATGAAGAAGCTGAAAAGGAGGATAAAGATGATGAAGAAAAGGATGATTCGGAATATGAGGATTGGAATGTAGCTGACGATGATGATGATGATCATGGTGGTGTTGGTATTAGAATCACTGAAGCCAAAATCTCAAGTGAATTTGATTTTTCCTCGCTAATGGATGATGAATCGAACAGAATGGATGATAAAAGTGAGGGGGAGTCAGGGCAGAAAGGGCCAACTGATGAGATTGATCTGTTGAATGTTGATAGATTTGCTAATCCAGTTACAGCAGTTCCCACGAAGCCTTTATTGTTAATGCTTGAACATAACGTGGAGGAAGTCGAGTTTATACATAACTATACTAAGGAAGATCTTGCAAAGTTAGTTGAAGTTGATGCTGCAGATCTACAGTTTGATTTTGAAGAAGACGTGTTGAATATTAACACTTTTGAGCCAAACGATTATCAGTATGTTAGAAGATTTGAGGCTGACGAGTATAATAGAGTGATTGTGGAAGATTGGTCTTCTGATGATGAAACAGATCATACTGCGAAGTACGTCGGTCCTAATTCTGAAAGTTTTCCTACATTTGAGGAGATGTACAAGCAACTCGATGAAGACATGCTTAAAGAAAAGACTGAAGAATCTCTACGAGAGGGAAAAGGTCCTAAACCCATGACGAAGGAGGAAATCGCACAAGCGAAGAAGTTCTGGTTTAAAGAGATGCCTCGCAAACGTAAGTTTCGATGTCCTCTAGCATTCTTTACCAGAGACAAAGATGTTTCTTTGGGAGATATTTTGAGTTGGGGTTGGTTTAAAGAACTGAACGTTTATGCTATCAAGAGGGAATTTGGAGTGCAATACTTCAAATACCTTGTTGATTTTAAGACCTCACCGTATTGGGATGTGGAAGAGTTGGTACAGACAGTGAATGTTACATACCACATGAAGGTGATTGATCAGTTGTTGTGGAAATTGATCAAGTTTGAAGCGGTGAAAGGATTTAGATATTGGAAGCCATTTATTCCTGGTCGCAGAATCAAGACAAACAAAAAGACGGGTGAAAAAGACATCACTTTGATATTGAAGCGACCGAGGGCAATGAGAAACATGCCGCTGATGCCGATTGAACAAGACTTCTATCCATTGTTCAAGTGATGGCAAATAGATCCATCAACTTGTGAAGCAGTTATTGTTTTAAAGTTTGAAGAACACTTGGATATTTCTAAGGAAAGAGTTGAAGTATTGGGATATCAGGGTATGAGGGGGTTATGGAGAACAATTAGGGTTCTTGATCCAATGTGGTTGGTTAACTGCTCAAGAGAAGACATCAAAACCTTGTTCTACAACAAGATTGTTTTTGAAGAACATGAAAAGGTACAAGCAATGCAGTTTCAGAAAGTTGTGAATGTTTGCTATGCACACGAAGTTAATTCAGGGAAGATGTGGCAAACAAAGTGGAGAGATCTAGAAAGAGTAGAGTTTTTAAAAGAGGAAAAGCGTCTTGAAGCAATTCATGAAAGAACTAGGAAGGCAAGTGTTAAAAGATTTCAGCATTTGAACAAAGTGCCTCCTACAGATCAGACGTCAGATCCTAAGCAAGAACGACGAAGGAAGCCGTACAAGAACTTCTTCGGTCGGGTGCATTAAAGTTTATTTTGAAGACAGAGTTTTGAAGACTAATACAAGACGAAGACTATATCCAAGGGGGAGTCTGTTGGTGCATAATGTCTATGTCTTAGTCTTATATCAAGTCTGTATAGTATAGAGCTGAATAGGCTAGGTGTATGATGTATTTATGTAGTAGGAGGTCAAGTTCGCTCATACTTTGCATGTGAGACAAGTTCGGCCGAACTTGCTAAGGCAAGTTCGTGCGAACTTACATCCTTCATGAACGAACTTGCATCTCTATAAATACCTAGCTAGTTCTCCTCATTTGAAACTTTGGCATTTTGGAGGCGAACCTCTGTCAGTTTGTACTCTTGACGTTAAATCAATGAAACTGATGATTAACTGATTAATTCTTGTCTATTGGTAAACACGACGTAATATTTCTGCTATTATGGACGTTAGATATCAAATTTAGGTTCCTTAGCATCGAGGATCGGTCCTACAAAGATGCTCGAAGCCAGAAGGAAAAAGGATCCATCAATGCCTCCTAAACCTGATTATACCAAAGAAGATGCTGCTCTCAAAGCCCAACTTTCTAAAAAGCCCAGCTCAACATCTGCACAATCCACACTTGCCTTGCTAAAGCGAAAAAGGCAAGAGGAGATGTCAGAGCAGGTTGACAGAGAGTTTGAAGAAGTATTCATCAAAGAAGCAATGAAAAATATGATGGATTATCCAACAGATGATAGAAGTGCCAAGTTGGCAGAAGATCTGACAAGAATAGCTCCTTTTCTAACCTCAGGAATAAAGGCTCCTTCAAGAAAGCCTTCAGACCCAAAAATTCTAAAGTGGATGGTCAACAAAGACACCCATGAACTGACTATGCTCAAGTCTGATGGAAAGCCACTAAACTATCCATGGAAGCTGCTTATGGGCTTACAATAGAAGACTTCCAAGAACTACTAAGTTTAGAGCTTGAGAAGGATGTTGATGATTTAGAATCTCTTAACTTTGAATTACAATTCAAGGGTCAAATAAGAGAATTCTTTCTGAGGATAAAAGATCAGGAATAAGGTGTTTTTGGCATCATCTGTTCCAGGGGGAGATTGTTAGGATTGAACCTTTGGAAAAGAACAGATGATACAAAGTCAAAACACACCATCCGAGCTTTGATCCAACCATCAGAGGTTCTAACCACTGATGTGCATTTACTGCATTCAATAAACACATTGCTTCCTATCCTCTGACAGAAGAAATTCCCAACCGCTGATAGAAGATCACAAGAACAGAGGATAGCCAACCGTGCTTAGTTTAGAATTAGTTTAATCAATGTAACAGTGCTATGCACTGATAGTTTAGTCTAAGCAGTGTTTGTAGTTAGTTACATTTGTTAGCTATCACTATCAACCCTGACGTCATTAAAAGACGATCAGTGGTTAGATAGTTAGTATAAATAGGCTCTCAATGTAACAGTTATCACTTGTCTTCTTAAAAAGATCAATTTTGCATATCTTCTTCATTTCTTACTATCAAACAATTGTTATTAAGCTAAGGGGGAGTTTGTAAATCACATGCAATAGTTTAATTACTTGAAAGCATGATGGTGATGAAAACAAACGACCGATTGATTGTTGTAAAAGTTTTCCATTGATCCGCTGCATTTATTCTCTGTTTTCAATCATTTTCCATTATTTGAAACAAAAACAACAAACAATTCAAACTTAGATCCTGATACCAAAGTTGATGAGCATGGATGAATTTGAAGCCTGGAAAGAAAAGTTCGTGAACTGGGTTCAAGCAAATCACTTCTACAGTTGGGTTGTTGTTCAAACCGGATATACATGGCCAAAGGATGAACGTGATCAAGATCTTTCATTAGTAAAGTTTACGCCAGAACTTAGAGATGCATATGTGGCAGAGAAGAACTTAGAGATGCAATCAGTGAAAGAAGACATCTCGATCTTGCTACCTGAATGCAAGACGTCACAGATGCTATGGAATGCTCTTTGTGCTAAATATCGGGGAAGTGCCGAGATGATTAAAAACAAGAAGGCTTTAATCAAGAAAGAGTTTGACATTTTCACGATGATCAAAGGCAAAACCATGAAACAAATGATTGATAGATATTTTCATTTGATGGTTCAGATGCGAAGACACGATATTCATAAAACTGATGAAGAAACGATTGATAAATTGGCTGATGCACTTCCTGAAGGGGAGTGGACGACCTACTTATTGGTTTTGAAGAATGGTCCGAGTTGGAGGCATTACAACTTATCAGATTTTATTGACAAGTTGGAGGGACATGAAATGGAGATGCTAAAAATGTCCAAATCAAAGAATGCAAATGTTGTGCAAGACGTGAGTCTGTACTACCGAGGAGGTGTTCAGGAGATTTCGAGTCTGAAGATTCAAACGGCATTTAGTGCGAATATGAATTTTTCGAATCATTCGTTCCAAAGTCAACAGAACACTCAATCATACCCGAGTTATGATCAGAGTCCTCCGAACACTGGATATTCGGGTGCTAGTTCAAATTCTCCGTTGCAGAATCAACCTAATCAGACAAATCAGACAAATCATTCTAGTTCTGATCCAAATATTTTTCAATGTAACATTGCGGTCAATCTGAAGAACGTTTTCCGTGAACAAGTGGCCAAACAACATATACCACTTCTTGCAACAGTGCTTGAATCATATGAAAGTTTAGTTAAAGGAAAGATCGGAAATCCAGAGATGACTGCTGCGAATTATGATCAGGTTGATGAAGAGGAGTTAGAACTGATGGATATCAAATGGAGCTTAGCATCGAGTATCAGAAGAGTCGCAAAGTTTGTTGCGCTTACTAGAAGAGACATTGGAAATTCGAGCAATAAGCTTTGGTTTGATAAGTTAAAAGTAACGTGCTTCAAATGCAGACAAAAGGGGCATTTCAAACGCGAGTGCACAAATCAAGAAGCAAGCGGCAATCAAAGTCCTTTTGGCAACAACAATGACCATTACGGGAAAGCGTTGTAGTACAAGCCATATCCAAAGAGAACTCAAGTTGAAGTACAAGACATTTCGTCGAAGACAAATGAGAAAGCTCTAGTTGTGTCTCATGAAGACGAAGGGTTTGATTGTAATAATTATATTGGCAAGAAGACTGGAGTTGCACTAATGGCAGAAATCATGGATGAATCAGAGTCAATGGTTGATGATGCAGCTCTTAAGAATGCAATCTTAGAAGAATATCTACAGAAAGATGAAGAACATTATCCCTCCTAATCTTCATTCTAGTTTTGCATGTTGCTTTAGAGTTACATCGCAAGAGCTTGTGGTTGAAGAAAAGAAACCAGAGGTCGAAGAAATCATTGATGTGACGAAGGAGATGAACGAAGAAAATCTCACAAAGATTGCTGACAAAGCAATTATGGCTAATCTGAAACAGGTAGGTTTACAGGTAAAGGTGATTAAAAAAGAAGTTGTGAAAGTTGTGGAGGTTGAAAAACCTTGGACAAAGTGCACAAAATCTTGTGAGCAATATGCTGAGAAATCACTAATCATAAGCGAATTGGTTGTGCGTAATGCAAATTTTAGATAAGATTATCGAACAATGAAGGAAGCTTATGATAAGATGAATGGCACTTATAGTGTTGGTGCACCTGGTATCCGTCACTTGTCGAATAGGCTAGATAGAGCGTGTGTTGAATATTGTATAGGTTAGAATCAAACACACGACCGAAATACGGAGATTTCAGTATAAAAGGGATCAAGTTCGCCCGAACTTGACCTGTATTGGTCAAGTTTGCTCGAACTTGATGTGCCTTTCAAGTTCGCCCGAACTTGTCCTGTGAAGGACAAGTTCACCCGAACTTGACCATAGCACATCCGGGCGAACTTGTCTCCCTATATATGTGTGTGTTCATTTGTCATTTAAGTTTTTGGCATCCCTACGGGGAGGTGCTGCCGGATTCTCTCCAGGAACTCCGGCAGCTGGATTTATAAAGATGTATACTCTTTCGATATGAATGAAGACTTCTGTTGCATTCTACTTCTACTCCTTTCTGTAATAACATTCTACCGAATCGGTTTACGTTTATGTACTAACTTCTGCTAGAACCGCCTGATCACGGACCTACATATAACAATGTTGAAAAAGCTAACTTAGAACTAGATGCCACTATAAGAATGTTAAAAGCAACGATAATTGAAAAACAAGAAGCAATTAATATGTACGTTAACACCATTGCTGAAACAAAACATGAGCTTCAAGAAATGAAAATTGAAACTTAACGAGTAAGACAGTTGTTGCTCAGTTACACAACGAACGCTTATGTCATCGATCATATTCTTCCAACAATTTCGTCGGAAGAAAATGATGTGAAACCAAAAGGTAAGAAGTGTGGAGATTATAGCAATGTTCCACCTCCATTGTGTGCAAGTTACTGCCTGAAGAAAGTGGATGGGATTGAGAAGGCACTTAATGTAACAATTTTATCAGAAACAAATGATAAGTTTCCTGAGAACATTGATGTAGTCTACACGACATCTAATAATGACAGTGAAGCAGTCGTGAAAAATGTGGTTGAAAATGTTTTAGGAAATGATTCTGATGAGGGCAGCTTTGAAAGCGCCGACTCGAGTTTAGATAATTCTGAGTCACAATCTGAAAATGAAGATACTTCATCGGAAAATAGCCTAAGTGATGATTGTAACGTTGTAATGTACAAAGTTAAGGACTCTGATAGACTATATTTTGACGATAGTTTTCCGATTCGAAATGTGAAAGAAGATCAGATTGATAAGCTATTCAAACTTTTTGAAGTGTCGTCAGATGATCTAGAGAAAAATAAGAAAAAGTTCTATTCAAAACTCAAGAAAAATTATAACAACTACCGAAGGAATGGTGGTGATTTTCCTGAGAATAGGAGAGTGGGTTTGGGTTTGGAAGTAGAAGATGAACCGAAAAAGAAACAAAAGTCACCATTTCACGAATATAAGAATAAAAACATGAAATTTGTGTTTGGGACAAACACGGTTTAGGATGAGAATTCAATTGGAAAGCAATCGAACGATGAGTTTAAGAAGGAAAAAGAACTTCGTGATAAGGCTAAACCCACAAGTGGAGTATAACCCACTAGTGGACATTCTGCTGATACTCGGACTTGCTTCAAATGCAATGAAGTTGGTCTCATTGCTCACAAGTGTCCGAAATCAAAGCCTATGTATCAACGAAGAAAGAAAACTTCAGATGATGAGAAACTTAAGCAACCAGAGATTGCAAAGCCAATCACGATCTTAAAACGAAATAATGAATCTAACATCAAAGTGAAGCCTAACATTGAATCTAAAATTGAGAAATCGACTTTTGAAAAAGGTGAAACTTCTAAATCAAATGAGAACAAAGATTCAAAATTCTACGTTAAAAAAGCTCGAATCACATCTCAATTATGGGTTGCAAAGAAAACAACATCATCATCTGAAAGTACAAAGATAACCACTGCATCAGTCAAGAATGAAAATGTCAATGACACTAAGACTGATCAGAAGTTACCGAATGTTGATTTACAAGTTCCTACTTATGAAATCCCGATTCCACCCAAGACCGGAAGGCTTGGGTTTCCCTCTTTAAATAAGTTCTTTAAATGTGCAGGGGCTCCAGAGATCCATCTTGTCAAAGTGGATTATGGATACCGGAGCTTCACGTCACATGACTGGGATGTGTGCCTTACTCTTCGATATTAAAGCAATCAATGGAGGGTACGTAGGATTCGCAGGTAATCAAGGAGATAGAATCGTTGCAAAAGGAAAGGCTATCAAATGGTGTGGTGTCGTTTGATAAGGTCAACTATATCGCTGAGCTGGAGAACAATCTTCTTAGTATTTCTCAGATCTGTGATAAGCAGTTTACTACCCATTTCAACGATAAGGAGTGCATGATCATTAAACCGGGTTTTAAGATTCCAGAAGAGTGGATTCTCATGCGAGCTCCTCGCGAGAATGATCTTTATGTGATGGATTTGAGTATTGCTACTACTACTTCTAAGTCGGCTCAATGTTTCGTAACTAAAGCCACAGAGAAGGAATCAATTCTTTGGCACAGAAAGATGGGTCATATATGTCATATCCCAACCGATGGCGGAATCATCGGGGTAGTGGCACTAGGCGACCAGATTGTCTCACGAGAAATTTCCATAACACTATTCAATCAACAATATTTTAACGTCTAATATCCCATACTATTAAACAATGCGTCATCAACAATGTCACGAAATACATGATTTTTCCCAGAAACAATAAGGTTTGATTTTCCCTAGATTTATTACATTTGGAAACTAAACAAAAACAAACTAAACTAAGCACACTACATCCAAAGCGTCCAAGCTAAAATCCTCAACCGTTACATACGTTAAAATACAAGTCAATACAATTAAGTAAAGGTGAGCATACAGGTTTTAGTAATACTAGCATAATAGAAAAAACCGTTCACGAAATAGTCCAATTACATATCATGATACACCAAACACATCACACAGATAAACATAGGCTTATTTCTCATTCTAACTACTGTGAGAAGGCTTGCGCGTCCATCCTAACTAGACCCCGTCGGGTGTTAGCCACACTATAGTACCATACTAGCTAAGGAGGTAAGTTAACAAAAATAATTCTTAGTCACATGTTTCTAGTATCACGTATTGAGCATACATAATCAGATTATTCGCGTGTGATAAACAGTTTGATTTGTGAGGTGATTTCGATATAGGAACGTATGTAACACCTAAATAGTGCATTAAAGCGAAAACGGGTCAACTATACTCACTGTGGGTGCGTTTAGGAGAGAGTAGACGACTGCTAAGAGGTGAAGAGGAGCGCCGGATCAGCCTACATACGTGAACGAAAATGCATCAGTCTCCGAAAAGCTGAAATGGTTAAGTTTGGATTGGGCAGTAGGCAAGTTCGGGCGAACTTGTATGTAAACATACAAGTTCGAGCGAACTTATAAAGATTTGGTAAGGTTTGAGTCATGTTCAGTCGAACTTGGTAATTTTCCTGGGAAACTTGTCAAGTTCGGGCGAACTTGTGAGAAAATCTTACTGAAATGACAAGTTCGGGCGAACTTGCATAGTTTCTTAAGGAATTAAGCAAGTTCGGGCGAACTTGTATGGGTTTGGAGGGAGAGACCCAAGTTCAGTCAAACTTGTACACATATGTACAAGTTCGGTCGAACTTGACCTGGTGTGCTGATGATTCTTGAGCGAATTTGATGTTTTTGGGTCCAAAATCTTGCGTTTTCGTGTCGTTTGCTGAGGAAATCGAGTGCCCATCCCTCCAACCTTAAGCCACTGAGTAAAACATAGGTGGAGAGGTCTTTTGGAGCGAACTTAGCCATTTACAGAAACTCAGGCTAATCCAGGCGAACTTTATGGTTCATACGGGTTAGTCCAGCTTCTGTAAAGTGACGTTTTCGTCCTTGTGCTTCCGGATCTGAGATCTAGCTTCGACAACGCCTCGTTCCACTCAAAAGTGAACAAAACATACGTCATTAGTTAGAAAATGGTGTAAAAATCAAGGTTTTTAAAAGGTTTTGATCAGATCTAGTATAGATCAGAGTGAAAACAGGAGTTTTGATGGAAAAAGATGAAGATTTTCATAAACAGAAGAAATTGATGAAAACGAAGGCAATGCCTTGTGCAAAATCATTGTAAACCGTTGTAAAACATTGATGAACATCATTGTAGTTGAAATCGGGTTGATTCTTACTTAGAAAACAAAGGGTTTCGGGTTTGAAAGCTCTGGGCGAACTTGCAGCAAGTTCAAATGAGAGAATGGAGCTGAGAATTTATAGGTGAAGGCAATAAGGAGGGCTGGTGGAGTCAAGTTCGGTCGAACTTGCATGTTTTCATGCAAGTTCGGGCGAACTTGTGAGATATTTGAGGGAAATAAGTAAAGTTCGGCCGAACTTAACCCTTGAGGGGCAAGTTCGAGCGAACTTGAGATAACTGAAGGATTCTGAGTTAATAAGCCAAGTCCGGCCGAACTTGGTAACACCAAGTTCGAGCGAACTTAACCCAATTGTTGGGTTTTTCGTTCGTTTTTCGTTCGTTTATTGATTGTTTAGCGATGTAATCAAGTTATATGGTAATGTTAAGCGATTAAGTGATAAGTTAAGCGTTAAAATTGATATAATATTGCGATTTAGCGATTCGAGTGTGCGAGAGCGATGCGATAGCGAGCGTAATGATAGCCACAAACATACACAACACATAAATAACATAAAACCATATAATTAACTGCGTGTTGCGAAGCGATGAGATTAGCGATGCAATTTAATAAGCGATTAGATGCGATATAACATACATAATTGTACTTAATTAACATAAACTTTTTCTTATAAACCGAATCTCGAGATTACAAATAGGAAAACAAAGGAAAAGAGATAACAACGAAATTTAGAGTTGTTACAGTCTCTCCTACTTTAGGAAATTTCGTCCCGAAATTTAAGTAGTGGCCGTAACAAAGAGGTGCGGGTATTTGGCCTTCATATCAGTTTCCAACTCCCAAGTGAATTTGGCGCCGCATTTGCCTTCCCATCGGACTTTCACGATAGGGATGCGGGAGCGCCGTAATTTCTTGGTTTCTCGGTCCATGATCTCGACAGGCTTTTCCACAAAATGGAGAGTCTCGTTGATTTGTAGATCTTCGAGAGGTACATGGAGATTCTCTTCGGCTAGGCATTTCTTGAGGTTAGACACGTGGAAAGTCGGATGTACATTGTTGAATTCCTCCGGTAATTCGAGACGATAGGCTACTTTACTGATCCTTTCAAGAATCTTAAAGGGACCAACGTATCGAAGCGCTAGCTTTCCTTTCTTCCCGAAGCGGACCACTCCCTTCCAAGTTGCAACCTTTAGGAGAGCGTGATCTCCCACTTCGAACTGTAGGGGCTTGCGGCGTTTATCGGCGTAACTCTTTTGGCGACTCCGAGCTTTCAAGAGATTGTCTCTGATCTGGAGGATCTTGTCCGTCGTTTCTTGAATCAGCTCGGGACCGGTGATTTGTGCTTTTCCGATCTCGTGCCATGCAATAGGCGATCAACATTTTCTTCCATACAGTGCCTCAAAAGGAGCCATTTGAATGCTGGTATGATAACTATTATTGTATGAGAATTCAATTAAAGGTTAATGCGTATATCAATTACCACCAAAATCTATGATGCACGCCTGAGGCATGTCTTCGAGGGTGCAGATCGTTCGTTCAGTGTGACCGTCGGTTTGAGGGTGAAAAGCGGTACTGAGATTGAGAGTAGTACCGAGAGCGGATTGAAAAGTCTCCCAGAGACGCGAGGTAAAACGACCGTCTCGGTCAGAGATGATGTCACGAGGCGTCCCGTGTCGACAAATGACTTCGTCGGTATATATTCTGGCTAACCGTTCGACCTTAAAGTCTTCTCGTATGGCAATAAAGTGCGCGGATTTAGTAAGACGATCTACAATAACCCAAATGCTATAGTGACCAGATGATGTGCGGGGAAGTTTGGTAACGAAGTGCATAGCCATACTCTCCCACTTCCACATCGGGATTTCGGGTTGCTCGAGAGCCAGAGGGCCTTTGATGTTCGGCTTTAACCTTCGAACAAGTTAAGCACTTTGAGACGTACACGGCGATATCCTTTTTCATGCCCGGCCACCAGTACTTAGGACGAAGGTCCTGGCACATCTTGTCGGCACCGGGGTGAATGGAATATTGAGATTTATGGGCTTTGTTCATTAGCAATTCACGAAGATTATCACGGCTGGAATCCAAATGCGATCGAGATAATAATAGATATCGTTAGGTTTGACAACGAGTTGAGTTTCGGCACCACATTTCATTTCTTCCTCCAAAGTATTCTCGTTAAAGCGAGCGAATTGGGCGGAGCGAATCATGATTTCGAGATCATTGAAAGCTTGAGACTCACGAACACTATATACATAGCTTCGTCGACTTAGAGTATCGGCGACGACGTTTGCTTTGCCGGGATTGTAGCATATCTCGCAATCGTAATCGTTGAGAAGTTAAACCCATCTGCGTTGGCGCATATTCAGTTCCTTTTGATTGAAAATATGTTGTAAGCTCTTATGGTCGGTGAAGACCGTACACTTAGTACCGTAAAGGTAGTGTCGCCATATCTTCAATGCAAAAACAACTGCACCGAGTTCAAGATCGTGGGTTGTGTAGTTTTTCTTGTAGATTTTGAGTTGAGGAGACGCATACGCGATAACCTTGTCTCGTTGCATGAGAACACAACCAAGACCAAGGTTTGAGGCATCGTAGTAAACAACGAAATCGTGTTTTCCGTCGGGTAAAGCAAGCACATGAGCGTTGCATAGCATACACTTGAGAGTTTGAAAAGCTTCCTCTTGCTTGGAATCCCAAACAAAAGGTTTATCTTTATGAGTTAAAGCGGTGAACGGAATGATGATTTTCGAGAAGTCGGCGATGAATCGACGGTAGTAACCCGCCAATCCAAGAAATGAATGAATTTCAGATGCATTCTTTGGTGTAATCCAACTCTTGACGGCTTCGATCTTCGCAGGGTTGACGTGAATTCCTTGACTATTAACGATGTGGCAGAGAAATTGGACTTCTTCGAGCCAGAATTCACATTTAGAGAACTTAGCATAAAGGCGATTACCTTGAAGAAGCTCAAGGACTAGACGGAGATGGTGCCGTGTTCGTCTCTCGACTTCGAGTAAATCAAGATATCATCGATGAAAACAATGACGAAACGATCTAAGAAAGCTTTACACACACGGTTCATCAAATCCATGAAGACCGCGGGCGCATTTGTAAGACCAAAAGGCATGACCACGAATTTGAAATGGCCATAAGGGGTACGAAAGGCGGTTTTCAGAATATCTTCATCCAACACGCGTAACTGATGATAACCGGAACGAAGATCGATCTTAGAAAAGCAGGTAGCACCTTGAAGCTGATCAAATAAGTCGTCGATACGAGGAAGAGGATAGCGGTCCTTTATCGTGAGTTTGTTAAGTTCACGATAATCGATGCATATTCGGAATGATCCATCCTTCTTTTTCACGAAAAGGACGGGTGCGCCCCATGGCGAGGTGCTCGGGCGTATGAAACCTTTATCAAGAAGCTCTTGAAGTTGGCTTGATAGCTCGCACATTTTGGATGGTGCGAGGCGATAAGGAACTTTGGCAACTGGAGTAGCACCGGGAACTAAATCGATACGGAATTCAACATCGCGAGTAGGGGGTAAACCGGGTAATTCGTCGGGAAAGACTTTAGGAAATTCACAAACAACGGGAACATATTTATAAGTCTTCTTTTCTTTCTCCGGGTTCACGATATGGGCGAGGAAAGTAACACATCGCTTTTGCAAGCATTTGTGTGATCGAGTACACGACAAAAGCAGCAACTTCTTTGAGGGAGTTTCACCATAGACATGAAGTTGATCACCGTTAGGGAGAGGGAAGCGAATCATTTTATCAAAGCAAACAACTTCAGCATGGTTTTCACGAAGAAAATCCATACCTACTATGATGTCGAAACTACCTAATTGCATAGGTATGAGATTGGTCGAGAAGGCATGGTTGTTGAGATCGAGATTACAACCACGTAGGACAGAATTAACGGTAACGGTTCTTCCGGTGGCGACTTCCGCATCGAAAGTCTTTGGGAGTTTAGCGCACTTACATTTTAAAACCTTTTCAAATTCTAACAATACAAAACAATTATCGGCACCAGTATCAAATAAACATGAAGCATAAATACCATTAATGAGGAACGTACCATTGACAACATTGTTGTCATTCTGGGCCTGCGGTGATTCAGGTTGAAAGCCTTTCCACACGCAATTTGTTGTTGCCGCTGAGGCTGCGGTGGTGGCTGCTGCTGGGGCTGCTGTAGCTGCGGCTCTTGCTTGACGGTACGGTTTGGGCAGACATTAGCAAAGTGGTTCGGATCACCACACACGTAACACACACGTGCTTTTGGAGCTGCTTGTTGTTGCTGGTTGTTTTGGGGAGTACGCTGAGGAGCTGGCAGTGCGGGAGCTTGAGGAGTTAGCTGACGAGGGCCGGTACGGCAACTGACAGTAAAGTGACCGTAGATATTGATGTTTGTGCAAAAACGGCAGTTTCCACCCACCACATGATGATATGTGCACTTAGGACACAGTGGGTGAGGACCGGTGTACGCACGTTTAGCTGGGGTGCGTCCTGAGCGGGAGCCTGATAAGGCTGAGAGTTGAGCGGTGTAGCCGCAGCGTAGTTCTTGCTAGGGTTTCCTCTTTTGCGTCCCTAACGCTTTCCCTTCGGATCACTGGATGGTTCAATAGCAGCAGTTGGTGCGGCGACAGCTTGATTGGCAAATTTCGCATGGTTCTTGAAATAACCATCTTGAAGTCGCTGATCATTGATCTCAGCGGCGAGCATGTAGGTTTCCTCGATGGTTGTAGTACGAGCAACTTTCACAAAATTCGCGACACATTCGGGTAAACCACAGATATACTTGTTGATAGCTTTCTCAGTTGTATCAACTTGGCTGGGACAGATGATACTCAAAATCTTGAATCGAGCGGTGAATCCAGCATTGTCGGGACCATCTTGTTTGATTCCCCAAAATTCATTCTCGAGCTTTTGAATTTCATGCGGAGGACAGAACTCCTTCATCATCACTTCCTTGAGTTCCTCCCAAGACAGATTATAGGCTTCATCATTACCTCGCCGATTTCTTTCGGCGGTCCACCAATCGAGAGCACGGGACTGGAAGACTCCTGTAGCGTTCACTGTACGAAGGTCATCGGGGCATCCACTTTGCCTAAGGTGACCTCAATGGCGTCAAACCAATGGAACATAGCAGTCGGTCCATCGTTGCCCGTGAAGGCGAGAGGTGCACAAGCCTTGAAATTTTTGAAGCTGAACCGTGGCTTGGGGTTTTCAGCTTTCGAGTCGACCGATGAGTTACTGCTCACAGCATGAATTTCCGAGACGATTTGCGGGATAACTTTAGCTATTTCATTGGCCACCATTGTAGCAATGCGCTTATTGGCGTTGCTGTGCTGGAGATTCCTCCTGGTATGTGATCCCATTGACGATATCAACGTTGAAGGATTTGATAGGATGAGATTCGATTATAATAATCTTTATGTTTAAAATATTTATTATTATTATTCATACAAGGCACAAAATCGCATAAACACGTATCCACATAAACACATAAATACGTACACGTAAGCACATAGGCACGTAAGCACATAATCACGTAGGCACGTAAGCACATGTTTTGCACGCATTCACTTCTAACTAGCCATCATGCGTAGCGCGATATGAGGTGCGAGATATAAGCGAGATAGAAGTGATATATATATGCGAGATAATGCCGCGCATGAGGTACACATGTCCTCATAGGCGTAAGCGAGTTAAGCGATTAGTTTGGTTGATGTATTAATTAGCGTTTTAGATTACAATAGTTGTGCGGGTAGTGCATGCGTTTATGGAGCGTTGAGCGATAAAGCGAGAAATCGATAATGCGAGAAATAAATAAAGCGAGAAATCGAATAAAGCAAAAATTATCAAAATTTTAAACACATAAATAATAATAAAACTCGATGATGCGTAACTCGACGATATAGGCTTAAATCAATTGGGAGTATCCGGGGTTTTGAGACGTTGACTACCCAAAGTGGTTCAACTACCCTTTGAACTTGGACCCACGTTTTGGCCTAATAGATAGATGCTCTCACCGCAATCGGCTAACGACATTACCCTTCCGGTTACTACGTGTTCCAAATCATTGGAATAATCAAGTTTGGTGAGATTGAAAATCGATAGGCGGAATTTGTTACTAAGATGTGGGTTTCACCCCTAACTTAGCAACGTCGTTCCTAGTTGTAGCTACACGTACCGATCACATCGGCCGTTCCACTAGATAGAAATGGAGATTTTCGTCGAGGTTTGGATATCACTCCTAACTTAACGAACGTATCTCGTGCGATAGAGATTGCACGGAGTGAATGATCTCATGGAGAGTTCTCGGTTTTCACACCTAATCTCGACGTTCTTGGTTTTCACACCTAATCTCGACTTGATCACTCGTTTTGTGTGATACGAGCGTTTCCAAGCGTGTATATTGTGTTAGCCTTAGGAAAGTCACATTTAAGCATTTATGGCAAGTAATTTAACATTTAAGTCAAAGATAGGTCACTCGGGTACTTAAATGTCACACCCTCAATTTCCACTTACGGAGTTTTACCGCGAGACGTGTGAACAAACCAGAATCTAAGACACTA
The DNA here is from genome assembly GCA_947069175.1 of Scalesia atractyloides. Taxonomy (NCBI): domain Eukaryota; kingdom Viridiplantae; phylum Streptophyta; class Magnoliopsida; order Asterales; family Asteraceae; genus Scalesia; species Scalesia atractyloides. The sequence continues at coordinate 41,362,831 of CAMTDV010000009.1, forward strand.
GTACTTCGAACGACTCTATATGATTTGATGATACGTTTTCCAAAATCATTTGTTGTAAATTTTAGATTACCAATATTTAGCATGAGTATTGGTTTTTGAAGTTTGAGCGGAAGCATAAATAAGTAGTGATGCGGCGCCAACACAAACGCCAAAACAAAAGTAAAATCCCAAAACAGTATTAATAAAGGAGACTCTATAATGATGTCTTGTTCAATGCGTGTGCGTGCACCTAGAGCTCCTAGCGTCCTGAGAAACATGTAAAGAAACAAGTGTCAACATTAAAGTTGAGTGAGTTCACAGGTTTTCATAAATTCGTTGTTCGGTTTTAGTTTGTTACTCCGTTATCCCCAACCCGGGATAACATACCAGTTCCATTATTCCAAACCCGGAATAATAAGTTGTTGCTTCCAATATTCCCAAACCGGAATATTAAGTTGTTGTTTCCATTATCCCCAACCCGGGATAATAAGTTGATGTTCCAATATTCCAAACCGGAATATTAAGTTGTTCCGTAATTAAGTTCAATATTAATGTATATAGGTAGCTAGCCTAAAGTCATGTCACTAAGTGTTCGCGATCGAAGCTGACATTTGTGCCTCCGTTTTGCCAGGCCTATCACATGACCATGGCGATGTTAGGCCAATTATACACCCGTTGACCAAACCCGGTCAGCTAGCGCGACTAGCTCGGATGGGGCTCGTCAGACCCAGTAGTACTACTCATAATTCCCCCGCTATTTAACCCAAATACTAACGATCCGAGGAGATTGTCGAGGACTTAAGTGATAAAGCTGCATAGTGACCATAACATTACATTAACATTAACTTAGTTACCGTATAGTTATGTGACGTTACATTCGTATAACGTAAAGAGTTTGAGTTTGAGAGTGTATACATGTTTCTCCCCCTGTTGTTTAAAAACCGTATAAAGTTAGGGGCCGTGAACTCACCTTTATTTGCTCGGTTAGTGTGGCAAAGATGTTATAAGGAATGGGACCGCTAGTTGCGTCCTAACAAACCAATTAATTCCACGTCAGTGTGTCATCACACCAATACAAATTCCACACGCAATTTACTCACAAAGTGATACACACAAACAACATATCTAACACTCAAACATGCATGCAAGTATTCTCATATGATCCTAGTAATCAAGCAACTTATCATGAACATATTCCAAATCCATACAATACTTTATACATACAATCACAAGTTATCAACTTTCTGCTTAACGCTCAATTATTCAGCTGTTTTCTAGGATTTTTATAAAATAGTTCTAACATTCCAAAAATTCCCATATTTTTACAGTAGGTGACATTTAGAACATAGAAATTTATATAATTTTTCCAAGTCCTAAATCTTTACCAATTAGCCATAGATATTAATTCACTAAGCTGCAGTCAGATTTACCGCTTTCTGACTGCAGTCCACGGAAGAATTTATTTAAAAATCACTGATCGTCCGATTAACAAAATTCCAGTTGGAGTTGCCCGGAAATTTCTATACCTAGTTGCTGTACAAAAATCATGACTCAACTCTCTATTGATTTTAAAATCTAGCTTGATAAACAACCAACAAAATTCCAGAATTTTAACAGCTTTACCTACTGAACTTGTTTAGCCCTTTAAAAATATCAAACGATTTCAGAAAATTATGAATCCAGTGCCATTGGATTCCTTATTCAAATCTCTAGGTTTTAGACCTCAGAAAATCCGTTTTTCGACAACTAACGACCAAGTTACAGCCTGATAAAGTCGGCTGAAACTTTCACTCAGCATGCTGTTTTCTGCATCTCCTTATACTAAGTTCGTATAACTCGTTCATGTGATTAGCCAAGGCGATCAAGATTCGATTTTTAATCATAGATTAATACTAATAATCTATCCATGCAAACCCTACTCAATAACTTCTAGTTATTACAACAAAAACACACTTGCAACCTCATGAGATCCGAATATCATTATGTTTATAACCAATTCAGCCGATTACTTGCAAGCATACATGATCCGAAGACAATACAATCAATTCATTCAAACATATAATTTATCCGAAGCATCTTAAACATTCAAGCATACATATAATTAACCGAAACATGATCTTATAATCAAGTATGGTCCTAACCTTGAATAACTAGTCAACAAGCCGAGATGTGGACAAGTGCGACTCGGCTGCTGCTTGCTGCGGCCGAGAGAAAGAAAAGAGTAAGGCTGATCCGCGACCGAAAGGGTGTTGATAAAGTGGCTGTTTGATCGAGATGATGAAGGAATGGAGGCTGTTTTGCGATCAATGAAACACGAGGAAACAGCCGACGGCTGTTTTACTTGTTAGGGTTTTAGGAATTGTGGAAGAAGATGCATGTTAGTCGTATATATATAGGTGCAACTAGATGAGGTTTACGGTTCTAGATAAGTGTTCATGGCCGAGTAACTTGGATGGTTGGTTGGGTTTGATCTCGGTCGAAATCAGATTTGTTTTGGTTTGGGTTTTGCGGTCAAGGGGGTAGGGTTGGGTTTATGGCCGAGAATCTTGGGTTGTTTGTTTTGGGTCTTGATCACGTGGCCGAGGGACTAGAATGGTTGGTTTGGCCGATTAGTTTGAGTTGGATTGGGTGGGTTCGGTTTGGGTTTTATCTTGCGGCCAAGAGACTAGGGTGAGTTAATTTGATTTGAGTTTTGATCTTGGCCGAATAGTTGGAACTCTAGGTCTAGGTTTGATTTGTGAACTCCTAGAGTCACCATGAATCTCTTTGGTTCGTGTCGCGGTTCGGTTCGTGTACGTATTTATTATACATACATATATAACTAAAAATCCACACAACACACAACACGTATTTAATTCATGCATACTTAGCCTATATATATTCGACAAATATCACGTGTAAGTTATCCGGAAAACCCGGGATATCACATTATCCCCATGTTGAAAGAATTTTCGTCCCGAAAATTGAGTAAACGTGGTTTAGCATGTAACGTACATGTTTAGAGTGCCACGCACAAAGAGTTAGTTCGTTTATAATGGTACGCAACGTTACAAGAAATTCCCAAGTGTCATACACAAAGATTTCCAAGTGTCATGCACAAGAATTTAGTCAATAATAGTACACGAAAGTATGAGAAATTTCCAGGTTGTCACATCATCCCCTTGTTGAAAGAATTTTCGTCCCGAAAATTTAGGTACTGTCATCGTTAGTTTGCTGCTCAGTTGCGAAGAGGTGTGGGTATTTGCTTTTCATTTGGTCCTCTCTTTCCCACGTGAACTCCGGTCCACGCTTAGAGTCCCAACGAACTTTAACGATCGGAATCTTGCTGTGCCTTCGAGTCTTGATCTCACGATCCATGATCTCAATAGGCTTTTCCACGAAGTGTAGTTGTTCATCCACTTGGATCTCATCCAATGGAATAACTAAAGTTTCATCTGATAGACACTTCTTCAGATTTGACACGTGAAATACGTTGTGAACTCCACTGAGTTCGGCAGGGAGGTCTAATTGGTATGCTACGGGTCCAATTCGTTTCAAGATTTCAAACGGGCCTACGTACCGTGGGTTAAGTTTGCCCCGTTTTCCGAAGCGGATTACACCCTTCCAGGGTGACACCTTTAGTAGGACGCGATCGCCTACTTGGAATTCGAGCGGTTTGCGTCGTTGATCAGCGTAGCTTTTCTGTCGATCTCGTGCCGCCGCCATGCGGTTTCTGATTTGTACAATCTTTTCAGTAGCCTCAAGTATTAACTCAGGGCCTGTGAGTTGACTGTCTCCGACTTCTGCCCAGCAGACCGGTGATCTACATTTGCGGCCGTATAACGCTTCAAACGGTGCTGCCGAAATACTCGTGTGATAGCTGTTGTTGTATGAGAATTCCACTAGAGGCAGGTGAATTTCCCAATTATTTCCGAAGTCCACTACGCATGCCCTAAGCATGTCTTCCAAGGTTTGTATGGTCCTTTCGCTTTGACCATCAGTCTGAGGGTGATAAGCTGTGCTCATATCCAAGCGTGTTCCCAACGCTTTCTGGAGTGACTGCCAGAAGTTTGACGTGAAGCGAGCATCTCTATCTGATATGATAGACGTTGGCACTCCGTGCCGAGAAACTACTTCCTTAATGTAGATGCGAGTCAACTTCTCCATCTTATCCGTTTCTTTGATAGCTAGGAAGTGTGCGGACTTAGTTAAACGATCCACAATCACCCAAATGGTGTCGCAACCACCCAAGGTTCGCGGGAGTTTAGTGATAAAATCCATTGAAATCTGATCCCACTTCCACACTGGGATCTCAGGTTGTTGGAGTAGCCCCGATGGCTTTTGATACTCCACTTTGACTTTTGCACAAGTCAAACATTTACTCACGTAGGTGGCTATATCGGCTTTCATGTTAGGCCACCAATACGCAACTTTAAGGTCCTGATACATCTTATCCGAACCCGGATGAACAGAGTATCGAGATTTGTGAGCTTCATCCATAACTAGCTCTCTGAGGTTCCCGTAGAGAGGTACCCATATGCGATTCATGAAATACCGGGTTCCATTGGGCTTTAACTCCCAATCGCGTTCCATTTTTCCCACTGATTCGGCTTTGATGTTTTCCTCCTTAACTGCTTCTAACTGGGCGTCGCGTATTTGATCGGGTAGTCCTGAATGAATAGTGAGTTGTAGTGCTCGTACACGACGAGGTTTCAAGTGTTCCTTCCTGCTGAGGGCATCAGCTACCACGTTAGCTTTACCCGGGTGATACCGAATGGCACACTCATAATCGTTCAAGAGTTCGACCCAGCGACGCTGTCGCATGTTCAACTCCTTCTGATCAAAGATGTGCTGGAGGCTTTTGTGGTCAGTGAAGATTGTGCACTTCGTTCCATAAAGGTAGTGTCTCCAAATCTTAAGTGCAAACACTACTGCTCCCAATTCTAGGTCATGCGTCGTGTAGTTTTTCTCGTTAACCTTCAGCTGTCGCGACGCATACGCGATGACCTTATCGCGTTGCATGAGTACGCATCCCAATCCCTGAATGGAAGCATCACAATATACTACAAAGTCATCTGTCCCTTCCGGCAAGGACAGAATGGGTGCACTGCAAAGTTTCTGCTTCAGCAATTGAAACGCTGCTTCTTGCTTGTCACCCCAATTATACTTGATACCTTTCTGAGTGAGGGTAGTAAGCGGTTGTGCAATCTTTGAAAACCCCTCGATGAAGCGTCTATAGTAACCAGCCAATCCCAAAAATTGGCGGATTTCCGTCGGAGTCTTAGGTGCTTCCCAGTTTTTGATGGCCTCAATCTTGGCAGGGTCTACGTGGATACCCTTTTCATTCACGACGTGCCCGAGAAACTGAACTTCTCGGATCCAGAAATCACACTTCGAAAGCTTGGCGTATAGCTTTTCCTGTTGAAGTAATTCTAGCAGCAATCGTAGATGCTCAGCATGCTCTTCTTTATCTTTGGAGTAGATGAGTATGTCCTCGATGAACACGATGACAAATTTGTCAAGGTATGGTTTACACACGCGGTCATGAGGTCCATGAATACCGCAGGTGCGTTAGTGAGACCGAATGGCATGACCAAGAACTCGTAATGGCCATACCGAGTGCGAAATGCTGTCTTAGCGATATCCTCCTCCCTGACGCGTAGCTGATGATAACCAGACCGTAAATCAATCTTAGAGTAGTAACTTGACCCTTGAAGTTGGTCGAATAGATCATCGATGCGAGGTAACGGGTATCGGTTCTTGACTGTAACCTTGTTGAGTTCCCTATAGTCGATGCACATGCGGAAAGTCCCGTCCTTCTTCTTGACAAACAGGACTGGAGCTCCCATGGCGAAACGCTTGGTCGAATAAATCCTTTTTCTAGCAACTCTTGAAGTTGGGTAGACAGCTCCTGCAGCTCGGCTGGAGCTAGGCGGTATGGAGCCTTGGCGATGGGAGTTGCATTGCTTGACAATTCGATTTCAAACTCAAATTGTCGATGTGGTGGAAGACCAGGTAGCTCTTCTGGGAATACATCGGAAAAATCACGGACGACAGGGATGTCTTCTATACGTTTCTCGTCCTTAGGCGGTTCGGTGATTAGTGCGAGTAAAGCGAAGGAATTCTTTTTCCGGAGATACTTCTGAGCTTGCATAAATGAGATAATGTTGGTGACGGTGCTTGCCTTGTCGCCTTGTACCGTCAAGATTTCGTCGTTCGAGAGTGGAATACGGATAGACTTTTCGAAGCAGAGAACTTCAGCCCGGACGTCGGATAGCCAGTCCATTCCGACTACCACGTCAAAACTACCCAGGGTTGTTGTCATCAGATCGATGGTAAAAGTGTGGCCCGCGAGTTTGAGTTGGCAGCCGGATACGATTTGGGTCACATTTACAGATTTACCATTGGCTAATTCTATCACATAAGGGGTCTCTAATGGTTTAAGCGTGAGATTTAGGTTCTTCCTAAAAGACTCAGATATAAAGCTCCTATCCGCACCCGTATCAAAAAGCACAGAAGCAAAATGTTCATTAAGGGGAAACTTACCGGTGACCACGTTCGTGTCGTTTCTGGCCTCTCCGCGGCCCAATGTAAATGCACGACCTTTGGCACCTCCTGTGCCACCGTTCCCATTGTTGTTGTTGTTATTATTGTTGTGGTTGTTGTGGTTGTTTCCACCATTATTATTGTTGTTGCGTAACTGTGGGCAGTCTTTTCTGAAATGAGCAGTGCTACCACACTGATAGCATCCCCGATTTATACCCTGCTGCTGACCCTGAGGCTGATTCTGATTTTGTCGGGACATAATTTCCCCACGACAATCCCTTGCCGCATGTCCCATCTTGCCACATCTTTGGCAGCGATTTCCGGCACAAGGGCCGTTATGGTGAAGATTGCAGCGATTGCACTGCGGCTTTCGACCTACATAGCCGCCTGCATTCTGGTTGTTATTGTTGTAATTGTTGTTGTAGTTGCTGTTGTTGTTGGAACGATTTTGATGACCCCGGTGGTTGTGGTAGTGATTGAACCGTTTCTGGTTCCCTTGCTGTGGATGTGATGACGAACACTGTCGAATGGTGGTGTCTTCAAACTTTCTTTTGTTATCTGAGGCAACTTCAGTGGTACCCCGTGCTGGCAGTTTCTTCTGTTCCACCGCTTTATCAGTGAGTTTGTGAGCCAATCGGATAGCTTGATGTTCTGTTACAGGGTTACTAGACATCACCATACCCTGAATTTCCGGGACCAGACCCCCGAGATAGAACTCGAGTCTTTTCTCCACCGTGTTTGCCAAATCAGGACACAGAAATACCAAGTCATGGTGTTTTGCAGTGTAAGCTTCAATTTCCGATCCCACCATCTTGTGGTTCCACAAAGCTTGCTCTAACTGTTGCACTCTGTCTCGTGGACAGTACTCCTCTTTAATCAGGGCCTTGAACTCAGTCCATGCCATTGCATTTGCAGCTAACAGTCCACGTGTTTGGACTTGGGCATTCCACCATGTCAGTGCCCCCTCTTCCAGTGTTGAGGCGGCGTATTTGACCTTGTTGGCCTCTAAGCAGTTGCACATTTCAAAAACAGATTCCGACTTTTCGATCCAGCGGACCAATCCAATGGGTCCTTCCGCCCCCGAGAACTTGCTAGGCTTTGCGTCAAGGAACATCTTATAGGGATTAAAGCCCCCTCCTGCTGACAGAGAACAGGAAGTCAGCAAGGAATTGTACTAGCCTCACTATTAGATTTTCACGCGAAAACTTAATAATGGTTACCTGCTGGCTGGTTCTGCACACCCGCTAATGCTGCGTTCACATGCTCCTGGATCATGGCAGCTAGCTCTTCGGGCGTAAAGTTTAGGTTTCCACGTCTTCCAGTCGCCATTTAGATCTTCGAAACACAACATAAACACACTCCGATAAGTCTATATATCCAATATAGTTATCCTACTTCGTACTTTAATAATTATTAAGTTACGTCAACTCAATATGTTAAATAGTCAAAGAAATACTTGATTAACTGAAATCTCAACGTCTTACAAAAGTGCAAATCAAACATACGAATTTACTATAAAGTCTCAAGTTTAAATACAAGTGGAAAATAATAAACTGAAGGAAAACAAATAATATAAACGAGACGTGTCAGTCGTCTACGCCTCCATCCCCTAAGTCACTGTCGTTGCCGTCATCCTGTGCGGCATCTCCAGCTTCCTCAGCTGGGTCCTCCTCCGGATCCTCTTCAGGATCCTCCTCTTCCGGCACTGGAGGGGCCGGTTCTGGTTCGAGTGCTTGATTTTGCAGTTCCTGAATGTTCCAACTGTTTTCCAGGACCCTGTCCTCCAGCCAGTCGGCTCTTATCTGCTCAGCACGCAGATCCCTGGCTATAGTGTTACGGGCTATCTTGCTCGTACGATGCTCTTCCTCGAGCGAGTCGATCTTTCCTGTAAGGTGTCGGATCTTCCATCCTTGTGCTAATATGGTTTCCTGCATTCTTTCTATCTGTTTTTGTTGTGTATGAACCAGGATTCTAAGCATGTCAAGTCCTATTTCTACAGGATTAACCGGTTCAACCGGTACAGCAATAGTTGGGCGTAACGATGACTCCTCCCCCAGAGCGAGCCTCTTCCTCGCCGCTGAGCGTGTCTCTACGCCGTAAGGTAGCATGGGTTCCACCATTGGTGCCTTTCCTGGTGCCCTTGGTGGCGTAAGTCTGTCGGACGATGATGACGATGAGGATGATGACATTGCCTGTTGGGTCGTGTAGTTAGTTATGAGTTGTTTTCATTTCTTATCATGAAGGTATAATCTACCAAACACGGTTGTGGCATATTGCATAACAAGATATAATAATTCGGTGCCAAACTAAGTCTAGTGTCGTGATATCAGCTATAGCTTAGGTCTACTTCTAATGCAAACCTGGTTCTCTATAGCTAGTGGCTCTGATACCAATCTGTCACACCCTCAATTTCCACTTACGGAGTTTTACCGCGAGACGTGTGAACAAACCAGAATCTAAGACACTAGTACTTCGAACGACTCTATATGATTTGATGATACGTTTTCCAAAATCATTTGTTGTAAATTTTAGATTACCAATATTTAGCATGAGTATTGGTTTTTAAAGTTTGAGCGGAAGCATAAATAAGTAGTGATGCGGCGCCAACACAAACGCCAAAACAAAAGTAAAATCCCAAAACAGTATTAATAAAGGAGACTCTATAATGATGTCTTGTTCAATGCGTGTGCGTGCACCTAGAGCTCCTAGCGTCCTGAGAAACATGTAAAGAAACAAGTGTCAACATTAAAGTTGAGTGAGTTCACAGGTTTTCATAAATTCGTTGTTCGGTTTTAGTTTGTTACTCCGTTATCCCCAACCCGGGATAACATACCAGTTCCATTATTCCAAACCCGGAATAATAAGTTGTTGCTTCCAATATTCCCAAACCGGAATATTAAGTTGTTGTTTCCATTATCCCCAACCCGGGATAATAAGTTGATGTTCCAATATTCCAAACCCGGAATATTAAGTTGTTCCGTAATTAAGTTCAATATTAATGTATATAGGTAGCTAGCCTAAAGTCATGTCACTAAGTGTTCGCGATCGAAGCTGACATTTGTGCCTCCGTTTTGCCAGGCCTATCACATGACCATGGCGATGTTAGGCCAATTATACACCCGTTGACCAAACCCGGTCAGCTAGCGCGACTAGCTCGGATGGGGCTCGTCAGACCCAGTAGTACTACTCATAATTCCCCCGCTATTTAACCCAAATACTAACGATCCGAGGAGATTGTCGAGGACTTAAGTGATAAAGCTGCATAGTGACCATAACATTACATTAACATTAACTTAGTTACCGTATAGTTATGTGACGTTACATTCGTATAACGTAAAGAGTTTGAGTTTGAGAGTGTATACATGTTTCTCCCCCTGTTGTTTAAAAACCGTATAAAGTTAGGGGCCGTGAACTCACCTTTATTTGCTCGGTTAGTGTGGCAAAGATGTTATAAGGAATGGGACCGCTAGTTGCGTCCTAACAAACCAATTAATTCCACGTCAGTGTGTCATCACACCAATACAAATTCCACACGCAATTTACTCACAAAGTGATACACACAAACAACATATCTAACACTCAAACATGCATGCAAGTATTCTCATATGATCCTAGTAATCAAGCAACTTATCATGAACATATTCCAAATCCATACAATACTTTATACATACAATCACAAGTTATCAACTTTCTGCTTAACGCTCAATTATTCAGCTGTTTTCTAGGATTTTTATAAAATAGTTCTAACATTCCAAAAATTCCCATATTTTTACAGTAGGTGACATTTGGACCATAGAAATTTATATAATTTTTCCAAGTCCTAAATCTTTACCAATTAGCCATAGATATTAATTCACTAAGCTGCAGTCAGATTTACCGCTTTCTGACTGCAGTCCACGGAAGAATTTATTTAAAAATCACTGATCGTCCGATTAACAAAATTCCAGTTGGAGTTGCCCGGAAATTTCTATACCTAGTTTCTGTACAAAAATCATGACTCAACTCTCTATTGATTTTAAAATCTAGCTTGATAAACAACCAACAAAATTCCAGAATTTTAACAGCTTTACCTACTGAACTTGTTTAGCCCTTTTAAAATATCAAACGATTTCAGAAAATTATGAATCCAGTGCCATTGGATTCCTTATTCAAATCTCTAGGTTTTAGACCTCAGAAAATCCGTTTTTCGACAACTAACGACCAAGTTACAGCCTGATAAAGTCGGCTGAAACTTTCACTCAGCATGCTGTTTTCTGCATCTCCTTATACTAAGTTCGTATAACTCGTTCATGTGATTAGCCAAGGCGATCAAGATTCGATTTTTAATCATAGATTAATACTAATAATCTATCCATGCAAACCCTACTCAATAACTTCTAGTTATTACAACAAAACACACTTGCAACCTCATGAGATCCGAATATCATTATGTTTATAACCAATTCAGCCGATTACTTGCAAGCATACATGATCCGAAGACAATACAATCAATTCATTCAAACATATAATTTATCCGAAGCATCTTAAACATTCAAGCATACATATAATTAACCGAAACATGATCTTATAATCAAGTATGGTCCTAACCTTGAATAACTAGTCAACAAGCCGAGATGTGGACAAGTGCGACTCGGCTGCTGCTTGCTGCGGCCGAGAGAAAGAAAAGAGTAAGGCTGATCCGCGACCGAAAGGGTGTTGATAAAGTGGCTGTTTGATCGAGATGATGAAGGAATGGAGGCTGTTTTGCGATCAATGAAACACGAGGAAACAGCCGACGGCTGTTTTACTTGTTAGGGTTTTAGGAATTGTGGAAGAAGATGCATGTTAGTCGTATATATATAGGTGCAACTAGATGAGGTTTACGGTTCTAGATAAGTGTTCATGGCCGAGTAACTTGGATGGTTGGTTGGGTTTGATCTCGGTCGAAATCAGATTTGTTTTGGTTTGGGTTTTGCGGTCAAGGGGGTAGGGTTGGGTTTATGGCCGAGAATCTTGGGTTGTTTGTTTTGGGTCTTGATCACGTGGCCGAGGGACTAGAATGGTTGGTTTGGCCGATTAGTTTGAGTTGGATTGGGTGGGTTCGGTTTGGGTTTTATCTTGCGGCCAAGAGACTAGGGTGAGTTAATTTGATTTGAGTTTTGATCTTGGCCGAATAGTTGGAACTCTAGGTCTAGGTTTGATTTGTGAACTCCTAGAGTCACCATGAATCTCTTTGGTTCGTGTCGCGGTTCGGTTCGTGTACGTATTTATTATACATACATATATAACTAAAAATCCACACAACACACAACACGTATTTAATTCATGCATACTTAGCCTATATATATTCGACAAATATCACGTGTAAGTTATCCGGAAAACCCGGGATATCACATTAAACATGTTACTAGGTCGAATCATGGCAATTCTACCTATTATCCTAAGGTTATGGGATTGCTCTGATACCAATCTGTCACACCCCAACCGATGGCGGAATCATCGGGGTAGTGGCACTAGGCGACTGGATTGTCTCACGAGAAATTTCCATCACACTATTCAATCAACAATATTTTAATGTATAATCCCATACAATTAAACAATACGTCATCAACAATGTCATGAAATACATGATTTTTCCCATAAAACAACAAGGTTTGATTTTCCCTAGATTTATTACATTTGGAAACTAAACAAAAGAAAACTAAACTAAGCACACTACATCCAAAGCGTCCAAGCTAAAATCCTCAACCTGTTACATACGTTAAAATACAAGTCAATACAATTAAGTAAAGGTGAGCATACAGGTTTTAGTAATACTAGCATAATAGAGAAACCGTTCGCGAAATAGTCCAATTACATATCATGATACCAAACACATCACACAGATAAACGTAGGCTTATTTCTCATGCTAACTACTGTGAGAAGGCTTGCGCGTCCATCCTAACTAGACCCCGTCGGGTGTTAGCCACACTATAGTACCATACTAGCTAAGGAGGCAAGTTAACGAAAATAAGTCCTAGTCACATGTTTCTAGTATCACGTATTGAGCATACATAATCAGATTATTCGCGTGTGATAAACAGTTTGATTTGTGAGGTGATTTCGATATAGGAACGCAAGTAACACCCAAATAGTGCATTAAAGCGAAAACGGGTCAAGTATACTTATTGTGGGTGCGTTTAGGAGAGAGTAGACAACTGCTAAGAGGTGAAGAGGAGCGTCAGATCAGCCTGCATACGCGGAAGTGCATCAGTCTCCGAAAAGCTGAAATGGTTAAGTTTGGGTTGGGAATCGGCAAGTTCCAGCGAACTTATAAGGATTTAGTGAGATTTGAGTCAAGTTCGGTCAAACTTGGTAAGTTTCCTGGGAAACTTGTCAAGTTAGGGCGAACTTGTGAGAAAATCTTACTGAAATGACAAGTTTCGGGCGAACTTGCATAGTTTCTTAAGGAATTAAGCAAGTTCGGCCGAACCTGTAAGGGTTTGTGAGGGAGAGACCCATCGGTCGAACTTGTACTCATATGTACATGTTCGGTCGAACTTGACCTGGTATGCTGGTGATTCTCGAGCGAACTTGATGTTTTTGGGTCCAAATCTTGCGTTTTGGCATCGTTTGCTGAGGAAATCGAGTGCCCATCTCTCCAACCTTAAGCCACTGAGTAAAACTTAGGCTGAAGAGGTCTTTCGGAGCGAACTTAACCATTTTACAGAAACTCAGGCTAATCCGAACGAACTTTATGGTTCGTACGGGTTAGTCCAGCTTGTGTAAAGTGACGATTTCGTCATTGTGCTTCCGGATCTGAGATCTAGCTTCGACAATACCTCGTTCCACTCAAAAGTGAGCGAAACATACGTCATTAGTCCGAAAATGGTGTAAAATCAAGGTTTTTAAAAGGTTTTGCTTAGATCTAGTATAGATCTGAGTGAAAATAGAAGTTTTGATGGAAAAAAGATGAAGATTTTCGTAAACAGAAGAAATTTGATGAAAACGAAGGCAATGCCTTGTGCAAAATCGTTGTAAAACGTTGATGAACATCATTGTAGTTGAACGGGTTGATTCTTACTTAGAAAACAATGTGTTTCGGGTTTGAGAGCTCTAGGCGAACTTGCAGCAAGTTCAAATGAGAGAATGGAGCTGAGTATTTATAGGTGAAGGCAATAAGGAGGGTTGGTGGAGTCAAGTGCGGTCGAACTTGCATGTTTTCATGCAAGTTCAGGCGAACTTGTGAGATATTTGAGGGAAATGAGTCAAGTTCGGCCGAACTTAACCCTTGAGGGACAAGTTCGAGCAAACTTGAGATAACTGAAGGATTTTGAGTTAATCAGCCAAGTCCGGCCGAACTTGGTAACACCAAGTTCGAGCGAAGTTGACCCAATTGTTGGGTTTTTCTTCGTTTTTCGTTCGTTTATTGATTGTTTAGCGATGTAATCAAGTTAATTGTAATGTTAAGCGATTAAGTCATAAGTTAAGCGTTATAATTGATATAATATTGCGATTTAGCGATTCGAGTGTGCGAGTGCGATGCGATAGCGAGCGTAATCATAACCACAAACATACACAACACATAAATAACATAAAACCATATAGTTAACTTCGAGTTGCGATGCGATGAGATTAGCGACGCGATTTAATAAGCGATTAGATGCGATATAACATACATAATTGTACTTAATTAACATAAACTTTTTTCTTATAAACCGAATCTCTAGATTAAAAATAGGAAAACAAAGGAAAAGAGATAACAACGAAATTCAGAGTTGTTACAATATACACCTCAGAAAGATGAATCACCTGGTTCATAATGTTTTAGTTGAAGGAGTTAATCTTAGAAGCTTTCATATGACGAATAGTTGTTTGGAATGCAAGAAAGGAAATCAGATAAAAAGTCTCATCCAAGAAAGATTCTTAATTCCATCAAGTTGTCGCTCGAAAGACTACATATGGATCTTTTCGGTCCATTGAATGTGTAGAGTATATCTGGAGATCTTTATTATCTTGTCGTCACAGATGATTATTCAAGATTTTCATGGATCTTCTTCCAAGAGAGCAAAGATGAAACGTTCGATAATCTCATGATCCTCTTCAGGAAGATTGAAAATTTGTACCATCTCCCTATTAGAAGAATCCAAAGCGATAACGGTACATAATTTAAAAACGCCCGAATGAAAGAGTTTTGCAACGACAAAGGCATCTTATACGAATTCAGTGCTCCATACACTCCGCAAAAAAATGGAGTTGCTGAGAGGAATAACTGAACGTTAATAGAAACATCAAGAACTATACTTGTTGATTCAAAGCTTCCTGTCAGTTTCTGTAGTGAAGCAGTCGCAGCAGCATGCTATACATTGAACAGAGTCTTGATGGTCAAACCTACAAAGAAGACTTGCTTTGAACTGCTAAACCGAAGGAAACCCAATCTCAAATATTTAGAACCATTGGCGCATCTTGTACAGTCATTGATTCAGACAGAAAGTTTGGTGCCAAATCGATAGATGGTTTCTTTGTCGGCTATACAAGTCCACTCAAGAGAGTCTATCTTCCAAGTTTAAGAAGAGTGGTAGAAGCACAGCACGTCGATTGTTTTCGTTAACTCCAATTCAAAGAGCAGGCGATGCTTGGTTGTTCAATTATAATGAATTATGGAAATCATTTGACTTGCCAGAAGAGCCTTCTGAAGAAGACATTGCTGTGTTATATTATCTACATCAGTCGGCTAATCAAGAACAGATTATCAGGCCAATAGTGGTTAATCAACCAACTGTTGGGTCATCTTCTTCTGGTGCAGGTCCAAGCAGTAGCAGTTTTCAAGAAACACATGCTGAACAAGTGACACCGGCTACAGAACTAGTAGATGCTATAGAAGAACCCAATCTTTCTCAAGCACATAATTCCGATTCTGATGAGGCTCCGACGTTTGATGATGATGGAGATCTTCTTCTGATGAAGAATCTGAGCAGATCACTAGTATGTTAAATCAATCTGCTAGCCCAAGTAATCTAAATGAAACGTCTTCTAGTGCTCCTACAGTTGAAGTGGTGGTTGATCAGAATATTACTAATCAAGAGAGTACTGTTGATGTTCCAAGTGAGGTGATCCGAGATCTTATTCATACCACCCATCAAATTCAATAACTGGTGAATTGCAATGTAGGACCGATCCTGATAGCATAGGAACCTAGATTTGATCTCTAATGTCAATAACAGAAATATTACGACACGGTTACCAAACAACAAGAATTAATAAGTTAAACGTCAATTTTATTGATATAACATCAAGTCTCCAGTTTGACAGAGCTCCGCTTCAAAGTGCGCAAAGTTACAAATGAGAATGACAAGCTAGCTATTTATAAGGGAGCAAGTTCGTTGGTGGAGGAGATGAGTTCGGGCGAACTTGACCATGTCAAGTTTGGCCGAACTTGACTTCACACAATCATCACGAGCGAACTTGACCTCAATATACATAAAGACTTCGTTTCACTAGCCTATTCACATCTAAACTATACAGACTCGATATAAGACTAAGACAGAGACATTCTGCACCAACAGACTCCCCTTGGATATCGTCTTCGCCTTTTATCAGTATTCAAAACTCTGTCTTCAATAAAACTTTAACGTGTACGATGGAAGAAGTTTTTGTAAGGCTTCTTTCGTCTTTCCTGCTTCGGATCTTGCGTCTGATCAGTAGGAGGCACTTTATTAATAAATTGATACCTTCTGAGCCTTGCCGCCCTACCTTTCTCGTGTATTTCCTCGAGACGCTTTTCTTCTTTTAAGAATTCAACACGTTCAAGATCCCTCCAATTTGTTTCCCACATCTGTGACAACCTGGAAATTTCTCATACTTTCGCGTACCATTGTTAACTAAATTCTTGTGCATGGCACTTGGGAATCTTTGTGCATGGCACTTGGGAACTTCTTGTAACTTCGCATACCATCGTTAACGAACTAACTCTTTGTGCGTGGCACTCTAAACATGTACGCTGCATTTTAAACCGCGTTTACTCAATTTTCGGGACGAAAATTCTTTCAACATGGGGATAATGTGACATCCGGTTTTTCGGATAACTTAAACGCACTACTTCACGGTTATTAATTCGGAGACTTGAATTTGCACGCTCGAAATAGTTACGATAATTTAGTGAACTTGTCAAACTAACTACGTGCTATGTGTATAAACGTTTGTGAGTTGGTGAATATGTGATGTTCGATTACGTGAATTGTTTTAGTTACGAAGTATATATATATAATAAATATATAAACGAATCGAGCCGAACCGCGACACGAGCCGGCTTCTTTTCTTGCGACTCAAGGAACCAAACTTGAGGACCAAGTTTTAAACCCAAACCAACCCATCCAAGTCCCTTCAGGCCGCGAGAACACACCCAAACCGCAACCCATTCCCTTTTCCCTTTCATCCCTTGCGCCTATATATACAAACACACATGCATGCTTTGCTTCACAAAATCAAAACACAAAAACCCTAGTATCTAAAGAAGCCGACGGCAGCCTTGCTACACTCCCCTCGGTCACGAGATCAGCCTCTTTCTTTTCTCCCGGTCGCAGCAGCCCTCGCCATCTTCATCCTCGGTCGCGATTCTATTTGATCATCGGTTCCTCATCTCACTCACGGCTCATTGATCTTGTTATTAAAAGGTTAGGATTATCATTGTTTGCAAGATTACATTCGGATTTATATGTTTGAATGTAGTGATATGATTAGCCGATTAAATTATGATGTTTGCAAGTTTGATGTTGTTCGAAATCTGGAAACATAGGCTGTGTTTTGTCGATAAAAACTAGAGATTATGATTAGGGTTTGCATGGATATGATATATGTATTGATATATGATTGGAAAAATCAGTTCTTGATCGCCTAGGTTCATTGTATCGAGGGTTTAAGCTAGTTAGTTGTGATAGAGTGCTGAATCAGGCTGCTGAATGATGGTTACAGCCGACTTCAACTGGCTGTAACTCGGTCATTAGTTGTCGAAAAACGGATTTCTGAAGTCTAAAACGTAGAGATTTGAATAACGAATCTAATGGCGCTAGGATTCATATTTTTCTGAAGTCATTTGATACTTTTAAGTGGCCAATTAAGATCAGTAACTAAAGCTGTGAAAATCCTGAAATTTTGTTAGTTGTTTATCGAGTTGGATTTAATAATCTGTAGGGAGTCGAATCATGAAATTTGTACAGCAACTAGGTATGGAAATTTCCGGGCAACTCCCACTGGAATTTTGTTAATTGGACGATCGGTGATTTTTAAACAAATTCTTCCGTGGACTGCAGTCAGAAAGCGACGAATCTGACTGCAGCCTAGTATATTAATATTTATGGTTAATTGGTAAAGTATTAGGACTTGAAAAATTTATATAAATTTCTACAGTATAATTGTCACCTGCTGTAAAATAATTGGAATTTTTGGAACGTTGGAACATTTTTATAAAAATCCTAGAAAACAGCCGAATTATGAGTATGTAAGCTGAAACTTGATAACTTGTGAATGTGTGCACCAAAGTGTTGTATGGATTGGATTATGTTCATGATAAATTGTTTTGATTACTATGTTCACATGAGGATACTTGCATGCATGTTTGAGTGTTAGGAATTTTGATTGTGTGTATCACTTTGTGCGTAAATTATGTGTAAAATTTGTATTGGTGTGTTCACACACTGACTTGAAATCAATTGGTTTATTAGGACGCAATTAGCGGTCCCATCATTTGCAACTTCTGTGTTACACTAACCGAGCAACTAAAGGTGAGTTCATGGCCCCTAATTTTATCCGGTTTTAAACAACAGGGGGAGAAACATGTATACACTCTTCAAACTCAATCTCTTTACGTTATACGAATTTAACGTCACATAACTATTCGGTAACTAAGTTAATGTTAATGTAACGTTATGGTCACTAAGCAGCTATATCACATAAGTCCTCGACAATCTCTCGGATCGTTAGTATTGGGTTTAAATAGCGGGGAAATTATAAGTAGTACTACTGGGCCCGACAAGCCCCATCCGAGCTAGTCGCGCTAGCCGACCGGGTATGGTCAACGGGTGAATAATTTGGCCTAACTTCGCCATGGTCAGTGATAGGCCTGGCAACACGGAGGCACAACAGTCAGCTTCGATCGCGAACACTTACGTGACATAACTTTAGGCTAGCTACCTATATATGTTAACATTGAACTTAATTACGAATCAACTATATTATCCCGGGTTGAGGATAATGGAAACAACAACTATATTATCCCGGGTTGAGGATAATGGAAACAACAACTATATTATCCCGAGTTAGGGATAATGGAAACAACAACTTTATTATTCCGGGTTTGGAATAATGGAACATCATTATTATTCCGGGTAAGGAATAATGGAACCATCAGTATTATTCCGGGTTGGGAATAATGGAACCAAATCGTTATCCCGGGTAAGGGATAACGGGGAAACAAACTCATAACCGAACAAACGAATTTATGAAAACCTGTGAACTCACTCATCTTAAATGTTGACACTTGTTTCTTTACATGTTTCTCAGGACGCTAGGAGCTCTAGGTGCGCTCACTTGCATTGATCAAGACATCTTTTATCGAGTCTCATTTACAAACATTGTTTTGGGTTTTTCATTTGTTTTGGCGTTTGTGTTGGCGCCCGTTTCCCTACTTATTTTATGCTTCCGCTCAACCATAAAAACTAATGCTTCCGCTAAACATTGGTAACTAACTAAGACAATATAAAATCTACGACGAATGGTTAAACAAATGATTTTTGGAAAACGTATTATCAAATCATATAGAGTCGTTCAACGTACTAGTGTTTCAGATTCTGGTTTGTTCACACGCCTCGCGGTAAAACTCCGCAAGTGGAAATTGAGGGTGTGACAGATTGGTATCAGAGCCACTAGCTATAGAGAACCAGGTTTGCATTAGAAGTAGACCTAAACTATAGCTGATTACACGACACTAGACTTAGTTTGGCACCGAACTGTTATATCTTGTTATGTGATGTACCACAACTATGTTATGTGAAATATGAATGTATAATTGAAACGAATGCAACTCGTAACTAACTACACAACCTAAAGGCAATGTCATCATCATCCTCATCATCATCCGACAAACTTACGCAACCAAGGGCGCCAGGAAAGGCACCTATGGTGGAACCCTTACCATCTTATGGCGTGGAGACATGCTCAGCTGCTAGGAAAAGACTCGCTCTAGGGGAGGAGTCGTCCTCACGCCCAACCATCGCTGTGACGGTCGAACCGATTAACTCGTTAGAAGTAGGGAACGACCTACTTAGAGATATGATAAGAACGCAACAAGAACAACTAGAAAGAATGCATGAAACCATCCTAGCACAGGGATGGATGATACGACAACTGACAGGTAAAACTGAGTCGCTCGAGGAAGAGCAGCTACGAGTAAGATAGCTCGTAACACCTTAGCCAGAGATCTTCGTGCTGAGCAGCTAAGGGCTGACTGGCTAGAGGACAGAGTTCTTGGGTCTAGCTGGAGAATTCAAGAACTGGAACAAAATCAGGCACCTGCACCAGTACCTGCCCCAGCACCGGCCCCTCCAATGCCGGTAGAGGATCCAGAGGAGGAAGACCCAGCTGTAGAAGCTGGAAACGCCGCGGAGGATGACGGCAACGATAGCGATTTGGGGGATGGAGACGTAGAAGACTGACACGTCTCGCTTATTTTTTACTTTCCTTCAGTCTATTTATTTTCTACTTAGATCTAAAATGGCAACTGAACGTCGCGGAAATCTCAACATGACGCCTTAAGAATTAGCCGCAATGATCCAAGAACACGTGAATGCTGCTCTGGCAGGTGTTCAAAACCCACCAGCAGCAGGAGGGGTCTTAACCCCTACAAGATGTTCCTCGACGCGAAGCCAAGCAAATTCACGGGGGCAGAAGGACCCATAGGATTGGTGCGCTGGATCGAAAAATCTGAATCAGTATTTGAAATGTGCAACTGTCTGGAGGCCAACAAGGTCAAGTATGCAGCCTCAACACTGGAAGATGGGGCACTAACTTGGTGGAATGCACAAGTCCAAACGCGTGGACTTATTGCTGCAAATGCAATGGCCTGGGTCGAGTTTAAGGCCCTAATCAAAGAGGAGTACTATCCACGAGACAGAGTGCAACAGTTGGAGCAAGCCTTATGGAACCACAAGATGGTGGGATCTGAAATCGAAGCATACACAGCGAAACATCACGACTTGGTATTTCTATCTCCCGATCTGGCTAACACTGTGGAAAAACGACTCGAGTTTTACCTTGGGGGTCTGGTCCCGGAGATTCAGGGTATGGTGATGGCTAGCAACCCTTCAACTGAACATCAAGCAATCAGGTTGGCGCACAAACTCACCGATAAGGCGGTGGAACAAAAGAAGTTGCCAGCTCGGGGTACGACTGAAATTGCCCTTGACAATAAAAGAAAGTTTGAAGACTCGTCTGCTCGACAGTCTTCGTCATCCCAGCCGCAACAGGGGAACCAGAAACGGTTCAATCATTACAACAGCCACCGGGTCACCAAAATCAGCCCGCCAACAACAACAACAACCAGAACGCAAGCGGCTATGTAGGTCGAAAGCCGCAGTGCACCCGCTGTAATCTTCATCATCACGGCCCTTGTGCCGGGAATCGCTGCCAACGATGTGGCAAGATGGGACATGCGGCAAAGGATTGTCATGGGGAAATCATGTCCCGACAGAACCAAAATCAACCCCAAGGCCCACAACAGGGTGTTAACCGGGGATGCTATCAGTGTGGTAGCACTGCCCACTTCAAAAGAGACTGTCCACAGCTGCGTAACAACAACAACAATGGTGGGAACAACTACAACCACAATAACCACAACAACAACAATAACAACAACAATAATGGAAATGGTGGCACAGGAGGTGCCAAAGGTCGCGCATTTACATTGGGCCGCGGAGAGGCCAGAAACGACTCGAACGTGGTCACCAGTAAGTTTCCCCTTAATGAACATTTTGCTACTGTGCTTTTTGATACGGGTGTGGATAGGAGCTTTATATCTGAGTCTTTTAGGAAGAACCTAAATCTCACGCCTAAACCCTTAGAGACCCCTTATGTCATAGAACTAGCAGATGGTAAATCCGTAGATGTGACCCATATAGTATCCGGCTGTCAACTCAAACTCGCGGGTCACACCTTTACCATTGATCTGATGACAACTACCCTGGGTAGTTTTGACGTGGTAGTCGGAATGGACTGGCTATCCGACGTCCGGGCTGTAGTTCTCTGCTTCGAAAAAGTATATTACAAAGTACATCACTATTAAGTCATCTATCCGTATTCCGCTCTCTAACGACGAAATGTTGACGGTGCAAGGCGAGAAGGCAAGCGCCGTCACCAACATCATCTCTTACATGCAAGCGCAGAAGTATCTTCGGAGAAAGAACTCCTTCGCTTTACTTGCACTGGTTACCGAACAGCCTAAGGACGAGAAACGTATAGAAGACATCCCTGTCGTCCGTGATTTTTCCGATGTATTCCCAGAGGAATTACCTGGTCTTCCACCCCATCGACAATTGGAGTTTGAAATCGAATTGGCGAAACCATGCAACTCCTATAGCCAAGGCTCCATACCGCCTAGCTCCAGCCGAGCTGTAGGAGCTGTCTACCCAACTTCAGGAGCTGTTAGAAAAGGGATTTATCCGACCAAGCGCTTCGCCATGGGGAGCTCCAGTCATTTTTGTCAAGAAGAAGGACGGGACCTTCCGCATGTGCATCGACTACAGGGAACTCAACAAGGTTACTGTCAAGAACCGATACCCGTTACCTCGCATCGACGATCTCTTCGACCAACTTCATGGGTCAAGCTACTACTCCAAGATTGATCTACGTCTGGTTACCATCAGCTACGCGTCAGGGAGGAGGATATCGCTAAGACGGCATTTCGTACTCGGTATGGCCATTATGAGTTCTTGGTCATGCCCTTCGGTCTCACCAACGCACCCGCGGTGTTCATGGACCTCATGAACCGTGTGTGTAAACCATACCTCGACAAGTTTGTTATTGTGTTCATCGATGACATACTCATCTACTCTAAAAGTGAAGAAGAACATGCTGAACATCTACGATTACTGCTAGGATTACTTCAACAGGAGAAACTGTATGCTAAGCTTTCGAAGTGTGATTTCTGGATTCGGGAAGTTCAGTTTCTCGGGCATATCGAAATGAAAAGGGTATCCATGTCGACCCTGCCAAGATAGAAGCTATCAAAAACTGGGAAGCACCCAGGACACCGACAGAGATCCGCCAATTTTTGGGTTTGGCTGGTTACTTAAGACGTTTTATCGAGGGATTTTCAAAGATCGCACAACCGCTTACTACCCTCACCCAGAAAGGCATCAAGTATGCTTGGGGTGACAAGCAGGAAGCAACATTTCAATTGCTAAAGCAGAAACTTTGCAGTGCACCCATTCTGTCCTTGCCGGAAGGGACAGATGATTTTGTAGTATATTGTGATGCTTCCATTCAGGGATTGGGATGCGTACTCATGCAACGCGATAAGGTCATCGCGTATGCGTCCCGACAATTGAAGGTTCACGAGAAAAATTACACAACACATGACCTGGAATTGGGAGCAGTAGTGTTTGCACTTAAGATTTGGAGACACTACCTCTATGGAACGAAGTGCACAATCTTCACAGACCACAAGAGCCTTCAACACATCTTTGATCAGAAGGAGTTGAACATGCGACAGCGTCGTTGGGTCGAACTCTTAAACGATTATGAGTGTGCCATTCGGTATCACCCGGGTAAAGCTAACGTGGTAGCTGATGCCCTCAGTAGGAAGGAACACTTGAAACCTCGTCGTGTACGAGCATTACAGCTCACTATTCATTCGGGGTTACCCGAACAAATACGCGACGCGCAGTTAGAAGTAGTTAAGGAAGAAAACATCAAGGCCGAATCGGTGGGAAAAATGGAACGCGATTGGGAAGTAAAACCCAATGGAGCCCGGTATTTCATGAATCGCATATGGGTACCTCTCTACGGAAACCTCAGAGAGCTAGTCATGGACGAAGCTCACAAATCCCGATACTCTGTCCATCCTGGTTCGGATAAGATGTATCAAGACCTTAAAGCTGCGTATTGGTGGCCCAACATGAAAGCTGATATAGCCACCTACGTGAGTAAGTGTTTGACTTGTGCAAAGGTCAAGGTAGAGTATCAAAAGCCATCGGGGCTACTTCAACAACCTGAGATCCCAGTGTGGAAATGGGATCAGATCTCGATGGATTTCATCACTAAACTCCCGCGAACTTTGGGTGGTTGCGATACCATCTGGGTGATTGTGGATCGTTTAACTAAGTCCGCACACTTCCTAGCTATTAAAGAAACAGATAAGATGGAGAAGTTGACTCGCATCTACATTAAGGAAGTAGTTTCTCGGCACGGAGTGCCAACGTCCATCATCTCAGACAGAGATGCTCGCTTCACATCCAACTTTTGGCAGTCACTTCAGAAAGCGTTGGGAACACGCTTAGATATGAGCACAGCTTATCACCCTCAGACTGATGGTCAAAGCGAAAGGACCATACAGACCTTGGAAGACATGCTTAGGGAATGCGTGGTAGACTTCGGGAATAGTTGGGAAATCCACCTGCCTTTAGTGGAATTCTCGTATAACAACAGTTACCATACAAGTATTTCGGCAGCACCGTTTGAGGCATTATACGGTCGTAAATGTAGATCACCGGTCTGTTGGGCAGAAGTCGGTGACAGTCAACTCACAGGCCCTGAGTTAATAATTGAGGCTACTGAAAAGATTGTACAAATTAGAAACCGCATGGCGGCGGCACGAGATCGACAGAAAAGCTACGCTGATCAACGACGCAAACCGCTCGAATTTCAAGTAGGTGACCGCGTCCTACTAAAGGTGTCTCCCTGGAAGGGTGTAATCCGCTTTGGAAAACGTGGCAAACTAAACCCACGGTACGTAGGCCCGTTTGTAATCTTGAAACGTATTGGACCCGTACTTATCAATTAGACCTTCCTGCCGAACTCAGTGGAGTTCACAACGTGTTTCATGTGTCAAATCTGAAGAAGTGTCTATCAGATGAAACTCTAGTCATACCATTGCATGAGATTCAAGTGGACGAACAACTGCACTTTGTGGAACAGCCTATCGAGATCATGGATCGTGAGATCAAGACTCGAAGGCATAGCAAGATTCCGATCGTTAAGGTTCGTTGGGACTCTAAGCGTGGACCGGAGTTCACGTGGGAAAGAGAGGACCAAATGAAAAGCAAATACCCACACCTCTTTGCAGCTGAGCAGCAAACTAACGATACCAACAACTAAATTTTCGGGACGAAAATTCTTTCAACATGGGGATGATGTGACAACCTAGAAATTTCTCATACTTTCGCGTACCATTGTTAACTAAATTCTTGTGCATGGCACTTGGGAATCTTTGTGCATGGCACTTGGGAACTTCTTGTAACTTCGCATACCATCGTTAACGAACTAACTCTTTGTGCGTGGCACTCTAAACATGTACGCAGCATTCTAAACCGCGTTTACTCAATTTTCGGGACGAAAATTCTTTCAACATGGGGATAATGTGACATCCCGGTTTTTCGGATAACTTAAACGCACTACTTCACGGTTATTAATTCGGAGACTTGAATTTGCACGCTCGAAATAGTTACGATAATTTAGTGAACTTGTCAAACTAACTACGTGCTATGTGTATAAACGTTTGTGAGTTGGTGAATATGTGATGTTCGATTACGTGAATTGTTTTAGTTACGAAGTATATATATATAATAAATATATAAACGAATCGAGCCGAACCGCGACACGAGCCGGCTTCTTTTCTTGCGACTCAAGGAACCAAACTTGAGGACCAAGTTTTAAACCCAAACCAACCCATCCAAGTCCCTTCGGCCGCGAGAACACACCCAAACCGCAACCCATTCCCTTTTCCCTTTCATCCCTTGCGCCTATATATACAAACACACATGCATGCTTTGCTTCACAAAATCAAAACACAAAAACCCTAGTATCTAAAGAAGCCGACGGCAGCCTTGCTACACTCCCCTCGGTCGCGAGATCAGCCCCTTTCTTTTCTCCCGGTCGCAGCAGCCCTCGCCATCTTCATCCTCGGTCGCAATTCTATTTGATCATCGGTTCCTCATCTCACTCACGGCTCATTGATCTTGTTATAAAAGGTTAGGATTATCATTGATTGCAAGATTACATTCGGATTTATATGTTTGAATGTAGTGATATGATTAGCCGATTAAATTATGATGTTTGCAAGTTTGATGTTGTTCGAAATCTGGAAACATAGGCTGTGTTTTGTCGATAAAAACTAGAGATTATGATTAGGGTTTGCATGGATATGATATATGTATTGATATATGATTGGAAAAATCAGTTCTTGATCGCTAGGTTCATTGTATCGAGGGTTTAAGCTAGTTAGTTGTGATAGAGTGCTGAATCAGGCTGCTGAATGATGGTTACAGCCGACTTCAACTGGCTGTAACTCGGTCATTAGTTGTCGAAAAACGGACTTTCTGAAGTCTAAAACGTAGAGATTTGAATAGCGAATCTAATGGCGCTGGATTCATATTTTTCTGAAGTCATTTGATACTTTTAAGTGGCCAATTAAGATCAGTAACTAAAGCTGTGAAAATCCTGAAATTTTGTTAGTTGTTTATCGAGTTGGATTTAATAATCTGTAGGGAGTCGAATCATGAAATTTGTACAGCAACTAGGTATGGAAATTTCCGGGCAACTCCCACTGGAATTTTGTTAATTGGACGATCGGTGATTTTAAACAAATTCTTCCGTGGACTGCAGTCAGAAAGCGACGAATCTGACTGCAGCCTAGTATATTAATATTTATGGTTAATTGGTAAAGTATTAGGACTTGAAAAATTTATATAAATTTCTACAGTATAATTGTCACCTGCTGTAAAATAATTGGAATTTTTGGAACGTTGGAACTCTTTTATAAAAATCCTAGAAAACAGCCGAATTATGAGTATGTAAGCTGAAACTTGATAACTTGTGAATGTGTGCACCAAAGTGTTGTATGGATTGGATTATGTTCATGATAAATTGTTTTGATTACTATGTTCACATGAGGATACTTGCATGCATGTTTGAGTGTTAGGAATTTTGATTGTGTGTATCACTTTGTGCGTAAATTATGTGTAAAATTTGTATTGGTGTGTTCACACACTGACTTGAAATCAATTGGTTTATTAGGACGCAATTAGCGGTCCCATCATTTGCAACTTCTGTGTTACACTAACCGAGCAACTAAAGGTGAGTTCACGGCCCCTAATTTTATCCGGTTTTAAACAACAGGGGGAGAAACATGTATACACTCTTCAAACTCAATCTCTTTACGTTATACGAATTTAACGTCACATAACTATTCGGTAACTAAGTTAATGTTAATGTAACGTTATGGTCACTAAGCAGCTATATCACATAAGTCCTCGACAATCTCTCGGATCGTTAGTATTGGGTTTAAATAGCGGGGAAATTATAAGTAGTACTACTGGGCCCGACAAGCCCCATCCGAGCTAGTCGCGCTAGCCGACCGGGTATGGTCAACGGGTGAATAATTTGGCCTAACTTCGCCATGGTCAGTGATAGGCCTGGCAACACGGAGGCACAACAGTCAGCTTCGATCGCGAACACTTACGTGACATAACTTTAGGCTAGCTACCTATATATGTTAACATTGAACTTAATTACGAATCAACTATATTATCCCGGGTTGAGGATAATGGAAACAACAACTATATTATCCCGGGTTAGGGATAATGGAAACAACAACTTTATTATTCCGGGTTTGGAATAATGGAACATCATTATTATTCCGGGTAAGGAATAATGGAACCATCAGTATTATTCCGGGTTGGGAATAATGGAACCAAATCGTTATCCCGGGTAAGGGATAACGGGGAAACAAACTCATAACCGAACAAACGAATTTATGAAAACCTGTGAACTCACTCATCTTAAATGTTGACACTTGTTTCTTTACATGTTTCTCAGGACGCTAGGAGCTCTAGGTGCGCTCACTTGCATTGATCAAGACATCTTTTATCGAGTCTCATTTACAAACATTGTTTTGGGTTTTTCATTTGTTTTGGCGTTTGTGTTGGCGCCCGTTTCCCTACTTATTTTATGCTTCCGCTCAACCATAAAAACTAATGCTTCCGCTAAACATTGGTAACTAACTAAGACAATATAAAATCTACGATGAATGGTTAAACAAATGATTTTTGGAAAACGTATTATCAAATCATATAGAGTCGTTCGACATACTAGTGTTTCAGATTCTGGTTTGTTCACACGCCTCGCGGTAAAACTCCGCAAGTGGAAATTTAGGGTGTGACAACATCTTTCCAAAATTAACTTCTCGAGCATAATAGACGTTAACAACCCTCTGATATTGCAATGCTTGCTCCTTTTCACGTTCTTCAAATACAATCTTACTGTAGAATAAGCACTTGATATCTTCTCTCGAACAATTGACTAGCCACATCGGGTCTAGTATCCTGATCGTTCTCCACAAACCTCTCATACCTTGAAACCCTAATATCTCAACCCTTTCTTTAGTGATATCCAGATGTTCTTCGAATCGTAATACTATTACTGCTTCACACGTGTTTGGATCAATCTGCCACCACTGGATAGAAATGATGTTCAATTAGCATCAAAGGCATGTTCCTCATCGCTCTCGGTCGTTTTATGATTAACATTATATTTTTTTCCCCTGTCTTCTTATTCGTTTTGATGCGACGACCTGAATAAACGGCTTCCAATATCTAAATCCCTTTGTCGTTTCAAACTTGATCATCTTCGATAGTAACTGATCAATGAATTTCATCTGGTATGTGACATTCACGATTTGAACAAGCTCTTTAACATCCCAGTATGGTAGAGTCTTGAAATCAGCCAGATAATTGAAGTATTGCACCCCAAATTCCCTTTCGATTGCATAAACATTCAGCTCCTTAAACCACCCCCAACTAAGAATGTCCCCCACGACACATCTTTATCTCTGGTAAAGAATGCTAGAGGACGTCGAAACTTACATTCACGCGGCATCTCTTTGAACCAGGATTTCTTAGCTTGAGTTATTTCCTCCTTGTCATTGGTTTTGGAACTTTACCTTCTTGAATTGATTCTTCGATCTTTTCTTTCAACATATTTTCATCTAATTGCTTGTGCATTTCCTCAAAAGTAGGAAAACTATATGTGACAACCGGTAAATTCAGGCTAACATCTATACGAACTCGGATCTCGCACACATCATAATCCTACCTTTTAAACCTAATTTTTATTAATTGGATCGTCATGTGCATAGCAATGTCTATTTGTGTCATATCTTACATCTGTAGGTCACACACACGAGTCAACCGAATAAACACGAACGTTGGTGATATTTAAAAAAATACTAGAAAACATTTCACAAAATATTTGTATGGATATTATATATAATTATATGCATTTAAATATGGTTTGTGAGTGTGTGTGTATATATATATGGATTATATATATGATATATATGGATTATATATATGATAATTACTAAATATACTAAGTAATAAAGAAAATGATAAAAAAATAACTAACTTCTCCAACATGTGTCGTTGGAGTTAGAAAGAAGAAAATAATAATAACCATTTGTCGAGCCCCTGGCCCAATTGCTTATTTTGAAGCGAAGCTTTGCAGTTATTCCAGTCCACCACATCACTTATATGTGTTAAGTTTTTCCTGTTGCCCCAGACCAATTCGATGCAACCATTTATGATTCGATACCGTTGGCGTATTATGCAGAAGTTTTCCGTTTCCAAGGCGTAAAAGGTTGGGGAACAATTCGCGCAAGGACCCGTTGCCTATCCAGTTATCAAGACAAAAGTATGTCTTGTCACCTACACCTATTTTAACCGTCATACGATTTTGTACTTCGATCACACGAGACCCCGACGCCCTTCCCATGTTTATGATACCCTTCCACATCCACCTATGGTACTTTTTAGCGGAATGGAGGAGCAACACCAGGACCCTTGGTGTAACGTCGTAATGACTCTTGCCCAAAGATGTGAAGATTCATTTTTGAATCTCAAACTCCATTTGACCATAAGTGCTTTATTTATCACCGATAAATTACCAATGCCCAAGCCACCTAGTTCCAATGGCGCCACCACTTTATACCAAGGAGCCCAACTAATCTTATTGTTAACAAGACACCCACCCCATAGGAACTTCCTTCTAAATTTCTCTAGTCGGTTGACTACTTCGACTGGTGCGTTAAACAAGGAGAAGTAATAGGTTGGAAGATTGCCTAGTACCGCCTTGTTTAGAGTCAACCGCCCGCCGAATGATAGTGTTCTAGCCTTCCATTGTGATAGCTTGTTTCCAAATCTCTCACCCACCGGTCTCCAATTTTTTACAAGCCCCATGTTCGCCCCCACCGGTAATCCAAGGTAAATAAATGGAAAGACCCCCTGTTTTGCAATCAAGAGTTGATGCCCTCTGAGAGATCTCACCATTATCTACCCCACACCCCATACAAGTAACTTTTTGTAAAATTGACTTTAAGCCCGGATGACAAGTGAAAACATCTAAGCATTCTAGCTAGATTATGAAAGTTCGTCTCGGACAATTCGCCCACAAATAATGCATCATCCATGTAAAGTAAGTGAAAGATAGTGGGACCCTCACCCGATGTTTTTATACCTTTTATAATCCCCAAAGCCTTTGCCTTTTCCACGGCCACATGAAGAGCTTCCATTGCAATTATGAAAAGTAGGGGAGAAAGTGGATCGCCTTGCCTAACGCCCCTTTGAATGTTGAATTACAAAGTAGGTGAGCCGTTAACTAGTATTGAAGATCTAGCCGAGGAGAGAATACCTGAGACCCATTTATGCCATAGAGCCGGGAACCCCATTTGTGATAAGACCGTATCCAAGAAACCCCAATTTATGGAATCAAAAGCTTTTTCAAAGTCTACCTTGAAAAACATTACCTTTCGTTTGGCCTTGCTTTTTTAGCCCATGAGGCAATTTCATTCACAATCAATGGACCTTCAAGAATACTTCTACCTTTGATGTACACGGATTGTACATCACTAACCACCGAGCCGATCACCCTTTTTAATCTTAAGGCGAGTATTTTTGATATCACCTTTGAAATACAACTGATAGGGTTGATCGGTCGGAAGCTATTGATCATTTGAGGGCTTGATGTTTTTGGGACAAGCGTAATGAAGCTAGAATTGCACCCTCGGTTTAACATACTATGAACGTAGAAGTAATCCAATAAAGTGTAAAAATCCGGCTCGAATATATCCCAAAATGTTTTTGTGAAGGGAAACGTGAACCCATCGGGACCGGGTGTCTTCTCTCCGCTACAACTCCAAACCGCCTATTTTATTTCTTCCTTTGTAAAACGTTTGACTAGCATGGTCGTTTGAGATAGGTTAAGTCGTTTGAAACCGTCATTTAGGAACTTTGGTCTTTCATGGAATTGTTCCTTGAAAATTGTTTCAAAGTCTGTCTTTATTTTCCATTTAAGCTCATCCGGTTGTGACACCCAAACATCGTCAAAATTTAGCCCATTTATCTGATTTTTTATGACCCTTTATGATTCCATGGAAGAATGACGAATTTTCATCTTCGTCCATTGCCGATTTTATTTTCGCCCTCCACAAATGTAAACAGTAAACTTAAATATATGTGTAAATGTTTATGATATACGACGTTGTATTTAAATAATGATACCTTTGATTTTAATTGTTTTTTAAGAGTTCTCGTTTGACATTATCTCTATCCTGAAATATGTTGTAAAATAAAGAAACTGTGGTAGATGTGGATATTGTGATGATGGTAAATTGTGAAACTTATTCGTATCGGTTTTCAACAATTATCATCGTTTGGGTAAAGAAAACATATATTCCGTGTGAACTGAAGCAAATCTATGGTATAGTATTTTTTTAACCCGGTTTATATATGTGTATATTTATTTGTTACAAAGATTAGTCAATACACTTTTGATAAGTAAGTTTACATGTATATATATGTTAGTTAAAATAAACATTAACTAGTTGAAAACATATACATACTTTTTTAAGCAACGGAAGCGTAGGTAACAATGTATAAAAATATGACCACTTTTATACCAACGAACACCCGTAATGGAACAAGGTCACCGACATGCAAACACGAAATAAAAACACAAACCATAGGGGGTTTAGATATACCTTCGGTTAGTAATAAACCGGTTGAGACACTGAGGTTCAACGAACACGTGCTAGTGATACGAGCCAACGAAACGCGGGTACGGGTCGGGTAGCGTGTCACACCCCTAATTTCCACGTGTAACCCGGTGGGCCCGGTTGAGGAATATCGTGACGTAAGTTAATATCATCATTACCAACCCATACAATATAACACAGCGGAAGTCTGGATAATTACTATTACAAACATATAAATGTTCAAAGTTCAAAAAAAAAATATACAACGCTTGTAACTAGATCCACAGGTGGATCGAAATGATTACAAAAACAAACTTGACAGACTAAGGCCTTCTAAGCAAGGGTTGTAATTCCTTCTAAGCTTCGCCGAGTACTTCCAGCCTGTTACGAATACTTGTCACCTGCGCTTAGTCTTTTGAAAATACGTCAGTTTTCACTCGTAAATACATTTAACCGACTCAGTTTGAAAATATTTCAAAAAAAAAAACATTTAGTGTACGCATAGGTACTTAGTTTTAATAAATATTTTGGAATAAATAATTTTTCATGTTATCAGTTTAAATGCTAATAATACATTTATAGCACGAAAACTAAGTCGGGATCATGATTAATCGACAAACCACTTTGATACCTTTAATAGGTGCACCCCTAATGGGTTATAATTTAATGTAGCATCTGACGGTGTATGCCTACACACCGTGCTTAGGTAGTGGCCATTTGCAATTAAATGAGCCGTGGATATCCAGGACACGGTCGTTTTAACCCCCAAATGTATAATATTAAGCAATACGAATTAAAATGGATTATTTAAATTCCCGACTCATTGGTCTTTGATCCCATATCCAACCATGCGGTATTAATATACCGTATCCCAAGCCCGTATAAGGGAAAATAAGGTAAAGTATTTACCTAGCTTGCAAATCTTTAGTAAATAAGAAAGCAAGGCACAACCGTAATCAAATTAAACTAGCTTCGCGACAATCTAACGGAAGTCTCTAGTCTGGAATGGATGGTATTATTAACCGATTAGCTAGCTAGCGGGTCTTTATTTAGTCATTGACTTAGACCGACTAACTTAAAATAAAGATAACGGTATGAAACGCTAGATTAAGCGTTGACCGGAAAAGAATGTATTTTGGACCCGACAAGTACTAAGACTTTGTATAATATGGATTACAGTTTTACATTCTGGAATTTGAGAATATTTGATATGGTTAAACCCGTTTCGGTTAAATTGCGTAAATTAGTCACGCAGGCTTAACCGTACGCATATATAAGCGAAACAAGGTAACCGGGTGAGTCCTACACAAGTTCCATATGCCATTATGTTTAAAATATGTTATTATATCAGTAGGTTACTGATATGATGGCCCGTTATGGTTTTAAAAGCAAACTATGCCTTAAAAGGGCAATTTCGTCATTTAAAAATGTAATAAACTAGCTTATACGTAGACTGATGTTATTAACATAATCATTCGGTAGAATTTCCTATTTTATGATATTATATCAGTAGAATATCAATTATATGTGTGGTATATATATTAAGACCAAACTATGTCTCGAAAGGGCATTTTGGTCATTTCACATATAATTTGATAACTTATTTGGGAGTCTGAGTTTGGGACATGTACCTACTGTTAATAAGTTGAAAATATGTTTGGAAATCAGTAGGTATCAAGCCTTGATGCTCTAATATGGTTTTAAACCATATTATGCGCCGAAATGGTGATTAAGTCGCTAAATGGCGATTTAAATGGTATTTAAGTAAAACTGTCGTTGTGGCCAGGTTTGTATGACCAAAATGGGTTTATATATTATATTATATAAATAATATATATATATATATATATATATAATATATATATATATTATATTACATCAGCGGGTATAAAGATTTGGTTCATTTAAATGTTTAAAACCCATTTAAAGTGCCGAAAGGGCAATATCGTCATTTAAGGACATAATATGCAAACTATAGCTTAAACTTAGTTTGAAACCTGAATGAACATCCCAAATAATTCTAATAATGATATTACATCCCTAGGTATTGAGTTTTGATGTCAAGTTTATGTTTAAATCGTTTTATGCGCCAAAAGGGCGATTTGGTCCTTTAAAAGCTTGATTTGCGATGATTAAACAAAACTCAGGTTATGACTAGATTATTGACATCAAAATAAGTTAGTCATGTTTATAAATCCGTACATAATTCATTCATGTGCTCGTTTATATTAAAACAATGCTTTTGAGTATGAAGGGCATTTTAGCAAAGTTTTAGGCATATTTATCGAATACTTGCACAGCGACTCGGATTACTACATGACCATGTCCTATAACTCCAGAGGGTTATAGTATATTATAACATGGTCATAATGCAACTTAGGGATAGAAGCTAGTGTTACTAAATCGGGACATAACTGAAAGCCAAAGCAGAAGTCAACTTTTGCGACTTTCGGTTGCGAACCGACCTTAGACCTGGATTGACGAGCCGAACATGTTCCTACATGTTCTTATGATTATTACCAAGTTGTTAGTGTGTCAAAACATGTTTTATAACACCTACATTGTTAGTTATGATTTTATGTCAAAACTGACATGTTTGACTTTTTATTAAAATAACTTTGACCCGTCAATTGACCAAGCAAACGTTGTAATAAGCAGGTATCCTCTTGGGGGTTAATACCTACCTTATTATGATCATGTAGCCATGTTCGTTACGAACATTGGCTGGACCATAATGGTCTTAGCTCAAAGTCAAAGCGTTTTTACGTCAACACTTTGACATTGGCCTAAAACTTAATAAAACTAAAAAGGAGGGCTAAGAACACTTACACAAGGTCCTTAGCACGAAATAAGATTAATTAGGAAGCTCCCAAGTGTTAGGAACCTCCAGATGAGATGAGAGAAGATTGAGAGAAATGAACAAGTGACTTGGTAGCACAAGGTGCTATTTATACTTGAACCATGCATACATGATCATGCCATGTGTTACCATGGCTTCTCAGATGATGACAAGCAGGCAAAGAGGTGTAGGAACCAGAGGAAAGTGGCTACACGTGGCAACCAAGAATTTTCGGGACGCGTGTCGGAATTTTATTCGATGAAATTTTCTAGGTGTTACATCTTCACCCCCTTAATAAAAATCTCGACCTCTAGATTTATTCAAATAGGTAAGGGTACTTATGTCACATATTGGACTCAACCTCCCAGGTATATTCGGGACCTCGACGGGCATCCCATTTAACCTTTACAATAGGTACGTGCTTCCTACGAAGCTTCGTAACTTGCCGATCCTCGATCGCAATTGGTTTCTCCACGAAACGCAAGTTTTCGTCTATTTGAATATCTTCATGAGGCATTGCTAGCGACTCATCCACTAGACATTTCTTCAAGTTGCTGACGTGGAAAACATCATGAATTCCACTGAGCTTCTCAGGTACCTTAAGCCTATAAGCTACAGATCCGACACATTCGGTTATTTCGAATGGTTCAATGTACCTCTAGCTTAACTTGCCCTTTTTCCCAAAGCGCATTACACCTTTCCAAGGTGATACCTTCAACATAACCATGTCCCCAACTTGGAACTGTAAAGGTTTACGCCTTTTGTTGGCATAGCTCTTTTGTCTATCACGAGCTGCCTTAAGTCGATCACGGATTCGTACAATCTTTTCCGTGGTTTCAAGGACAATTTCGGGTCCAGACAGTTGGGCTTCTCCAACTTCGTCCCAACAATATTTAGAGCTATGAGCTTCTTGAAGGATTATATCTCTAAGTCGTCCAAGGATCGGAACCCAGATCCGATTATTTAACCAGAACATTTCGTCCTTTCCAGGTGCTAACTGATCAATAGTTGCACCAAATCCTTCCTTGGAAATGTTGTCTTCAGACATGGCTTGCTTTGTGCATTTATCAGCTTTTCATTTAATCCATTCTTCAATTCGATGCTTTTGGCATTGATCCTTAGAGGTTTAACTCTTTCCTTGCGACTAAGCGCATCAGCGACTACATTCGCCTTTCCTGGATGATATCGAATCTCACAATTGTAGTCGTTGAGTGTTTCCATCCATCGACGTTGCCTCATGTTCAAATCTTTTTGATTGAACAAATGTTGCAGACTTTTATGGTCAGTGTAGATGATACACTTTGTTCCATATAAATAATGTCTCCAAAGTTTAAGTGCAAACACTACCGCACCCAGTTCCAAATCATTGGTGGTGTAGTTTCTCTCGTGCACTTTCAATTGCCGTGATTCATAGGCAATCACCTTGCCTCTCTGCATAAGCACACATCCCATACCAGTGTGCGAAGAATCACAATAAACTACAAACTCTTCAACACCTTCTGGAAGAGTTAACACCGGGGCATTGCTTAACTTATACATTAATGTCTAAAAGGATTCTTGTTGCTTTGGACCCAGTTGAATTTAGCATCCTTACACGTTAAGATTGTCAAAGGAGCGGCTATTCGTGAAAAGTTCTCAATGAACCTTCGATAATAACCAACCAGTCCTAAGAAACTACGTATCTCGGAAGCTGTCATTGGCGCTTCCAATTCATTATTGCTTCTATATTTGCTGGATCCACTTGGATACCTTGTTCAGTTACTATGTGTCCAAGGAACTGAACCTCACGTAGCCAGAATTCACATTTGGAAAATTTTGCGTACAACTTTTCCTTACGCAGTATTTCAAGAATGCACCTTAAGTGTCTCTCGTGATTTGGTTGATTACGGGAGTAGATGAGTATGTCATCTATGAAGACAATGACAAACTTATCTAAGTATGGCTTGCAGACTCTATTCATGAGGTCCATGAATGCTGTGGGTGCATTAGTGAGTCCGAAAGGCATCACTAAGAATTCGTAATGTCCATATCTTGTTCTAAAAGCAGTTTTCAGAACATCTTCAATCCTAACTTTAAGCTGGTGATATCCTGACCTTAAATCAGTCTTCGAGAATTAGCTTGCACCTTGCAATTGATCAAATAAATCGTTGATCCTGGGCAAAGGATAACAATTCTTGATCGTTATCTTGTTGAGTTCACGGTAATCAATGCACATCCGCATTGATCCGTCCTTCTTTTTAACAAACAAGATAGGAGCTCCCCATGGCGAAGAACTAGGTTGAATAAAACCTTTCTCTAAAAGTTCGTCCAATTGGGTTCTTAATTCATTTATCTCGGTTGGCGCTAAACGGTATGGAGCTTTAGCTATAGGAGCTGCCCCAGGTATGATGTCAATTCGAAACTCTACCAGCCTATCAGGAGGTAGGCCAGGTAATTCTTCTGGGAACACGTCTAGGTATTCAGAGATGATGGGTATATCCTCAATTTTTGGCTTGGGTTCATCAATAGTGACTTGGTGCCATGTAGATGACACATCCCTTCGTCATATATCTAGATTGCTTAACAAAAATGCTTTATCAGGTAATCCAAAGTGTTTGTCTCCATGAATGGTGAGGTTTTTACCAGACGGGGATTTGATTTCAATGAGTTTCTTACTGCAGGCATTGTGTGCTTGGTTATGCGATAACCAGTCCATGCCTAAGACTACATCGAATCCCGCTAGTTTCATAGGTAAAAGAGAGACAAGGATAGAATGATTCTTGATGGATACGGAGCATTCGTCAAGAATGGAAGAAGCGGTTTCTATAGTTCCATCGGCGAGCTCTACCTCATAAGTTATGTCTAGAGTTCTTACGGGCAAGTCTAATAGTTCACTAAACTTATGATCTACAAACGACTTATCGGCGCCCGAATCGAAAAGAACTATAGCAAAAGTGTCGTTGATAAGGAACTTACCCATTATAACATTGTTATCCTTCACTGCTTCATTAGCATTCAACTGAAAGCTCTTGCAGTGGCTTTCTTTGCCTCCGTAGTTTTGGCCTTACCCTCGGTATTTGCTTTAGGGCAGTTTGTCTTGATGTCGCCTTTCTCACCATACCCGAAGCAAGTGGCATCCTAAATATTTCGGCACTCATGCGACCTATGCCCAGTATTCTTGCAGATATTACACTGCTTTGGCTTCTGGTCTAAGCGACACTTCCCATAATGCTGCTTCCCACATGTTTTACAAGTGGGTTTGTGCTCGACTTTGAATTATCTTTGCTAAACCCATGCTTACCCTTTTTGTTGAATTTCTGGGAGTTTCCGTCCTCCCGTTTCCTCTTTCCCTCATTATCAGTCTTGACTGACAATTGCCTCACATAGTCCTGTGTGAGGGAGAGAGATAGCTCCACTGCGGACTTGTAGGTGCCTGGCTGCACCGCCTTAACCATACTCCTGATTTCAGGAGCTGGCCCATTAATGAAACGTGCGATACGT
This sequence comes from Scalesia atractyloides, assembly GCA_947069175.1. Lineage (NCBI taxonomy): Eukaryota > Viridiplantae > Streptophyta > Magnoliopsida > Asterales > Asteraceae > Scalesia > Scalesia atractyloides. The sequence goes on from CAMTDV010000009.1 coordinate 41,400,907, forward strand.
TTGGGCTCTGGGGTAACTAAATAAGCCACTAGCCTTGAGAGAGAGTTGTAGTCGGTGACAAACTTCCGAAAATCCATGTTCTTCATAGTCAGATTCAGGAAGTCTGACTCAATTTTCTCCACCTCATGAGGTGGGCAGTAGGTATTTTTTGTCACACCCTCAATTTCCACTTGCGGAGTTTTACCGCGAGGCATGTGAACAAACCAGAATCTGAGACACCAGTAACGTCGAACGACTCTATATGATTTGTTAATACGTTTTCCAAAATCATTTGTTTAACCATTCATAGTTAATTTTAGATTGTCTTAGTTTGGTTTCAATGTTTAGCGGAAGCATTAGTTTTTAAAGTTGAGCGGAAGCATTTAAAGTAAAGTAAAGGAACGGGCGCCAACACAAACGCCAAAACTAAAGAAAAACTCAAACAATGTTCGTAAATGAGACTTGATAAAAAGATGTCTTGATCAATGCAAGTGAGTGTACCTAGAGCTCCTAGCGTCCTGAGAAACATGTAAAGAAATAAGTGTCAACATTAAAGAAGAGTGAGTTCACAGGTTTTCATAAGTTCATTTGTTCGGTTATAAGTTTGTTTCCCCCGTTATCCCTAACCCGGGATAACGATTTAGTTCCATTATTCCCAACCCGGAATAATACTGATGGTTCCATTATTCCTTACCCGGAATAATAATGATGTTCCATTATTCCTAACCCGGAATAATAACGTTGTTGGTTCCATTATCCCTAACCCGGAATAATATTGTTGATTCGTAATTAAGTTCAATGTTAACATGTAGGTAGCTAGCCTAAAGTTATGTCACGTAAGTGTTCGCGATCGAAGCTGACTGTTGTGCCTCCGTGTTGCCAGGCCTATCACTGACCATGGCGAAGTTAGGCCAAATTATTCACACGTTGACCATACCCGGTCGGCTAGCGCGACTAGCTCGGGTGGGGCTTGTCGGGCCCAGTAGTACTACTTATAATTTCCTCGCTATCTAACCCAATACTAACGATCCGAGAGTTTGTCGAGGACTTGTGTGATATAGCTGCTTAGTGACCATAACGTACATTAACATTAACTTAGTTACCGAATAGTTTAATGACGTTAATTTCGTATAACGTAAAGAGATAGAGTTGTAGTGTGTATACATGTTTCTCCCCCTGCTGTTTAAAACCGGATAAAATTAGCGGCCGTGAACTCACGTTTAGTTGCTCGGTTAGTGTAACACAGATGTAGCAAATGATGGGACCGCTAATTGCGTCCTAACAAGTCAATTGATTTAGAGTTAGTGTGTGAAGACACTGATACAAACCCTACACATACTAACACGCAATGCGGTACATACAATAACAATTCCTAAAACTCAAATCATGCATGCAAGTATCATCATACCAACATAGTGATCAAACCAACCTATCATGAACACAAATCAATCCATACAACACTTTGGTACACACATTCGCAAGTTATCAAGTTTCAGATTATATACTTATAATTAGGCTGTTTTCGAGGATTTTTATAAAATAGTTCCAACGTTCCAAAAATTCCAACTATTTTACAAAAGGTGTCAACTATAGTGTAGAATTTTATATAAATTTTTCAAGTCCTAACACTTCACCAATTATTCTAAATATTAATATACTACCGTCGCTTTCTGACTGCAGTCCACGGGAGAATTTATTTAAAAATCACCGTTCGTCCAATTAACAAAATTCCAGTGGGAGTTTCCCGGAAATTTCCATATCCAGTTGCTGTACAAATTTCGTAATTCAACTCTCTACAGATTATTAGATCCGACTCGATAAACAACTAACAAATTTTCAGAATTTTCACAGCTTCAGTTACTGAACTTAATTGGCCACTTAAAAATATCAAACGACTTCAGAAAAATATGAGTCCAGTGCCACTAGAAGCGTTTTTCAAAGATCTACGTTTTAGGCTTTAGAAAATCCGTTTTTCGATAACTAATAACCAAGTTACAGCCAGTTGAAGTTGGCTGTAAACACCATTCAGCATCCTGATTTCAGCATTTTATCGCAATATAACACGCTTAAACAATCGATACGTTAAATATAAACGATCAAGAACAGATTTACCAATCATATATCATCATATACATCATACCCATGCAAACCCTAATCATAATATATGGTTTTTATCACAAAACGCAGCCTAATGATTCTTGATTCTAACTAATCATCATAATCGCTAAACTTGCAAAATCAATCGAACTAACATCATAACACTTTCTACCATTACATACAAACATGATCCATAGTTCATAAACCCTAGTATGACTTTGTAAACAATGATAAACCCTAACCTTTAACAATGAAGATCAATGATCCGAGAATTAGATGGGACCGATTCGGATGTTGGAGAGAGTTGCGACCGAGAGGGAGAGTGGGAAAGCGGCTGTTTGCGACCGAGAGGATGAATGGAAGGGCTGCCGTCGGCTGCTTCTTGTGCTAGGGTTTCTTTCTTTTTTTTTAGCACAACCCTCATGCATACAAAACTATATATAGCATGAGGAAGGAAAGAAAAAGAGGAGGGGTTCGGCGATTAGCTTGCGGTCGCAAAGGGGTTGGGTGGGTCGGTTTGGGCCTATAACTTGATCCTCAAGTTTCGGTCAATCCCTTGAGTCGTAAGGAAGTGAGGTCGACTCGTTTCGCGGCTTGGTTCGATTCGTCTATATATTTACTATATATATATTTTATAACTAAAACAAATCACGAAATCGGAACATCACATAATAACTCACCAAACTTATAATACACATAGCACGTAATTCATTTGACAAGTTCACGAAGTTATCGTAATTATTTCGAGCGTGCAATTTAAATCTCCGAATCAATTTAGTGTAGGAACGAATAACCGTGAAGTATGCGTTTAAGATGTCTGAAAAACCGGGATGTCACATTATCCCCATGTTGAAAGAATTTTCGTCCCGAAAATTGAGTAAACGCGGTTTAGAATGCAGCGTACATGTTTAGAGTGCCACGCACAAAAATTTAGTTCGTTAACAATGGTACACGAAATTACAAGAAATTCCCAGGTTGTCACATCATCCCCATGTTGAAAGAATTTTCGTCCCGAAAATTTAGTTGGTTGTATCGTTAACTTGTTGCTCAGCTGCAAAAAGGTGTGGGTATTTGCTTTTCATCTGGTCCTCTCTTTCCCACGTGAACTCCGGTCCACGCTTAGAGTCCCAACGAACCTTGACGATCGGTATCTTGCTGTGCCTTCGAGTCTTGATCTCACGATCCATGATCTCGATAGGTTGTTCCACAAAGTGCAGTTGTTCATCCACTTGAATCTCATCCAATGGAATGACCAGGGTTTCATCTGATAGACACTTCTTCAGATTTGACACGTGAAAAACGGTGTGAACTCCACTGAGTTCGGCAGGAAGGTCTAATTGATAAGCTACAGGTCCGATACGTTTCAAGATCACAAACGGGCCTGCGTACCGTGGGTTTAGTTTGACTCGTTTCCCAAAACGGATTACACCCTTCCAGGGTGACACCTTCAGTAGGACGCGGTCGCCTACTTGAAATTCGAGCGGTTTGCGTCGTTGATCAGCGTAGCTTTTCTGTCGATCTCGTGCCGCCGCCATGCGGTTTCTGATTTGTACAATCTTTTCAGTAGCCTCAAGTATCAACTCAGGGCCTGTGAGTTGACTGTCACCGACTTCTGCCTAGCAGACCGGTGATCTACATTTACGACCGTATAATGCCTCAAACGATGCTGCCGATATACTCGTATGGTAACTGTTGTTATAAGAGAATTCTACTAAAGGCAGGTGGATTTCCCAACTATTCCCGAAGTCTACCACGCATGCCCTAAGCATGTCTTCCAAGGTCTGTATGGTCCTTTCGCTTTGACCATCAGTCTGAGGGTGATAAGCTGTGCTCATATCCAAGCGTGTACCCAACGCTTTCTGAAGTGACTGCCAAAAGTTGGACGTGAAACGAGCATCTCTGTCTGAGATGATGGACGTTGGCACTCCGTGCCGAGAAACTACTTCCTTAATGTAGATGCGAGTCAACTTATCCATCTTATCTATTTCTTTAATCGCTAAAAAGTGTGCGGACTTAGTTAAATGATCCACAATTACCCGGATGGTATCGCAACCACCCAAAGTTCGCGGGAGTTTAGTGATGAAGTCCATCGAGATCTGATCCCATTTTCACACTGGGATCTCAGGTTGTTGAAGTAGCCCCGATGGCTTCTGATACTCTACCTTGACTTTTGCACAAGTCAAACACTTGCTCACGTAGGTGGCTATATCAGCTTTCATGTTGGGCCACTAATACGCAGCCTTAAGGTCTTGATACATCTTATTCGAACCAGGATGGACAGAGTATCGGGATTTGTGAGCTTTGTCCATGACTAACTTTCTAAGGTCTCCGTAGAGAGGTACCCATATACGATTCATGAAATACCGGGCTCCATTGGGTTTTACTTCCCAATCGCGTTCCATTTTTCCCACCGATTCGGCCTTGATGTTTTCTTCCTTAACTGCTTCTAACTGAGCATCGCGTATCTGTTCGGGTAACCCCGAATGAATGGTGAACTGTAGTGCTCGTACCCGACGAGGTTTCAAGTGCTCCTTCCTACTGAGGGCATCTGCTACCACGTTAGCTTTACCCGGGTGATTCCGAATGGCACATTCATAATCGTTCAAGAGTTCGACCCAGCGACGCTGTCGCATGTTCAACTCCTTCTGATCAAAGATGTGTTGGAGGCTCTTGTGATCTGTATAGATTGTGCACTTTGTTCCATATAGGTAGTGTCTCCAAACCTTAAGCGCAAACACCACTGCTCCCAATTCCAGGTCATGTGTTGTGTAGTTTTTCTCGTGAACCTTCAATTATCGGGATGCATACGCGATGACCTTATCGCGTTGCATGAGTACGCATCCCAATCGCTGAATGGAAGCATTACAATATACTACAAAATCATCAGTCCCTTCCGGCAAGGACAGAATGGGTGCACTGCAAAGTTTCTGCTTCAGCAATTGAAATGCCGCTTCCTGCTTGTCACCCCAAGCATACTTGATACCTTTCTGGGTGAGGGTAGTAAGCGGTTGCGCGATCTTTGAAAACCCCTCGATGAAACGTCTGTAGTAACCAGCCAACCAAAAATTGGCGGATCTCCGTCGGTGTCCTGGGTGCTTCCCAGTTTTTGATAGCTTCAATATTGGCGGGGTCGACGTGGATACCATTTTCATTCACGATATGCCCGAGGAACTGAACTTCCCGAATCCAGAAATCACACTTTGAAAGCTTGGCATATAGTTTCTCCTGTTGAAGTAATTCCAGCAGTAATCGTAGATGTTCAGCATGTTCTGCTTCACCTTTAGAGTAGATGAGTATGTCGTCGATGAACACAATGACAAATTTGTCGAGATATGGTTTACACACACGGTTCATGAGGTCCATGAACACCGCGGGTGCGTTGGTGAGACCGAAGGGCATGACCAAGAACTCATAATGGCCATACCGAGTACGAAATGCCGTCTTAGCGATATCCTCCTCCCGGACGCGTAACTGGTGATAACCGGACCGTAGGTCAATCTTGGAGTAGTAGCTTGACCCTTGAAGTTGGTCGAAGAGATCGTCGATGCGAGGTAACGGGTATCGGTTCTTGACAGTAACCTTATTGAGTTCCCTGTAGTCGATGCACATGCGGAAGGTCCCGTCCTTCTTCTTGACAAAAAGGACTGGAGCTCCCCATGGCGAAGTGCTAGGTCGGATAAATCCTTTTTCTAACAGTTCCTGAAGTTGGGTCGACAGCTCTTGCAGCTCGGCTGGAGCTAGGCGGTATGGGGCCTTGGCGATAGGAGTTGCATGGTTCGCCAATTCAATTTCAAACTCCACTTGTCGATGTGGTGGAAGACCAGGTAACTCCTCTGGAAATACATCGGAAAAATCACGGACGACGGGATGTCTTCTATACGTTTCTCGTCCTTAGGTTGTTCGGTAACCAGTGCGAGCAAAGAAAAGGAGTTCTTCCTCCGAAGATACTTCTGTGCTTGCATGTAAGAGATGATGTTTGTGATGGTGCCTGCCTTCTCGCCTTGCACCGTCAAAATTTCGTCGTTAGAGAGCGGAATACGGATAGATTTCTTGAAACAGAGAACTTCAGCTCGGACGTCGGATAGCCAGTCCATTCCGACTACCACGTCAAAACTACCCAGGGTAGTTGTCATCAGATCAATGGTAAAGGTGTGACCCGCGAGTTTGAGTTGACAGTCGGATACTAAATGGGTCACATCTACAGACTTACCATCGGCTAGTTCTATGATGTAAGGGGCCTCTAGGGGTTTGGGCGTGAGATTTAGGTTCTTCCTAAAAGACTCAGATATAAAACTCCTATCCGCACCCGTATAAAAAAACACAGTAGCAAAATGTTCATTAAGGGGAAACTTACTGGTGACCACGTTCGAGTCGTTTCTGGCCTCTCCGCGGCCCAGCATAAATGCACGCCCTTTGGCACCTCCTGTGCCACCATTTCCATTGTTGTTGTTGTTATTGTTGTTGTTGTGGTTATTGTGGTTGTGGTTGTTGTTGTTCCCACCATTGTTGTTGTTGTTACGAAGCTGTGGGCAGTCTCGTTTGAAGTGGGCAGTGCTACCACACTGATAGCATCCCCGGTTAACACCCTGCTGCTGACCCTGGTGTTGATTTTGATTTTGTCGGGACATGACTTCCCCGCGACAATCCTTTGCCGCATGTCCCACTTTGCCACATCGTTGGCAGCGATTTCCGGCACAAGGGCCGTGATGATGAAGGTTACAGCGATTGCACTGCGGCTTTCGACCTACATAGCCGCTTGTGTTATGGTTGTTGTTGGCGGGCTGATTATTGTGACCCTGGTGGTTGTTGAAATTATTGAATCGTTTCTGGTTCCCCTGTTTTGGCTGGGATGACGAAGACTGTCGAGCAGACGAGTCTTCAAACTTTCTTTTATTATCAGGGGCCACTTCAGTTGTACCCCGAGATGGCAACTTCTTTTGTTCCACCGCCTTATCGGTGAGTTTGTGCGCCAACCTGATTGCTTGATGCTCAGTCACAGGATTGCTAGCCATTACCATACCCTGGATCTCGGGGACCAGACCCCCAAGGTAAAACTCGAGTCGTTTCTCAACAGTGTTGGCCAGATCGGGACATAGAAATACCAGGTCGTGATGTTTCGCTGTGTATGCTTCGATTTCAGATCCCACCATCTTGTGGTTCCACAAGGCTTGCTCCAATTGCTGAACCCCGTCTCGCGGACAGTACTCCTCTTTGATTAGGGCCTTAAACTCGGTCCAGGCCATTGCATTTGCAGCAATACGTCCACGCGTTTGGACTTGTGCATTCCACCAAGTTAGTGCCCCATCCTCCAATGTTGAGGCAGCATACTTGACCTTGTTGGCCTCCAGACAATTGCACATTTCGAACACTGATTCGGACTTTTCGATCCAGCGGACCAGTCCTATGGGTCCTTCTGCCCCCGTGAATTTACTCGGCTTCGCATCGAGAAACATCTTGTAGGGGTTAAGACCCCCTCCTGCTGACAGAGGACAGGTAGTCAGCGAGAAATTCTACTAGCCCAACTATTAGATTTTCCCATGAAAATTTAATAATGGTTACCTGCTGGTTGGTTTTGAACACCTGCTAGAGCAGCATTCACGTGTTCTTGGATCATTGCGGCTAATTCTTCGGGCGTCATGTTGAGGTTTCCGCGACGTCCAGTTGCCATTTTAGATATTCGTAAGACAACATAAACACACACCGATAAGTCTATATATCCAATATAGTTATCCTATTCCATACTTAAATAATTCCTCAAATTATGTCAACCCAAATAAATTAAACAGTCAAAGGAAATACTCGATTAAATAAAATTTCAACGTCTTACAAAAGGCCAACCAAACATATCAGTTTACTATAAAATCTCAAGTTTAAACATAAGTAGGAAAATAAATAGACTGAAGGAAAGCAAATAGAATAAGCGAAACGTGTCAGTCTTCTACGTCTCCATCCCCCATCTCGTTGCCGTCATTCTCCGTGGCGTTTCCAGCTTCTACAGCTGGGTCATGCTCCGGATCCTCCTCTGGATCCTCCTCGGGATCCTCCTCTCGATCCTCCTCTACCGGCACTGGAGGGGCCGGTGCTGGTGCAGGTACTGGTACAGGTGCCTGATTCTGTTCTAGTTCTTGAATTCTCCAGCTAGACTCAAGAACTCTGTCTTGAGCCAGTCAGCCCTTAGCTGCTCAGCATGAAGATCTCTTGCTAAAGTGTTACGAGCTATCTTACTCGCATGTTGCTCTTCCTCGAGCGATCCAGTCTTACCTGTTAATTGTCGTATCATCCATCCCTGTGCTAGGATGGTTTCATGCATTCTTTGTAGTTGTTCTTGTTGCTTTCTTATCATATGTCTAAGTAGGTCGTTCCCTACTTCTAACGAGTTAACCGGTTCGATCGGCATAGCGATGGTCGGGCGTGAGGACGACTCCTCCCCTAGAGCGAGCCTTTTTCTCGCAGCTGAGCGTGTCTCCACGCCATGAGGTGGTGAGGGTTCCACCATAGGTGCCTTCCCCGGCGCCCTTGGTTGCAAAAGTTTGTCGGATGATGATGATGATGACATTGCCTGTTGGGTTGTGTAGTTAGTTACGAGTTGCATTCGTTTCAATTATGCATTCATATTTTACATAACATAGTTGTGGTATAACACATAACAAGACATAACAGTTCGGTGCCAAACTAAGTCTAGTGTCGTGTAATCAGCTATAGTTTAGGTCTACCTTTAATGCAAACCTGGTTCTCTATAACTAGAGGCTCTGATACCAATCTGTCACACCCTCAATTTTCACTTGCGGAGTTTTACCGCGAGGCGTGTGAACAAACCAGAATCTGAGACACTAGTAACGTCGAACGACTCTATATGATTTGTTAATACGTTTTCCAAAATCATTTGTTTAACCATTCATAGTTAATTTTAGATTGTCTTAGTTTGGTTTCAATGTTTAGCGGAAGCATTAGTTTTTAAAGTTGAGCGGAAGCATTTAAAGTAAAGTAAAGGAACGGGCGCCAACACAAACGCCAAAACTAAAGAAAAACTCAAACAATGTTCGTAAATGAGACTCGATAAAAAGAAGTCTTGATCAATGCAAGTGAGTGCACCTAGAGCTCCTAGCGTCCTGAGAAACATGTAAAGAAACAAGTGTCAACATTAAAGAAGAGTGAGTTCACAGGTTTTCATAAGTTCATTTGTTCGGTTATAAGTTTGTTTCCCCCGTTATCCCTAACCCGGGATAACGATTTAGTTCCATTATTCCCAACCCGGAATAATACTGATGGTTCCATTATTCCTTACCCGGAATAATAATGATGTTCCATTATTCCTAACCCGGAATAATAACGTTGTTGGTTCCATTATCCCTAACCCGGAATAATATTGTTGATTCGTAATTAAGTTCAATGTTAACATGTAGGTAGCTAGCCTAAAGTTATGTCACGTAAGTGTTCGCGATCGAAGCTGACTGTTGTGCCTCCGTGTTGCCAGGCCTATCACTGACCATGGCGAAGTTAGGCCAAATTATTCACCCGTTGACCATACCCGGTCGGCTAGCGCGACTAGCTCGGGTGGGGCTTGTCGGGCCCAGTAATACTACTTATAATTTCCCCGCTATCTAACCCAATACTAACGATCCGAGAGTTTGTCGAGGACTTGTGTGATATAGCTGCTTAGTGACCATAACGTACATTAACATTAACTTAGTTACCGAATAGTTTAATGACGTTAATTTCGTATAACGTAAAGAGATATAGTTGTAGTGTGTATACATGTTTCTCCCCCTATTGTTTAAAACCAGATAAAATTAGGGGCCGTGAACTCACCTTTAGTTGCTCGGTTAGTGTAACACAGATGTAGCAAATGATGGGACCGCTAATTGCGTCCTAACAAGTCAATTGATTTAGAGTTAGTGTGTGAACACACTGATACAAACCCTACACATACTAACACGCAATGCGGTACATACAATAACAATTCCTAAAACTCAAATCATGCATGCAAGTATCATCATACCAACATAGTGATCAAACCAACCTATCATGAACATAAATCAATCCATACAACACTTTGGTACACACATTCGCAAGTTATCAAGTTTCAGCTTATATACTCATAATTAGGCTGTTTTCGAGGATTTTTATAAAATAGTTCCAACGTTCCAAATATTCCAACTATTTTATAGAAGGTGTCAACTATACTGTAGAATTTTATATAAATTTTTCAAGTCCTAACACTTCACCAATTATTCATAAATATTAATATACTAGGCTGCAGTCAGATTCGTCGCTTTCTGACTGCAGTCCACGGGAGAATTTATTTAAAAATCACCGTTCGTCCAATTAACAAAATTCAGTGGGAGTTTCCCGGAAATTTCCATATCCAGTTGCTGTACAAATTTCGTGATTCAACTCTCTACAGATTATTAGATCCGACTCGATAAACAACTAACAAATTTTCAGAATTTTCACAGCTTCAGTTACTGAACTTAATTGACCACTTAAAAATATCAAACGACTTCAGAAAAATATGAATCCAGCGCCATTAGAAGCGTTTTTCAAAAATATACGTTTTAGGCTTTAGAAAATCCGTTTTTCGATAAATAATAACCAAGTTACAGCCAGTTGAAGTTGGCTGTAAACACCATTCAGCATCTTGATTTCAGCATTTTATCGCAATATAACACGCTTAAACAATCGATACGTTAAATATAAACGATCAAGAACAGATTTACCAATCATATATCATCATATACATCATACCCATGCAAACCCTAATCATAATATATGGTTTTTATCACAAAACGCAGCCTAATGATTCTTGATTCTAACTAATCATCATAATCGCTAAACTTGCAAAATCAATCGAACTAACATCATAACACTTTCTACCATTACATACAAACATGATCCATAGTTCATAAATCCTAGTATGACTTTGTAAACAATGATAAACCCTAACCTTTAACAATGAAGATCAATGATCCGAGAATTAGATGGGACCGATTCGGATGTTGGAGAGAGTTGCGACCGAGAGGGAGAGTGGGAAAGCGGCTGTTTGCGACCGAGAGGATGAATGGAAGGGCTGCCGTCGGCTGCTTCTTGTGGTAGGGTTTCTTTCTTATTTTTTTTTTAGCACAACCCTCATGCATACAAAACTATATATAGCATGAGGAAGGAAAGAAAAAGAGGAGGGGTTCGGCGATTAGCTTGCGGTCGCAAAGGGCTTGGGTGGGTCGGTTTGGGCCTATAACTTGATCCTCAAGTTTCGGTCAATCCCTTGAGTCGCAAGGAAGTGAGGTCGACTCGTTTCGCGGCTTGGTTCGATTCGTCTATATATTTACTATATATATATTTTATAACTAAAACAAATCATGAAATCGGAACATCACATAATAACTCACCAAACTTATAATACACATAGCACGTAATTCATTTGACAAGTTCACGAAGTTATCGTAATTATTTCGAGCGTGCAATTTAAATCTCCGAATCAATTTAGTGTAGGAACGAATAACCGTGAAGTAGTGCGTTTAAGATGTCTGAAAAACCGGGATGTCACATCTTTCACCAAGTCCACAAACTTGGACCAACTCAGATTGTAAAGATGAACCTTGCCTGTATCTTGACTGACAATTGCCTCACATAGTCCTGTGTGAGGGAGAGAGATAGCTCCACTGCGGACTTGTAGGTGCCTGGCTGCACCGCCTTAACCATACTCCTGATTTTAGGAGCTAGCCCATTAATGAAACGTGCGATACATTTGGGCTCCGGGTAACTAAATAAGGCACTAGCTTTGAGAGAGAGTTGTAGTCGATGACAAACTTCCGACAGTCCATGTTCTTCATAGTCAGATTCAGGAAGTCTGACCCAATTTTCTCCACCTCATGAGGTGGGCAGTAGGTATCTTTCGTCAAGTCCACAAACTTGGACCAAGTCAGATTGTAAAGATGAACCTTGCCTGTATCTTGACTGACAATTGCCTCACATAGTCCTGTGTGAGGGAGAGAGATAGCTCCACTGCGGACTTGTAGGTGCCTGGCTGCACCGCCTTAACCATACTCCTGATTTCATGAGCTAGCCCATTAATGAAACGTGCGATACATTTGGGCTCCAGGTAACTAAATAAGGCACTAGCTTTGAGAGAGAGTTGTAGTCGATGACAAACTTCCGACAGTCCATGTTCTTCATAGTCAGATTCAGGAAGTCTGACTCAATTTTCTCCACCTCATGAGGTGGGCAGTAGGTATCTTTCATCAAGTCCACAAACTTGGACCAACTCAAATTGTAAAGATGAACCTTGCCTGTATCTTGACTGACAATTGCCTCACATAGTCCTATGTGAGGGAGAGAGATAGCTCCACTGCAGACTTGTAGGTGCCTGGCTGCACCGCCTTAACCATACTCCTGATTTCATGAGCTAGCCCATTAATGAAACGTGCGATACGTTTGGGCTCTTGGGTAACTAAATAAGGTACTATCCTTGAGAGAAAGTTGTAGTGGGTGACAAACTTCCGACAGTCCATGTTCTTCATAGTCAGATTCAGGAAGTCTGACTCAATTTTCTCCACCTCATGAGGTGGGCAGTAGGTATCTTTCACCAAGTCCACAAACCTGGACCAACTCAAATTGTAAAGATGAACCTTGCCTGTAGATTGAACCAACGTTTTCCACCAGATAAGGGCATCGCCCTTGAATGACTGAGACACATACTTAACAACATTCTTATCAGCGTAGCCACTGATATCCACTACTGTTTCCATCTCATCGAGCCATCTTAAACATTCTACAACTTTTTTTCCCCGTTAAAGTCACGAGGTCTACAAGATACAAAATACTTGTAGGAGCAACTGTCACCATTGACATTTGGTTTCTTAGGATGCTCATCACTCTTTGCTATACTCCTCACATTCGAGGAGTGTGCCTTACTCTTTTTCGTCCTTGAGTGGCTATGCTGAGTTTTAGGTTTAGAGACGGGCTTAAAGCAAGAAGCGCTCGACTCAGGTTGATGTTCAGATTTGTCCTTTAAAGCCTTACCGATCTCAGCGGCAATAAGGTTTCTCAAGTCATTCTTACTTATAATGATATTTTCATTGGCGTCGTCGTCATTGCGCTTACTGTTTACTTCGTTGGAATCCACCATTGTTGCGATTTAAATTTCTAAATTTTGAGATAAATTTTGGTTAGTCGCTATGAGTACCCTTATTCGTAACATGGTTCTATGACCATACAGAATTTTTAAATATAAGATGTGGTATATATATATACATATATGTATATATATACATATATATATATATGTATATATATATATATAAAATATATATATATAACCTAGGTCTTAATGGACCATCATAGGCATTTATAGATCAGACATAGTCCATAATTTATCAGTTAGTGCGTCATGCGTCACTACTGTATTATTTCTCATTGGCTTTACACTACTATTGGTGTTTGAACATTTTAGCCAGGATCCAACTTGATCACTTAAACGATAGGGTTTCAACATTGTCATTTACCCAAATGATTAATGTGATAACATTTATCACTAGAATTGAAGAGTTATCTCCCATTGAGTTTGACACAGAGAAATGATAAATTTAGAAGTTGAACATCGTTCACCTTTGCTAGACAGAAGGTTACTTTCAAAATTTTCATTTGCCAATCTATTTGATCATAGTCATTGGCCATGGATTTTGGGTTAATGTGGTGGATCAATAAAACTTGAATAAAATCATGATAATTGATTGTATGAAGGTAAATAATAATAAGGAAATTTTACTAAAAGGAACATTACAAAATTGCCTAATATATTGGACTTAAATAACAAAAATAGTTCACGCAGGAACTTAACAGAAATAATAATGTCCACGCAGGGACTTTTGGAATTTAAATTACATATATGAAAATACAAAACTAGTCTTCCTTCCTCCCTTTTACAGCCTTGTAAAGCTTCTTGATAAATTTTGTTGTTTTCTTCTCCGATTTCTTGACTTGTTTTCGCATTTCCCTTACTTGATCTAAGGCCTCATTAATGGCCTCGAGTGGTACTTGCGGTTGGGGTTGAGGCTGAGGTGGAGGTGGTTGCGGTTGAGGCACAACTGGATACGGATATCCATAAGGTGGATACCCGGTAGAGGTATAAGAAGGTGGGTAAGAAGGGTAAGAGGAATGATAAAGTTTTTATGAATAATTGCATCATAATAAGGATCTTGCTCTAAACCATGGTGGATGTAATTATACAAGCCAGGAGGGTCGACAGTGGGAAACCCTGATGGTCCTGTATATGTAGGTATTGGATTGGAAAAATCTAGCGGTGGTAGAGGTGTTTGAGGCAGAGGCTCAACAGCTGGTTGTGGTGGGGGCTCTACCACTAGCGATGTGTTCGAGGGTCCACCCATTTGTGGGTCCTCAGGGATGATAGGGTAAGAGGGTGGCAAAGGTGGTAGCGAACCCGACCTTTGACCAGCACGCACCGACATGCGTGCCCCACGCCTCCGGCGTGGTTGTGATGATGATTCGGGTGGTGGCTGAGGTTGATCCACATGTTGCATCTCTACATCCTCTTGGTGAGGATGGGGTGACGGGGCTTGATGCAGAGGGGTACTGTGGTAGGAGGGCGTGTTGACAAACACATATTGTCCCCATCGTTGCTCATATTCATCAGGACCTCAGAACGGAGATCCTGCCAAGGAGTTCGAGCCACTAGACAGCTCGATAGGGTGACCGTAAGATCCAGTTTGGGGAAATTCCTCCGGATCGGAATCTTCCTCCATATGGGTGCGTGAGTCAACTTGAGGGGTTTCTGGTGCGGGTTAGTTAACACGGTTATCAAATAGGAGTTGAAGTATTCCTGATGGGAATGAGAGTGTGAACGGTGAGAATGGTAGGAATGCTGGGAGTGTGAATGGGGTGGAGAATATTCATGTGAAATTCATTGTCTATAGGGTTCAAAGGGGGATGAAGAATCTCCGGATCCTTCGTAAGGGTTGTAGTCAGGCAGATCAGCTGCTCCGGCTAGAGATGGTCTATAGGGTGGTCTAAAGGATGGTCCAGTCATAGAGGGTCCACCCCTCATGGGTCCTTTGCCCTTTCCCCCACGTCTGAACTTAGGCGGCATTGTTCCTGTTTCAAAAACAAGTTAAACAAAATACAAAGCTAGAATAATAAGATGGAAAGGATTACACCTAAGTCAAATTCTAGACTCGAAAGTCTAGGAGATATGTGTTAATATGTATTCCCTAGATTAAACACAAAAGGCTAGTGTTTAATTCACTCGAGAGTTGGCTCTGATACCAACCTGTCACACCCCTATTTTCCACGTGTAACCCGGTGGGCCCGGTTGGGGAATATCGTGACGTAAGTTGATATCATCATTACCAAACAATACAATATAACACAGTGTAAGTCTGGATAATTACTATTACAAACGTATGAATGTTCAAAGTTCAAAAAAAATATAAAACGCTTGTAACTGGATCCACAGGCGGATCGAAATGATTACAAAAAGAAACTTGACAGACTAAGGCCTTCAAAGCAAGGGTTGCAATTCCTTCTAAGCTTCTCTGAGTACTTCCAGCCTATTACGAATACTTGTCACCGGTGCTTAGTCTTTTGAAAATATGTCAGTTTTCACTAGTAAATACATTTAACCGACTCATTTTGAAAATTTAAAAAAAAAAATTTAGTGTACGCATAGGTACTTAGTTTTAATAAATAACTTGGGATAAATAATTTTTCATGTTATTAGTTTAACATGCTAATAATACATTTAGAGCCCGAAAACTAAGTCGGGATCATGATTAATCGACACACCACTTTGACACCTTTAATAGGTGCACCCCTAATGGGTTATAATTTAATGTAGCATCTGACGGGTGTATGCCTACACCCTGTGCTTAGGTCGTGGCCATTTGCAATTAAATGAGCCGTGTATATCCAGGACACGGTCGTGTTAACCCCCAAATGTTTAATATTAAGCAATACAAATTAAAATGAATTATTTGAATTCCCGACTCATTGGTCTTTGATCCCATATCCAACCATGCAGCATTAATATACCGTATCCCAAGCCCGTATAAAGGAAAATAAATTAAAGTATTTACCTAGCTTGCAAATCTTTAGTAAATAAGAAAATAAGCAAGGCACAACCGTAATCAAATTAAACTAGCTTGGCGACAATCTACCGGAAGTCTCTAGTCTGGAATGGATGGTATTATTAACCGATTAGTTAGCTAGCGGGTCATTATTTAGTCATTGACTTAGACCGGTTAACTTAAAATAAAGATAACGGTATGAAACGCTAGATTAAGCGGTGACTGGAAAAGAATATATTTTGGACCCGACAAGTACTAAGACTTTGTATAATATGGGTTACCATTTTACATTCTGGAATTTGAGATTATTTGATATGGTTAACCCCGTTTCGGTTAAATTGCGTAAACTAGTCACATAGGCTTAACCGTACACATGTATAAGCGAAACTAGGTAACCAGGTGAGTCCTACACAAGTTCGATATGCCATTCTATTTAAAATATGTTATTATAGCAGTAGGTTACTGATATGATGGCCCGTTATGGTTTTAAAAGCAAACTGTGCCTTAAAAGGGCAATTTCATCATTTAAAAATGTAATAAACGAGCTTATATGTAGACTGATGTTGTTAACATAATCATTCTGTAAAAGTACGTATGTTATGATGTTATATCAGTAAAATATCAATTATACGTGTGGTTTATAGATTAAGACCAAACTATGTCCCGAAAGGGCGTTTTGGTCATTTCACATATAATTTGATAACTTATTTGGGAGTCTGAGTTTGGGACATGTACCTACGATTAATAAGTTGAAAATATGTTTTGAAATCAGTAGGTATCAAGCCTTGATGCTCTAATATGGTTTTAAACCATATTAGCGCCGAAATGGTGATTAAGTCGCTAAATGGCGATTTAAATGGTATTTAAGTAAAACTGACGTTGTGACCAGGTTTGTATGACCAAAATAGGTTTATATATATTAAATCAGTGGGTATAAAGTTTTGGTTCATTTAAATGATTAAAATCCATTTAAAGTGCCGAAAGGGCAATATCGTCATTTAAGGATATAATATGCAAACTATAGCTTAAACTTAGTTTGCAACCTGAATGAACATCCCAAATAATTCTAATAATGATATTACATCAGTAGGTATTGAGTTTTGATGTCAAGTTTATGTTTAAATCGTTTTATGCGCTAAAAGGCCGATTTGGTCCTTTAAAAGCATGATTTGCGATGATTAAACAAAACTCAGGTTGTAACTAGATTATTGACATCAAAATAAGTTAGTCATGTTTATAAATAAATACATAATTCATTCGTGTGCTCGCTTATATTAAAACAATGCTTTTGAGTATGAAGGGCATTTTAGCAAAGTTTTAGGCATATTTATTGGATACTTGCATAGCGACTCGGATTACTACATGACCATGTCCTATAACTCCAGAGGGTTAGAGTATATTATAACATGGTCATAATGCCACTTAGGGACAAAAACTAATGTTAACTAATCGGGACAGAACTGAAAGTCAAAGCAGAAGTCAACTTTTGCGACTTTCAGTTGCGAACCGACCTTAGACCTGGGATTGACGAGCCGAACATGTTCCTACATGTTCTTATGATTATTATCAAGTTGTTAGTGTGTCAAAACAGGTTTTATAACATCTACATTGTTTGTTATGATTTTATTTCAAAACTGACCCGTTTGACTTTTTATTAATATAACTTTGACCCGTCAATTGACCAAGCAAACGTGGCAATCAGGAGGTACCCTCTTGGGGGATTAATACATACCTTATTACAATCACGTAGCCATGTTCGTTACGAACATTGGCTGGACCATAATGGTCTTAGCTCATAGTCAAAGCGTTTTTACGTCAACGCTTTGATATTGACCTAAAACTTAATAAAACTGAAAAGGAGGGCTGAGAACACTTACACAAGGTCCTTAGCACGAACTAAGACTAATTAGGAAGCTCGTAAACCAGATGAGATGAGAGAAGATTGAGAGAAATGAGCAAGTGACTTGGTAGCATAAGGGTACTATTTATACTTAAACCATGCATACATGATCATGCCATGTGTTACCATGGCTTCTCAGATGATGACAAGCAGGCAAAGAGGTGTAGGAACCAGAGGAAAGTGGCATTCTCGCGACATAGGTGGCATATATGGTAGGCTGCCATGCAACCTGTCGCTGGCGACCCCTTACGGACCTCTGGCGCCCACAGATTTTGAATGGTTACGGACCGTTACCATTGAGGTTGCGGTCCGTAACTGCCTTACTGAAACCAAAATTTTGGCTTACTTACGGTCCATAACCAATAATGGTTACGGTCCGTAAGGACGTCTCAGAAGGTGAACTTTTGGCATTTTCCACTTTTGATCCTCCGACTTTCCCAATGCTCATTCAGAGGTTATTAAAATCACACATCGACGTCTTTAGTCCTTCTCGGCTACACGTGGCAACCAAGAATTTTTGGGACGCGTGTCGGAATTTTATTCGATGAAATTTTCGAGGTATTACATAGCGGCAGTGGTGGCCGGCGTGACTAGTGACAGTTTTGGCCGGCGGGGACGGCGGCGGTGGCGGCGATTCTGGACGGCTGTAATTGTGGGGGTTGTGAGACTCCCGTCTCACCCGGTCCATGTTCCGTTTCTCAGTTAATACCCGCAACAAGTTTATTACTAATATAATCCCGCTCATTATCATAAATATAATTATGATTCGTTTCGTATATCGTTCGTAATTACCAGTGAAACTAGTTAAGTGGATTTAAGTTCGTTGCCCACGGTGTAACTCTTACGGGTCAAGACTTGGTCGGTAGCGTTAACTTATCGAACCGGACATATATATCCAACAGCTCTGACTTGGATGGTCTCTGATAAGTTCTCAACGCAGACAGCCAGCGGTGCTCTAGCTACATATAGCTGCCCCCAGCAGGTCATGACACTTTAAAGTCACTGACCAAGGTATCTTCCCTTTAGCAACAACTTACTACTTGAACACAATAGACTTATGGCAATCGTTGTCATCTATCCTTTCCGTATAAGACATCAATTGAACAATGAGACATGGATCAGATTCAATCTCACATGGCGTTCAATCATTATCGTTCTCGTTCAAGAATCAAAGTGGTCCAATCAAACACACAATAAGTTTGGGTAAGCGTTACACTTCACCAGTTTGAATCAACGAGGGCGCCCAGATGTCTAACTGTTACATACAATGTAATAGTATAGAATCCCATCTTGACTACATACAATTCCCACTGAACTTCAAAATTACTCCCAACAAATGCCTTTATGACTGGCAGTTAGTTGACACTAATCAAAGAATAGTCTTTAGTAAACGAAAGTTCTAGTATGTATCTCAGGTCAGAGGATACTAAATGAGTATACCAAAATCAAATACATTTTATGACTAAGATCCATGAAGATGATTTGATGCGAGTTACATCCAACGTTATTCATAATGAGGTCTGTGAGTTTGGAAGTCAACTTTTTGAGTCCAAAGTCACAATAGTCTTAGTTCAGAATCGTTCCCATGAGTCTGACCGACTACGGATAATTTAGAATACAAGATTCATGGATTAAATGTATCAAATTCGTACACAGTTGTAGGATTCAAGAATTGCATTTAACTAGTAAATCAAATTGAATGCAAGAGTACAACTGTTTGATGTCCGTACATCTAAATACTAAATTAAAACATTTCACTATCTAATCTAAGCCCAATAGCGTCCATGTGCCGATCATGTTTTTCTTGAGTCATTGGCTTAGTAAACGGGCCAGCTAGGTTTTGATCTGTGTCAATTTTTCTTATAACGATGTCTCCACGTTCCACAATCTCACGTATGTAGTGGAACTATCTCAAAATGTGCTTGGCTTTGTGATGAGATCTAGGCTCCTTAGCTTGAGCAATAGCACCTGTGTTATCACAAAATATCTGGATAGGTTTCATGATACTTGGAACTTCATCGAGATCGGTTATGAACTTCTTCATCCAAGCAGCTTCCTTTGCGGCATCTGATGCGGCAATGTACTAAAATTCCGTGGTGGAGTCAGCCACAACACTCTGCTTGGAGGTTTTCCATGAGACAACTCCTCCGTTGACAGTGAACACGAAACCTGTTTGTGAGCGAGAAGTTTCTCGGTCAGTTTGAAAACTAGCATCAATGTAACATTTTACACTAAGCTCCTCATTAACTCCTCCAAATATCAAGAACATATCTTTTGTCCTTTTCAAGTACTTAAGGATGTTCTAAACTATAGTCATGTAGGCAATCCCAAGGCTCTGCTGGTAACGGCTAGTCATCCTCAAAGCATACGAGACGTCTGGTCGAGTACATACCATAGCATACATGATAGAACCAATCGCGAAAGTATATGGAACTGCTTCCATTTGCTTTATCTCACGGTTCTCAAAGGGAACTTGTGATTTGTTCAAGACAGTTCCTTTAGTCATTGGAACACTTCCTTTCTTGGAGTTTTCCATCTTACAGCGTCTTACTTGTTCTATGTATGTGCTCTGAGTTAGCTCAAGAAGTCGCTTACATCTACTCCTATAGATCTTGATTCCCATAATGTAAGCGGCTTCTCCAAGATCCTTCATTGCGAAACAAGATCCCAACCAATGTTTAGCTTCCTTAAGCATGGGGATGTTGTTTCCAACGATCAATATATCATCTACATACAAGATGAGAAATGATATAGCACTTCCACTAGCCTTTCTGTAAACACAAGGTTCATCTTCGTTCTTGCCAAAACCAAATGCTTTGACATTCTGGTCAAAATGAAGATTCCAGCTCCGAGACATTTTGGATCGATAAAACAGTACGGTTGAACCATATAAACATCTTCAGAAAGATGTCCATTAAGAATGGCAGTTTTAACATCCATTTTCCAAATTTCGTAATCATAGTACGCAGCTATGGCAAGTAATATCCTGATCGATTTGATCAGAGCAACGGGCGAGAAGGTTTCATCAGAGTCAACACCTTGAGTTTGAGTGAAACCTTTCGCCACTAGCCATGCTTTATAGGTTTGTATATTTCCATGCATGTCGGTTTTTCTCTTGAAAACCTATTTGCTCCCTACTGCCCGAGATTCAGGGGGTAGCTCAACCAAGCCCCAGACTTCATTATCACGCATGGATTGCATCTCGGCTTTCATGGCCTCTAGCCATTTCGCAGAATCTGGATTAGAAATAACAGATTTGTAACTAGTAGGCTCGTCATCAGACTCAGCTACTGTCAGGACTTCATAGCCCTCAATATGCCAATGGTATCTATCGGGTTCTTTACGAGTACTGATGCTCCTACGAAGGCTTGTGTTCAAGTCTGAATCAGTGTCAACAATTTGTTGTGGTTCAGACGTTCCGACCTCCTCAACGGTTGTTTGTGTCCTTGAACTTCTACAAGATCCACTAAGTTACTTCCAGTTCCTCGTCAAAGAAGTTAATCTTCAAGGAATCTTTTAGCCTTCCTTTTGATGGAAATTGTATTTGCATCAGGATGGTAGAAGTAATATCCGCTTTGGTTATAGTATCTGACGAAAACAACCTTTTCGCCTCAAGGGTCGAGCTTGTCATCAGAATCACTTGCAATGTATGCATCACACCCCCATACTCTTAGGTAACTCAAACTTGGCTTATGCCCATGCAATATCTCATATGGAGTCCTTTTTACCTTTTTGGTCGACGCTAGATTTACGAGTCGAGCAGCAGTCATAAGAGCAAAATCCCAAAAGAGTGTGGCAAATTTTTTCTACACATCATCGATCGAATCATATTCAGTAGGGTTCGATTTCCTCTTTCACACACGCCTGGTGGAGTGGGTTGTGAAACTATTCCACGTTTCTTTAGATGATCGAGAAATTCTAAGCTGAGGTATTCACCGCCTCAATCTGAGCGAAGCATTTTAATCTTTCTATTGTTGGTTTCAACTTCGTTCTGAAACTCTTTGAACCTTTCAAAGGTTTCATGCTTATGCTTCATGAGATAGACATAAGCATATTGACTATAGTCATCAATGAATGTAACGAAGTATCTCTCGTGATTCCCAGTCATGGTTCTAAAAGGACCACACACATCTAAATGTAATGTATGAGTCCTAATAAATCACTAGGTTGTTCGCTAACATGGCTGAAGGGATCCTTGGTGAATTTGCTAGCTAAGCATGACTCACAATCATCAAATGAGTCAGCTCCTGTGGATTTAAGAATTCCCTCAGATTGGAGCCATTTTATACGTGCCTTGCTTATGTTGGTGCATATGTCTGTTCCCTACGTCATTATGTATCGAGTCTGAGTGAATAGGGCTTAGTATATTAGAAACGAGGCGTATTTATGTTAGTTTTGGGACAAGTTCGCTAGTTATGGAACTTGGGATGTCATGTTCGGCCGAACTTGACTAGGTCAAGTTCGCCCGAACATATAGTCTTACCAGCGAACTTACAATCCTATAAATAGGTGCCTTGGAGAGATTTTGGCACAGAGACAGTGAAGCTCTGTCGGATCCGGTTCCCGAATATATTGAACTTTAGATCAATGAAAACAACATTTAAATGAGTAATTCTTGTTATTTGGTTAACTTGTCATTAGTTTCCGCCTAATCGGACAATAGATAACAAATTTAGGTTCCCGGGCAAATCGTGGACGTTCTTACAAGTGGTATCAGAGCATGGATACCTAAATTTGCTGGAATCAAGACAAGAATTTCTCTATTTCATCTCCATTCTATCATTTTTCTTAACATTTTCACATTTTTGAAGAATTCATGGATAGAATTGGCTAAAATTGAACATGTCATGTTAAATACCCTTGTGATAAACCCCTGAGAGTTTGGACATCAAATTCAACTGAATTGATAGCAAAAAGTTCAAAAAACCATGTTTTAGAAACAAGTCTTGGCCGAACTTGACATCAAGTTTGACCGAACTTGACTTAAACTTCATTGTTTTTATTCAAGATTGACCGAACTTGATTTTTAAAGAATTTTATAGAAGTTCGACCGAACTTGAGATATAATTCAACATTTTTACGCAAGTTCGACCGAACTTGAGTAAGATTTTATTGGAATTTTCACATAAGCTCGACCGAACTTGGTAAACCTCTTTAAAATTCACTTAAGTTCGACCGAACTTATCAATTCTTTGATAATTTTTCTCAAGTCCGCCCAAGATCAGTTCAAAACTAAAAATCTGTAACTAAGTTCGACCCAACTTGCTGGTGTGTGATAAAACTTGAAAATTTGTCATCTAAGTTCGACCGAACTTCTGAAAAACTGAAATCAAAATCTGATCATCGCACAAATTCGACCGAACTTGTCTGTTTCTAATCATGTTTCGAGTGTTTGTGATTGTATTTCTAGATATATCTTCAGATTATTAAAATGGATGATTTCCGCAACGTATTCGTCTCTCAAATGGCTTCTTCATCAAATGCTAATATAGTTGGTGCATGATGTCTATGTCTTAGTCTTATATTGAGTCTGTATAGTATAGAGCTGAATAGTCTAGCTGAAAGTAGTATTTATGTAATTTGAGGACAAATTCGCCCATGTGAACATGTTAAGGTCAAGTTCGGCCGAACTTGCTAAGGCAAGTTCAGGGGAATTAGTCTCTCTTGGGAACTTGACTCTCTATAAATAGCTAGCTAGCCTCTCTCATTTATAACTTTGGCATTTTGGAGGCGAAGCTCTGTCAATTTGTACTCTTGACGTTTGATCAAAAAAACTGATGTTAAACTGATTAATTCTTGTCTATTGGTAAACACGACGTAATATTTCCGCTATTATGGACGTTAGATATCAAATTTAGGTTCCTTAGCATCGAGGATCGGTCCTGCAAGTGGTATCAGAGCTAGAACAGCCTGATTTGATAGTATCAAGACAAGAACACTTCTATTTCATCTCAATTCTTCTATGTTTCTTAACTTTTTCATCAAAAATGAAGAATTCACAGTCAAAATCTTTTCAATTTTGAATATATCATGTAAAATACAACAAAGGTAAACCCTTGAAAGATTGGAGACCAAATTCAACCAAATTGATGTCAAAATTTTGAAAAAACCATGTTTGACAAAACCAAGTTAATCGAAATTGTTAGCCAAGTTTGGCCGAACTTGTGCTAAAAACTTACTTTTTCAGTGATTTCTTACCAAGTTCGCTCGAACTTGAGGCATTTTTGTAGGAATTAGAGATAAGCTCGCTCGAAGTTGCTAGAAATCTATTGATATTTTGTCACATTCGACCGAACTTGAATAAATTCAAGAATTTTTTAGCTAAGTTCGCCCGAACTTGCTAGTTTCTCATCAAATTTACTTGACAAGTTCGCTCGAAGTTCACTCTGGTTTATTTTTTAAATAGTCATAAGTTCGACCGAAGTTCAGTATAAAGAAATTTGCAAATCAAATCACAAGTTCGACCAAACTTGTGATAATTTCAAAGAATTCTTCATTTCAACTACAAGTTCGACCGAACTTGTAGTAGAACTAACATTTTCAAAAGGTTTTGAGTATTTTTAGTGTACACGTCTCGTTATTCATGATGGATGATATTCAAAGAGCTTTTATGTCTGGAGCTAGTTCGTCAAATACCAACGGGATCCATCAAGTTAATCTTGATAACAAAATGGGCACGACTGTTAAACCGCCCAAGCTAATGAGCATAGACGAGTATGAAGCATGGAAAGAGAAATTTACATATTGGGTTCAAGCCATGCACTTTGCAGGCTGGGTGTTGATTGAAAGAGGTTACACTGTTCCAGTGGATGACCACCAGCTTGGAAAAGTACAATTACACGACTGTATAGAAAGAAGAATACATTGCTGAGAAAAAGATGTTCAGTCTTATCCAACAATCTGTTAAAGAATATATTCTCGTCTTGCTACCGGAATACACAACTTCAAGAGATCTCTGGCTTTCTCTTCAGAAGAAGTATCAAGGAAGCGCTGAGATGATCAAGAGCAAGAAGGCTCTCATTATGAAAGAGTTCGATATCTTCAACATGCTGAAGTGTGAGACCATGAAGCAGATGATTGAAAGCTTCTGTCATCTTAAAGTCCAAATGCGAAGACACGGTCTTGAGAAGACGGAACAAGAGTACATCGACAAGCTTGCAGATGCTCTACCAGATGGAGAGTGGACTAATTATCTAATGGTTCTGAAGGAAAGCGATAAATGGGAATTCTTCAAGCTGTCAACATTTATTGATAAACTCGAAGGCCATGAAATGGAACTCTTGAAGATTGCAAAGTCAAAGAACGCTAATGTAGTTCAAGACGTTGGTTTGTACTACAAAAATGGAATGCAAGATAATATTTCAAGCCCAAAGATTCAGACAACATTCAACACAAGTTTGAACTCTTCGAACAATTCTCCACAGAATCAGAAACCAATCACAGCCTCATTATGATCAGAGTCCACAAAGTTCGTTTTCAAGCACTGGTTCAAATTCATCTTATCAAAGTCAAGCAAATCAGAATCAACAAACAAATTTTGATTCGAATGTATACAAGTGCAACATCGCAGTGAATTTGAACAATGTTGTTTCGGATAAGTCGCTAAAGAGCATATGTCGCTTCTTGCCACTGTTCTGGAGTCATACGAAAGTCTTGTAGCCGGTAAAATTGGAAATCCTGTAATGACAGCAGAAGATTATGACTAAGTGGATGAAGAAGAACTCGAGTTGATGGATATTAAGTGGAGTTTAGCTTTGATTATCCGAAGGGTTACCAAGTTTGTTGCGTTAACAGGCCGAGACATCGGAAATTCTAGCAATAAACTGGGTTTTGACAAGACAAAAGTAACGTGCTTCAGATGTCGCCAAAAGGGACATTTTAAGAGAGAGTGTAAAAACCCTGAAGCAACGGGAAATCAAAGTCCATTCGGAGGAGGCAACGAGTATTACAAGAAGTCACTTTAGTACAAGCCTTTCCCGAAGAAGACTCAGGTTGAAATCCAAGAGAAACCAAATAGTAGTAACACTGAGAAAGCTATGGTTACATCAAACGAAGATGACGGTTTCGACTGGAATTCCTACATCGGTAAAAAGACCGGAGTTGCATTAATGGCTGAAATTGTTGAAGATACTTGTGCAGAAGAAGCAGCGGCTCTGGAGAATATTCTGCTAGAACAATATCTGCAACAACAACGTGAAGAAGAGGAGTATATCCACTTGCAGAAGCAAGGAATTTTATCTCCTAATTCGTGTGATAATTTTGCAGGACATTTTGATGGAAGTTCTTAGGAACAAGTTCCCGAGAAGAAATCAACTGATGAAGTAGTCATTGATGTTACTCAAGAAGTGAATGCCGAAAACCTCAAGGATATTGCCGACAAAGCGTTAATGGCAAATCTAACCAAGGTAGGTCCAGAGGTAAATGAAAGTGTCAAAGTATAAGTTTTTGAGGTTGAGAAACCTTGTACAAAATGTAACGAACCATGTTCTGAATGTGCCAAAAAATCAAAGATCATCGCTAAAAACAATGTGTATAATGAACTTTTGAAATACGATTATCGCACAATGAAGGAAGCGTATGATAAAATGAAAAATGATTATGGAAGGCTTGATAGAAATATCTCGAACAACATGATACAATAAGGATGTTGAAAGGAACAATAATGGATAAGCAAAAAGCTATTAATATCTATATTAACACCATTGCTGAAACTAAGCAACAACTCCAGGACATGAAAATTGAAACAGAGCGTGTTCAACAACTTTTGAGAAGTTATACTTGTAACGCATATGTCATTGATCACATTCTTCCGACAATTCCATCGGAAGAGAAACCTAAAAAGAAAATTGGTAAAGAATACAGTAATGTTCCTCCATCCCTATGCGAGAAGTATTGTCGCAAATCCATTGATGGGATGGATAAGGCACTCAAAATTGAGTTGTTATCTGAAAAGAAAACTGAGTTGCCAGAGAACATTGATGTAATCTATGCTAAAACAGATGATGACAATGTTGTGGTTAAAAAAGTTGTTGAAAATGTTTTGAACGATTCTGATGAAGGCAGCTGTAAAAGCGCCGACTCGAGTTCAAATAATTCTAATTCACAGTCCGAAGATGACGATACATCATCGGAGAATGATCTATGTGATGATCCTAATGTTGTAATGTACAAGATTAAGGAATCTGATAGATTATACTTTGATGACAGTTTCCGATTCAAAACGTGAAGCAAGAATTGTTAGACAAATTCTTTAAACTTGTGGAAGTCACATCAGATGATCTAGAGATCAATGAAAAGAAATTCTATTCCAAACCTAAAAGAAAAACTACTGAAGGAATGGTGGTGATCATCCGGAAAACCGGAGAGCTGGGTTGGGATTAGAGGAATCAGATGAACCTAAAACGAAAGTGTCACCATTTCATGAATATAAGAATAAAAACATGAATTTTGTATATCGGACGAACACAGTTCATGAGGAAAGTTTGATTGGGAAACAATCAAACGATGAGTTCAAGAAACAGAAAGAACTTCGAGATAAAGCCAAAATTGCAAGTGGTGCCAAAACAAGTGGTGTAAAACCCACTAAAGGACATCCACATGATTCTCGGACTTGTTTCAAGTGCAACGAAATTGGTCATATTGCACGCCAATGTCCGAAATCAAAGCCGGCTTATCTTCGAAGGAAAGAAAGTTCAAATGTTGTGAAACCGAAGCAACCAGAGTTTGGGCAAATAAGAATTCTAAAAAGAAAAGTTAACAAAGATGAAATGAAACAAGTTTTTGAAAAGAAATTTGAGAATTCAACTTTCAAAAAAGGTGAGTCTTCAAAAGCTAATGAAAACAAGTTTTACATCAAGAAGGCTAACATAAAATCTCAAGCCTGGATTGCAAAGAAACGATCAACAACATCTGAGATCACTAAGTATGAGATTGTTAAGACTAGTGATAGCATGAAAGTATCAAAATCTGAAAGCATAATTTAAACCACATCTGAAAATGTCAAAACTACAAGTGGTAACAATTCAAAAGATAAAAAGACAGTAAAGTTTTCAAACATAAACATCATAGAAAATCCAGATGATGAATGTGAATTTGATTATGCAGATGAGTGTGGATTCGATTATGCTGATGAGTGTGAGTTTGATTTTGACGATGGTTATCCAATTCAACCCAAGACCAAAAAGGCTTGGGTCTCGCTTTTTAAATAGATTGTTGAAATGTGCAGGGGCTCCAGAGATCCGTACTTTCTAAGTGGATTTTGGATAGTGGAGCGTTCAGGCAAATGACGGGAATGAAAGCGTTGCTATTTGACATAAAAGCTATCAATGGTGGATATGTTGGATTTACGGGTAATCAGGGTAGAAGGATAGTCGCCGAGGGAAAACTCTCCAATGGCGTCGTTTCATTCGATCGCGTGAATTATATTGCAGAGTTGAAAATAATCTTCTTAGCATATCGCAGATTTGTGACAAGAAGTTCACGGTGCATTTCAACGATAAAGAGTGTATTATCTTGAAGCCAGGATTCAAAATACCAGATGAGTGGATTCTGATGCGAGCACCTCGAGAGAATGATCTATATGTTCTTGATATGGGCGTCGCTATCACTTCATCAAAATCAGCGCAGTACCGCCTTGTTTAGAGTCAACCGCCCGCCGAATGATAGTGTTCTAGCCTTCCATTGTGATAGCTTGTTTCCAAATCTCTCAACCACCGGTCTCCAATTTTTTACAAGCCCCATGTTCGCCCCCACCGGTAATCCAAGGTAAATAAATGGAAAGACCCCCTGTTTTGCAATCAAGAATTGATGCCCTCTGAGAGATCTCACCATTATCTACCCCCACCCCATACAAGTAACTTTTTGTAAAATTGACTTTAAGCCCGGATGACAAGTGAAAACATCTAAGCATTCTAGCTAGATTATGAAAGTTCGTCTCGGACAATTCGCCCACAAATAATGCATCATCCGTGTAAAGTAAGTGAAAGATAGTGGGACCCTCACCCGATGTTTTTATACCTTTTATAATCCCCAAAGCCTTTGCCTTTTCCATGGCCACATGAAGAGCTTCCATTGCAATTATGAAAAGTAGGGGAGAAAGTGGATCGCCTTGCCTAACGCCCCTTTGAATGTTGAATTACAAAGTAGGTGAGCCGTTAACTAGTATTGAAGATCTAGCCGAGGAGAGAATACCCGAGACCCATTTATGCCATAGAGCCGGGAACCCCATTTGTGATAAGACCGTATCCAAGAAACCCCAATATATGGAATCAAAAGCTTTTTCAAAGTCTACCTTGAAAAACATTACCTTTCGTTTGGCCTTGCCTTTTTAGCCTATGAGGCAATTTCATTCACAATCAATGGACCTTCAAGAATACTTCTACCTTTGATGTACACGGATTGTACATCACTAACCACCCAGCCGATCACCCTTTTTAATCTTAAGGCGAGTATTTTTGATATCACCTTTGAAATACAATTGATAAGGTTGATCGGTCGGAAGCTATTGATCATTTGAGGGCTTGATGTTTTTGGGACAAGCGTAATGAAGCTAGAATTGCACCCTCAGTTTAACATACTATGAACGTAGAAGTAATCCAATAAAGTGTAAAAATCCCGCTCGAATATATCCCAAAATGTTTTTGTGAAGGGAAACGTGAACCCATCGGGACCGGGTGTCTTCTCTCCGCTACAACTCCAAACCGCCTATTTTATTTCTTCCTTTGTAAAACGTTTGACTAGCATGGTCGTTTGAGATAGGTTAAGTCGTTTGAAACCGTCGTTTAGGAACTTTGGTCTTTCATGGAATTGTTCCTTGAAAATTGTTTCAAAGTCTGTCTTTATTTCCCATTTAAGCTCATCCGGTTGTGACACCCAAACATCGTCAAAATTTAGCCTATTTATCTGATTTTTTATGACCCTTTATGATTCCATGGAAGAATGACGAATTTTCATCTTCGTCCATTGCCGATTTTATTTTCGCCCTCCACAAATGTAAACAGTAAACTTAAATATATGTGTAAATGTTTATGATATACAACGTTGTATTTAAATAATGATACCTTTGATTTTAATTGTTTTTTAAGAGTTCTCGTTTGACATTATCTCTATCCTGAAATATGTTGTAAAATAAAGAAACTGTGGTAGATGTGGATATTGTGATGATGGTAAATTGTGAAACTTATTCGTATCGGTTTTCAACAATTATCATCGTTTGGGTAAAGAAAACATATATTCCGTGTGAACTGAAGCAAATCTATGGTATAGTATTTTTTTAACCCGGTTTATATATGTGTATATTTATTTGTTACAAAGATTAGTCAAAACACTTTTGATAAGTATGTTTACATGTATATATATGTTAGTTAAAATAAACATTAACTACTTGAAAAATATACATACATTTTTAAGCAACGGAAGCGTAGGTAACAATGTATAAAAAATATGACCACTTTTATACCAACGAACACCCGTATTGTAACAAGGTCACCGACATGCAAACACGAAATAAAAACACAAACCATAGGGGGTTTAGATATACCTTCGGTTAGTAATAAACCGGTTGAGACACTGAGGTTCAACGAACACGTGCTAGTGATACGAGCCAACGAAACGCGGGTACGGGTCGGGTAGCGTGTCACACCCCTAATTTCCACGTGTAACCCGGTGGGCTCGGTTGAGGAATATCGTGACGTAAGTTAATATCATCATTACCAACCAATACAATATAACACAGCGGAAGTCTGGATAATTACTATTACAAACGTATAAATGTTCAAAGTTCAAAAAAAAATATACAACGCTTGTAACTAGATCCACAGGTGGATCGAAATGATTACAAAAACAAACTTGACAGACTAAGGCCTTCTAAGCAAGGGTTGTAATTCCTTCTAAGCTTCGCCGAGTACTTCCAGCCTATTACGAATACTTGTCACCTGCGCTTAGTCTTTTGAAAATACGTCAGTTTTCACTAGTAAATACATTTAACCGACTCAGTTTGAAAATATTTCAAAAAAAACATTTAGTGTACGCATAGGTACTTAGTTTTAATAAATAATTTGGGATTATCAGTTTAAATGCTAATAATACATTTATAGCCCGAAAACTAAGTCGGGATCATGATTAATCGACAAACCACTTTGATACCTTTAATAGGTGCACCCCTAATGGGTTATAATTTAATGTAGCATCTGACGGGTGTATGCCTACACCCCGTGCTTAGGTAGTGGCCATTTGCAATTAAATGAGCCGTGGATATCCAGGACACGGTCGTTTTAACCCCCAAATGTATAATATTAAGCAATACGAATTAAAATGGATTATTTGAATTCCCGACTCATTGGTCTTTGATCCCATATCCAACCATGCGGTATTAATATACCGTATCCCAAGCCCGTATAAGGGAAAATAAGGTAAAGTATTTACCTAGCTTGCAAATCTTTAGTAAATAAGAAAGCAAGGCACAACCGTAATCAAATTAAACTAGCTTGGCGACAATCTACAGGAAGTCTCTAGTCTGGAATGGATGGTATTATTAACCGATTAGTTAGCTAGCGGGTCTTTATTTAGTCATTGACTTAGACCGACTAACTTAAAATAAAGATAACGGTATGAAACGCTAGATTAAGCGTTGACCGGAAAAGAATGTATTTTGGACCCGACAAGTACTAAGACTTTGTATAATATGGAAAACCATTTTACATTCTGGAATTTGAGAATATTTGATATGGTTAAACCCGTTTCGGTTAAATTGCGTAAACTAGTCACGCAGGCTTAACCGTACGCATATATAAGCGAAACAAGGTAACCGGGTGAGTCCTACACAAGTTCCATATGCCATTATGTTTAAAATATGTTATTATATCAGTAGGTTACTGATATGATGGCCCGTTATGGTTTTAAAAGCAAACTATGCCTTAAAAGGGCAATTTCGTCATTTAAAAATGTAATAAACTAGCTTATACGTAGACTGATGTTATTAACATAATCATTCGGTAGAAGTACCTATTTTATGATGTTATATCAGTAGAATATCAATTATATGTGTGGTTTATAGATTAAGACCAAACTATGTCCCGAAAGGGCATTTTGGTCATTTCACATATAATTTGATAACTTATTTGGGAGTCTGAGTTTGGGACATGTACCTACTGTTAATAAGTTGAAAATATGTTTGGAAGTCAGTAGGTATCAAGCCTTGATGCTCTAATATGGTTTTAAACCATATTATGCGCCGAAATGGTGATTAAGTAGCTAAATGGCAATTTAAATGGTATTTAGGTAAAACTGTCGTTGTGGCCAGGTTTGTATGACCAAAATGGGTTTATATATATATATATATATTACATCAGCAGGTATAAAGATTTGGTTCATTTAAATGTTTAAAACCCATTTAAAGTGCCGAAAGGGCAATATCGTCATTTAAGGACATAATATGCAAACTATAGCTTAAACTTAGTTTGAAACCTGAATGAACATCCCAAATAATTCTAATAATGATATTACATCCCTAGGTATTGAGTTTTGATGTCAAGTTTATGTTTAAATCGTTTTATGCGCCAAAATGGCGATTTGGTCCTTTAAAAGCTTGATTTGCGATGATTAAACAAAACTCAGGTTATGACTAATTATTGACATCAAAATAAGTTAGTCATGTTTATAAATCCATACATAATTCATTCATGTGCTCGTTTATATCAAAACAATGCTTTTGAGTATGAAGGGCATTTTAGCAAAGTTTTAGGCATATTTATCGGATACTTGCATAGCGACTCGGATTACTACATGACCATGTCCTATAACTCCAGAGGGTTACAGTATATTATAACATGGTCATAATGCAACTTAGGGACAAAAGCTAGTGTTACTAAATCGGGACATAACTGAAAGCCAAAGCAGAAGTCAACTTTTGCGACTTTCGGTTGCGAACCGACCTTAGACCTGGATTGACGAGCCGAACATGTTCCTACATGTTCTTATGATTATTACCAAGTTGTTAGTGTGTCAAAACATGTTTTATAACACCTACATTGTTAGTTATGATTTTATTTCAAAACTGACATGTTTGACTTTTTATTAACATAACTTTGACCCGTCAATTGACCAAGCAAACGTTGTAATCAGGAGGTATCCTCTTGGCGGTTAATACCTACCTTATTATGATCACGTAGCCATGTTCGTTACGAACATTGGCTGGACCATAATGGTCTTAGCTCAAAGTCAAAGGGTTTTTACGTCAACACTTTGACATTGGCCTAAAACTTAATAAAACTAAAAAGGAGGGCTAAGAACACTTACACAAGGTCCTTAGCACGAAATAAGATTAATTAGGAAGCTCCCAAGTGTTAGGAACCTCCAGATGAGATGAGAGAAGATTGAGAGAAATGAACAAGTGACTTGGTAGCTATTTATACTTGAACCATGCATACATGATCATGCCATGTGTTACCATGGCTTCTCAGATGATGACAAGCAGGCAAAGAGGTGTAGGAACCAGAGGAAAGTGGCATTCTCGCGACATAGGTGGCATACATGGCAGGCTGCCATGCAACCTTTCATTGGCGACCCCTTACGGACCGTAAGGGTCATTCCTTGCGGTCCGTAAGGACCTCTGGCGCCCTCAGATTTTGAATGGTTACGGACCGTAACCATTGAGGCTTGCGGTCCGTAACCGCCTTACTGAAACCAAAATTTAGGCTTACTTACGGTCCGTAACCAACAATGGTTACGGTCCGTAAGGACCTCTCAGAAGGTGAACTTTTGGTATTTTTCCACTTTGGATCCTCCGACTTTCCCGATGCTCATTCAGAGGTTATTAAAATTACATGACGGCGTCTTTAGTCCTTCTCGGCTACACGTGGCAACCAAGAATTTTCGGGACGCGTGTCGGAATTTTCTTCGATGAAATTTTCTAGGTGTTACATCTTCACCCCCTTAATAAAAATCTCGACCTCGAGATTTATTCAAATAGGTAAGGGTACTTATGTCGCATATTGGACTCAACCTCCCAGGTATATTCGGGACCTCGACGGGCATCCCATTTAACCTTTACAATAGGTACGTGCTTCCTACGAAGCTTCGTAACTTGCCGATCCTCGATCGCAATTGGTTTCTCCATGAAACGCAAGTTTTCGTCGATTTGAATATCTTCATGAGGCATTGCTAGCGACTCATCCACTAGACATTTCTTCAAGTTGCTGACGTGGAAAACATCATGAATTCCACTGAGCTTCTCAGGTACCTTAAGCCTATAAGCTACAGATCCGACACATTCGGTTATTTCGAATGGTTCAATGTACCTCGAGCTTAACTTGCCCTTTTTCCCAAAGCGCATTACACCTTTCCAAGGTGATACCTTCAACATAACCATGTCCCTAACTTGTAACTGTAAAGGTTTACGCCTTTTGTTGGCATAGCTCTTTTGTCTATCACGAGCTGCCTTAAGTCGATCACGGATTCGTACAATCTTTTCCGTGATTTCAAGGACAATTTCGGGTCCAGACAGTTGGGCTTCTCCAACTTCGTCCCAACACACAGGCGTCCTACATTTCTTCCGTATAAGGCTTCAAAAGGAGCGGCCTGAATGCTCGTGTGGTAACTATTGTTATAAGAAAACTCGATTAGGGGTAAGTGATCATCCCAACTTCCGCCTAAATCGATCACACAAGCTTGAAGCATGTCTTCCAAGGTTTGAATGGTACGCTCACTTTGTCCGTCCGTCTGCGGATGGTAAGCCGTACTGAAGTTTAATCTCGTGCCTAGAGATTGTTGGAAGCTTTTCCAAAAGTGAGATGTGTATCTTGTATCTCTATCAGATACAATGGATATTGACACACAGTGCAAGGATACAATCTCATCGACATAAAGCTTAGCCAGCTTATCGGAATCATATGTTTCCTTGATAGGTAAGAAATGAGCGGATTTGGTCAATCTATCTGCGATAACCCAAATCGTGTCATTTCTATGCTTGGTCTTGGGTAACTTAGTGATGAAGTCCATAGTTACCATTTCCCACTTCCAGGGATTTCAAGCTGTTGTAGAAGTCCTGACGGTTTCCGGTGTTCTGCCTTAATTTGAGAAAACGTCAAGCACTTTGCTACATGATCGGCTATATCTTTCTTCATACCCATCCACCAATAATTGGGTTTAAGATCTTGATACATCTTGTCGCTTCCCGGGTGAACCGAATATTTAGAGCTATGAGCTTCTTGAAGGATTATATCTCTAAGTCCTCCAAGGATCGGAACCCAGATCCGATTATTTAACCAGAACATTTCGTCCTTTCCAGGTGCTAACTGATCAATAGTTGCACCAAATCCTTCCTTGGAAATGTTGTCTTCAGACATGGCTTGCTTTGTGCATTTAACAGCTTTTCATTTAATCCATTCTTCAGTTCAATGCTTTTGGCATTGATCCTTAGAGGTTTAACTCTTTCCTTGCGACTAAGCGCGTCAGCGACTACATTCGCCTTTCCTGGATGATATCGAATCCACAATCGTAGTCGTTGAGTGTTTCCATCCATCAACGTTGCCTCATGTTCAAATCTTTTTGATTGAACAAATGTTGCAGACTTTTATGGTCAGTGTAGATGATACATTTTGTTCCATATAAATAGTGTCTCCAAAGTTTAAGTGCAAACACTACCGCACCCAGTTCCAAATCATTGGTGGTGTAGTTTCTCTCGTGCACTTTCAATTGCCGTGATGCATAGGTAATCACCTTGCCTCTCTGCATAAGCACACATCCCATACCAGTGTGCGAAGATCACAGTAAACTACAAACTCTTCAACACCTTCTGGAAGAGTTAACACCGGGGCATTGCTTAACTTATACATTAATGTCTAAAAGGATTCTTGTTGCTTTGGACCCCAGTTGAATTTAGCATCCTTACACGTTAAGATTGTCAAAGGAGAGGCTATTCGTGAAAAGTTCTCAATGAACCTTCGATAATAACAACCAGTCCTAAGAAACTACGTATCTCGGAAGCTGTCATTGGCGCTTCCCAATTCATTATTGCTTCTATATTTGCTGGATCCACTTGGATACCTTGTTCAGTTACTATGTGTCCAAGGAACTGAACCTCACGTAGCCAGAATTCACATTTGGAAAATTTTGCGTACAACTTTTCCTGACGCAGTATTTCAAGAATGCACCTTAAGTGTCTCTCGTGATTAGGTTGATTACGGGAGTAGATGAGTATGTCGTCTATGAAGACAATGACAAACTTATCTAAGTATGGCTTGCAGACTCTATTCATGAGGTCCATGAATGCTGTGGGTGCATTAGTGAGTCCGAAAGGCATCACTAAGAATTCGTAATGTCCATATCTTGTTCTAAAAGCAGTTTTCAGAACATCTTCAATCCTAACTTTAAGCTGGTGATATCCTGACCTTAAATCAGTCTTCGAGAATTAGCTTGCACCTTGCAATTGATCAAATAAATCGTTGATCCTGGGCAAAGGATAATAATTCTTGATCGTTATCTTGTTGAGTTCACGGTAATCAATGCACATCCGCATTGATCCGTCCTTCTTTTTAACAAACAAGATAGGAGCTCCCCATGGCGAAGAACTAGGTTGAATAAAACCTTTCTCTAAAAGTTCGTCCAATTGGGTTCTTAATTCATTTATCTGGTTGGCGCTAAACGGTATGGAGCTTTAGCTATAGGATCTGCCCCAGGTATGATGTCAATTCGAAACTCTACCAGCCTATCAGGAGGTAGGCCAGGTAATTCTTCTGGGAACACGTCTGGGTATTTAGAGATGATGGGTATATCCTCAATTTTTGGCTTGGGTTCATCAATAGTGACTTGTGCCATGTAGATGACACATCCCTTCGTCATATATCTAGATTGCTTAACAAAACTGCTTTATCAGGTAATCCAAAGTGTTTGTCTCTGTGAATGGTGAGGTTTTTACCAGACGGAGATTTGATTTCAATAAGTTTCTTACTGCAGGCATTGTGTGCTTGGTTATGTGATAACCAGTCCATGCCTAAGACTACATCGAATCCCGCTAGTTTCATAGGTAAAAGAGAGGCAGGGATATAATGATTCTTGATGGATACGGAGCATCCGTCAAGAATGGAAGAAGCGGTTTCTATAGTTCCATCGGCGAGCTCTACCTCATAAGTTATGTCTAGAGTTCTTATGGGCAAGTCTAATAGTTCACTAAACTTATGATCTACAAACGACTTATCGGCGCCCGAATCGAAAAGAACTATAGCAAAAGTGTTGTTGATAAGGAACTTACCCGTTATAACATTGTTATCCTTCACTGCTTCATTAGCATTCAACTGAAAGCTCTTGCAGTGGCTTTCTTTGCCTCCGTAGTTTTGGCCTTACCCTCGGTATTTGCTTTAGGGCAGTTTGTCTTGATGTCACCTTTCTCCCATACCCGAAGCAAGTGGCATCCTAAATATTTCGGCACTCATGCGACCTATGCCCAGTATTCTTGCAGATATTACACTGCTTTGGCTTCTGGTCTAAGCGACACTTCCCATAATGCTGCTTCCCACATGTTTTACAAGTGGGTTTGTGCTCGACTTTGAATTATCTTTGCTAAACCCATGCTTACCCTCTTTGTTGAATTTCTGGGAGTTTCCATCCTCCGTTTCCTCTTTCCCTCATTGTCAGTCTTGACTGACAATTGCCTCACATAGTCCTGTGTGAGGGAGAGAGATAGCTCCACTGCGGACTTGTAGGTGCCTGGCTGCACCGCCTTAACCATACTCCTGATTTCAGGAGCTGGCCCATTAATGAAACGTGCGATACGTTTGGGCTCTGGGGTAACTAAATAAGCCACTAGCCTTGAGAGAGAGTTGTAGTCGGTGACAAACTTCCGAAAATCCATGTTCTTCATAGTCAGATTCAGGAAGTCTGACTCAATTTTCTCCACCTCATGAGGTGGGCAGTAGGTATCTTTCACCAAGTCCACAAACTTGGACCAACTCAGATTGTAAAGATGAACCTTGCCTGTATCTTGACTGACAATTGCCTCACATAGTCCTGTGTGAGGGAGAGAGATAGCTCCACTGCGGACTTGTAGGTGCCTGGCTGCACCGCCTTAACCATACTCCTGATTTTAGGAGCTAGCCCATTAATGAAACGTGCGATACGTTTGGGCTCCGGGGTAACTAAATAAGGCAGCTTTGAGAGAGAGTTGTAGTCGGTGACAAACTTCCGACAGTCCATGTTCTTCATAGTCAGATTCAGGAAGTCTGACTCAATTTTCTCCACCTCATGAGGTGGGCAGTAGGTATCTTTCATCAAGTCCACAAACTTGGACCAACTCAAATTGTAAAGATGAACCTTGCCTGTATCTTGACTGACAATTGCCTCACATAGTCCTATGTGAGGGAGAGAGATAGCTCCACTGCAGACTTGTAGGTGCCTGGCTGCACCGCCTTAACCATACTCCTGATTTCATGAGCTAGCCCATTAATGAAACGTGCGATACGTTTGGGCTCTGGGGTAACTAAATAAGGTACTAGCCTTGAGAGAAAGTTGTAGTGGGTGACAAACTTCCGACAGTCCATGTTCTTCATAGTCAGATTCAGGAAGTCTGACTCAATTTTCTCCACCTCATGAGGTGGGCAGTAGGTATCTTTCACCAAGTCCACAAACCTGGACCAACTCAGATTGTAAAGATGAACCTTGCCTGTAGATTGAACCAATGCTTTCCACCAGATAAGGGCATCGCCCTTGAATGACTGAGACACATACTTAACAACATTCTTATCAGTGTAGCCGCTGATATCCACTACTGTTTCCATCTCATCGAGCCATCTTAAACATTCTACAACTTTTTTCCCCGTTAAAGTCACGAGGTCTACAAGATACAAAATACTTGTAGGAGCAACTGTCACCATTGAGATTTGGTTTCTTAGGATGCTCATCACTCTTTGCTATACTCCTCACATTCGAGGAGTGTGCCTTACTCTTTTTCGTCCTTGAGTGGCTAGGCTGAGTTTTAGGTTTAGAGACGGGCTTAAAGCGAGAAGCGCTCGACTCAGGTTGATGTTCAGATTTGTCCTTTAAAGCCTTACCGATCTCAGCGGCAATAAGGTTTCTCAAGTCATTCTTACTTATAATGATATTTTCATTGGCGTCGTCGTCATTGCGCTTACTGTTTACTTCGTTGGAATCCGCCATTGTTGCGATTTAAATTTCTAAATTTTGAGATAAATTTTGGTTAGTCGCTATGAGTACCCTTATTCATAACATGGTTCTATGACCATACAGAATTTTTAAATATAAGATGTGGTATATATATAATATGTATATATATACATATATATGTATATATATGTATATATATATAAATATATATATATAACCTAGTTCTTAATGGACCATCATAGGCATTTATAGACCGGACATAGTCCATAATTTATCAGTTAGTGCGTCATGCGTCACTACTGTATTATTTCTCATTGGCTTTACACATTATAACATGGTCATAATGCCATTTAGGGACAAAAGCTAATGTTAACTAATCGGGACAGAACTGAAAGTCAAAGCAGAAGTCAACTTTTGCGACTTTCAGTTGCGAACCGACCTTAGACCTGGGATTGACGAGCCGAACATGTTCCTACATGTTCTTATGATTATTATCAAGTTGTTAGTGTGTCAAAACAGGTTTTATAACATCTACATTTTTTGTTATGATTTTATTTCAAAACTGACCCGTTTGACTTTTTATTAATATAACTTTGACCCGTCAATTGACCAAGCAAACGTGGCAATCAGGAGGTACCCTCTTGGGGGATTAATACATACCTTATTACGATCACGTAGCCATGTTCGTTACGAACATTGGCTGGACAATAATGGTCTTATCTCATAGTCAAAGCGTTTTTACGTCAACGCTTTGATATTGACCTAAAACTTAATAAAACCGAAAAGGAGGGCTGAGAACACTTACACAAGGTCCTTAGCACGAACTAAGACTAATTAGGAAGCTCCTAAACCAGATGAGATGAGAGAAGATTGAGAGAAATGAGCAAGTGACTTGATAGCATAAGGGTACTATTTATACTTAAACCATGCATACATGATCATGCCATGTGTTACCATGGCTTCTCAGATGATGACAAGCAGGCAAAGAGGTGTAGGAACCAGAGGAAAGTGGCATTCTCGCGACATAGGTGGCATATATGGTAGGCTGCCATGCAACCTGTCGCTGGCGACCCCTTACGGACCGCAAGGGTCATTCCTTGCGGTCCGTAAGGACCTCTGGCGCCCACAGATTTTGAATGGTTACGGACCATTACCATTGAGGTTGCGGTCCGTAACCGCCTTACTGAAACAAAAATTTTGGCTTACTTACGGTTCGTAACCAATAATGGTTACGGTCCGTAAGGACGTCTCAGAAGGTGAACTTTTGACATTTTCCACTTTTGATCCTCCGACTTTCCCAATGCTCATTCAGAGGTTATTAAAATCACACATCGACGTCTTTAGTCCTTCTCGGCTACACGTGGCAACCACGAATTTTTGGGACGCGTGTCGGAATTTTATTCGATGAAATTTTCGACGTATTACATAGCGGCAGTGGTGGCCGGCGTGACTAGTGACAGTTTTGGCCGGCGGGGACGGCGGCGGTGGCGGCGATTCTGGACGGCTGTAGTTGTGGGGGTTGTGAGACTCCCGTCTCACCCGGTCCATGTTCCCGTTTCTCAGTTAATACCCGCAACAAGTTTATTACTAATATAATCCCGCTCATTATCATAAATATAATTATGATTCGTTTCGTATATCGTTCGTAACTACCAGTGAAACTAGTTAAGTGGATTTAAGTTCGTTGCCCACGGTGTAACTCTTACGGGTCAAGACTCGGTCGGTAGCGTTAACTTATCGAACCGGACATATATATCCAACAGCTCTGACTTGGATGGTCTCTGATAAGATCTCAACGCAGACAGCCAGCGGTGCTCTAGCTACATATAGCTGCCCCCAACAGGTCATGACAGTTTAAAGTCACTGACCAAGGTATCTTCCCTTTAGCAACAGCTTACTACTTGAACACAATAGACTTATGGCAATCGTTGTCATCTATCCTTTCCGTATAAGACATCAATTGAACAATGAGACATGGATCAAATTCAATCTCACATGGCGTTCAATCATTATCGTTCTCGTTCAAAATTAAAGTGGTCCAATCAAACACATAATAAGTTTGGGTAAGCGTCACACTTCACCAGTTTGAATCAACGAGGGCGCCCAGATGTCTAACTGTTACATACAATGTAATAGTATAGAATCCCATCTTGACTACATACAATTCCCACTAAACTTCAAAATTACTCCCAACAAATGCCTTTATGACTGGCAGTTAGTTGACACTAATCAAAGAATAGTCTTTAGTAAACGAAAGTTCTAGTATGTATCTCAGGTCAGAGGATACTAAATGAGTATACCAAAATCAAATACATTTTATGACTAAGATCCATGAAGATGATTTGATGCGAGTTACATCCAACGTCATTCATAATGAGGTCTGTGAGTTTGGAAGTCAACTTTTTGAGTCCAAAGTCATAATAGTCTTAGTTCAGAATCGTTCCCATGAGTCTGACCGACTACGGATAATTTAGATTACAAGTTCATGGATTAAATGTTTCGAACACAGTTGTAGGATTCAAGAATTGCATTTAACTAGTAAATCAAAATGAATGCAAGAGTACAACTGTTTGATGTCCGTACATCTAAATACTAAATCAAAACATTTCACTATCTAATCTAAGCCCAATAGCGTCCATGTGACGATCATGTTTTTCTTGAGTCATTGGCTTAGTAAACGGGCCAGCTAGGTTTTGATCTGTGACAATTTTTCTTATAACGATGTCTCCACGTTCCACAATCTCACGTATGTAATGGAACTATCTCAAAATGTGCTTGGCTTTGTGATGAGATCTAGGCTCCTTGGCTTGAGCAATAGCACCTGTGTTATCACAAAATATCTGGATAGGTTTCATGATACTTGGAACTTCATCGAGATCGGTTATGAACTTCTTCATCCAAGCAGCTTCCTTTGCGGCATCTAATGC
This sequence comes from Scalesia atractyloides, assembly GCA_947069175.1. Lineage (NCBI taxonomy): Eukaryota > Viridiplantae > Streptophyta > Magnoliopsida > Asterales > Asteraceae > Scalesia > Scalesia atractyloides. Next base: position 41,443,002 of record CAMTDV010000009.1, read on the forward strand.
GGCAATGTACTAAAATTCCGTGGTGGAGTCAGCCACAACACTCTGCTTGGAGGTTTTCCATGAGACAACTCCTCCGTTGAGAGTGAACACGAAACCTGTTTGTGAGCGAGAAGTTTCTCGGTCAGTTTGAAAACTAGCATCAATGTAACATTTTACACTGAGCTCCTCATTAACTCCTCCAAGTATCAAGAACATATCTTTTGTCCTTTTCAAGTACTTAAGGATGTTCTAAACTGTAGTCATGTAGGCAATCCCAAGGCTCTGCTGGTAACGGCTAGTCATCCTCAAAGCATACGAGACGTCTGGTCGAGTACATACCATAGCATACATGATAGAACCAATCGCGGAAGTATATGGAACTGCTTCCATTTGCTTTATCTCACGGTTCTCAAAGGGAACTTGTGATTTGTTCAAGACAGTTCCTTTAGTCATTGGAACACTTCCTTTCTTGGAGTTTTCCATCTTAAAGCGTCTTATTACTTGTTCTATGTATGTGCTCTGAGTTAGCTCAAGAAGTCGCTTACATCTACTCCTATAGATCTTGATTCCCATAATGTAAGGCGGCTTCTCCAAGATCCTTCATTGCGAAACAAGATCCCAACCAATGTTTAGCTTCCTTAAGCATGGGGATGTTGTTTCCAACGATCAATATATCATCTACATACAAGATGAGAAATGATATAGCACTTCCACTAGCCTTTCTGTAAACACAAGGTTCATCTTCGTTCTTGCCAAAACCAAATGCTTTGACATTCTGGTCAAAATGAAGATTCCAGCTCCGAGACATTTTGGATCGATAAAACAGTACGGTTGAACCATATAAATATCTTCAGAAAGATGTCCATTAAGAATGGCAGTTTTAACATCCATTTTCCAAATTTCGTAATCATAGTACGCAGCTATGGCAAGTAATATCCTGATCGATTTGATCAGAGCAACGGGCGAGAAGGTTTCATCAGAGTCAACACCTTGAGTTTGAGTGAAACCTTTCGCCACTAGCCGTGCTTTATAGGTTTGTATATTTCCATGCATGTCGGTTTTTCTCTTGAAAACCTATTTGCTCCCTACTGCCCGAGATTCAGGGGGTAGCTCAACCAAGCCCCAGACTTCATTATCACGCATGGATTGCATCTCGGCTTTCATGGCCTCTAGCCATTTCGCAGAATCTGGATTAGAAATAACAGATTTGTAACTAGTAGGCTCGTCATCAGACTCAGCTACTGTCAGGACTTCATAGCCCTCAATATGCCAATGGTATCTATCGGGTTCTTTACGAGTACTGATGCTCCTACGAAGGCTTGTGTTCAAGTCTGAATCAGTGTCAACAATTTGTTGTGGTTCAGACGTTCCGACCTCATCAACGGTTGTTTGTGTCCTTGAACTTCTACAAGATCCACTAAGTTACTTCCAGTTCCTCGTCAAAGAAGTTAATCTTCAAGGAATCTTTTAGCCTTCCTTTTATGGAAATTGTATTTGCATCAGGATGGTAGAAGTAATATCCGCTTTGGTTATAGTATCTGACGAAAACAACCTTTTCGCCTCAAGGGTCGAGCTTGTCATCAGAATCACTTGTGATGTATGCATCCACACCCCCATACTCTTAGGTAACTCAAACTTGGCAAGTTCAGGCGAACTTAGGTCTCCTCTCTGGCGAACTTGACTCTCTATAAATAGCTAGCTAGCCTCTCTCATTTATAACTTTGGCATTTTGGAGGCGAAGCTCTGTCAGTTTGTACTCTTGACGTTTGATCAAAAAAACTGATGTTAAACTGATTAATTCTTGTCTATTGGTAAACACGACGTAATATTTCCGCTATTATGGACGTTAGATATCAAATTTAGGTTCCTTAGCATCGAGGATCGGTCCTGCAAGTGGTATCAGAGCTACAACAGCCTGATTTGATAGTATCAAGACAAGAACACTTCTATTTCATCTCAATTCTTCTATGTTTCTTAACTTTTTCATCAAAAATGAAGAATTCACAGTCAAAATCTTTTCAATTTTGAATATATCATGTAAAATACAACAAAGGTAAACCCTTGAAAGATTGGAGACCAAATTCAACCAAATTGATGTCAAAATTTTGAAAAAACCATGTTTGACAAAACCAAGTTGATCAAAATTGTTAGCCAAGTTTGGCCGAACTTGTGCTAAAAACTTACTTTTTCAGTGATTTTTTACCAAGTTCGCTCGAACTTGAGGCATTAGGAATTAGAGATAAGTTCGCTCGAAGTTGCTAGAAATCTATTGATATTTTGTCACGTTCGACCGAACTTGAATAAATTCAAGAATTTTTTAGCTAAGTTCGCCCGAACTTGCTAGTTTCTCATCAAATTTACTTGACAAGTTCGCTCGAAGTTCACTCTGGTTTATTTTTTAAATAGTCATAAGTTTGACCGAAGTTCAGTATAAAGAAATTTGCAAATCAAATCACAAGTTTGACCGAACTTGTGATAATTTCAAAGAATTCTTCATTTCAACTACAAGTTCGACCGAACTTGTAGTATAACTAACATTTTCAAAAGTTTTTGAGTATTTTTAGTGTACACGTCTCGTTATTCATGATGGATGATATTCAAAGAGCTTTTATGTCTGGAGCTAGTTCGTCAAATACCAACGGGATCCATCAAGTTAATCTTGATAACAAAATGGGCACGACTGTTAAAACCGCCCAAGCTAATGAGCATGGACGAGTATGAAGCATGGAAAGAGAAATTTACATATTGGGTTCAAGCCATGCACTTTGCAGGCTGGGTGTCGATTGAAAGAGGTTACACTGTTCCAGTGGGTGACCACCAGCAAGTGTTGGAAAAGTACAATTACACGACTGTACAGAAAGAAGAATACATTGCTGAGAAAAAGATGTTCAGTCTTATCCAACAATCTGTTAAAGAATATATTCTCGTCATGCTACCGGAATACACAACTTCAAGAGATCTCTGGCTTTCTCTTCATAAGAAGTATCAAGGAAGCGCTGAGATGATCAAGAGCAAGAAGGCTCTCATTATGAAAGAGTTCGATATCTTCAACATGCTGAAGTGTGAGACCATGAAGCAGATGATTGAACGCTTCTGTCATCTTAAAGTCCAAATGCGAAGACACGGTCTTGAGAAGACGGAACAAGAGTACATCGACAAGCTTGCAGATGCTCTACCAGATGGAGAGTGGACTACTTATCTAATGGTTCTGAAGGAAAGCGATAAATAGGAATTCTTCAAGCTGTCAACATTTATCGATAAACTCGAAGGCCATGAAATGGAACTCTTGAAGATTGCAAAGTCAAAGAACGCTAATGTAGTTCAAGACGTTGGTTTGTACTACAAGAATGGAATGCAAGATAATATTTCAAGCCCAAAGATTCAGACAACATTCAACACAAGTTTGAACTCTTCGAACAATTCTCCACAGAATCAGAAACCAATCACAGCCTCATTATGATCAGAGTCCACAAAGTTCGTTTTCAAGCACTGGTTCAAATTCATCTTATCAAAGTCAAGCAAATCAGAATCAACAAACAAATTTTGATTTGAATGTATACAAGTGCAACATCGAAGTGAATTTGAACAATGTTGTTTCGGAACAAGTCGCTAAAGAGCATATGTCGCTTCTTGCCACTGTTCTGGAGTCATACGAAAGTCTTGTAGCCGGTAAAATTGGAAATCCTGAAATGACAGCAGAAGATTATGACCAAGTGGATGAAGAAGAACTCGAGTTGATGGATATTAAGTGGAGTTTAGCTTCGATTTCCGAAGGGTTACCAAGTTTGTTGCGTTAACAGGCCGAGACATCGGAAATTCTAGCAATAAACTGGGTTTTGACAAGACAAAAGTAACGTGCTTCAGATGTCGCCAAAAGGGACATTTTAAGAGAGATGTAAAAACCCTGAAGCAACGGGAAATCAAAGTCCATTCGGAGGAGGCAACGAGTATTACAAGAAGTCACTTCAGTACAAGCCTTTCCCGAAGAAGACTCAGGTTGAAATCCAAGAGAAACCAAATAGTAGCAACACTGAGAAAGCTATGGTTACATCAAACGAAGATGACGGTTTCGACTGGAATTCCTACATCGGTAAAAAGACCGGAGTTGCATTAATGGCTAAAATTGTTGAAGATACTTGTGCAGAAGAAGCAGCGGCTCTGGAGAATATTCTGCTGGAACAATATCTGCAACAACAACATGAAGAAGAGGAGTATATCCACTTGCAGAAGCATGGAATTTTATCTCCTAATTCGTGTGATAATTTTGCAGGACATTTTGATGGAAGTTCTTAGGAACAAGTTCCCGAGAAGAAATCAACTGATGAAGTAGTCATTGATGTTACTCAAGAAGTGAATGCCGAAAACCTCAAGGATATTGCCGACAAAGCGTTAATGGCAAATCTAACCAAGGTAGGTCCAGAGGTAAATGAAAGTGTCAAAGTATAAGTTGTTGAGGTTGAGAAACCTTGTACAAAATGTAACGAACCATGTTCTGAATGTGCCAAAAAATCAAAGATCATCGCTAAAAACAATGTGTATAATGAACTTTTGAAATACGATTATCGCACAATGAAGGAAGCGTATGATAAAATGAAAAATGATTATGGAAGGCTTGATAGAAATAATCTCGAACAACATGATACAATAAGGATGTTGAAAGGAACAATAATGGATAAGCAAAAAGCGATTAATATCTATATTAACACCATTGCTGAAACTAAGCAACAACTCCAGGACATGAAAATTGAAACAGAGCGTGTTCAACAACTTTTGAGAAGTTATACTTGTAACGCATATGTCATTGATCACATTCTTTCGACAATTCCATCGGAAGAGAAACCTAAAAAGAAAATTGGTAAAGAATACAGTAATGTTCCTCCATCCCTATGCGAGAAGTATTGTCGCAAATCCATTGATGGGATGGATAAGGCACTCAAAATTGAGTTGTTATCTGAAAAGAAAACTGAGTTGCCAGAGAACATTGATGTAATCTATACTAAAACAGATGATGACAATGTTGTGGTTAAAAAAGTTGTTGAAAATGTTTTGAACGATTCTGATGAAGGCAGCTGTAAAAGCGCCGACTCGAGTTCAAATAATTCTAATTCACAGTCCGAAGATGACGATACATCATCGGAGAATGATCTATGTGATGATCCTAATGTTGTAATGTACAAGATTAAGGAATCTGATAGATTATACTTTGATGACAGTTTTCCGATTCAAAACGTGAAGGAAGAATTGTTAGACAAATTCTTTAAACTTGTGGAAGTCATATCAGATGATCTAGAGATCAATGAAAAGAAATTCTATTCCAAACCTAAAAGAAAAACTACCAAAAGAATGGTGGTGATCATCCGGAAAACCGGAGAGCTGGGTTGGGATTAGAGGAATCAGATGAACCTAAAACGAAAGTGTCACCATTTCATGAAATAAGAATAAAAACATGAATTTTGTATATCGGACGAACACAGTTCATGAGGAAAGTTTGATCGGGAAAAAAATCAAACGATGAGTTCAAGAAACAGAAAGAACTTCGAGATAAAGCCAAAATTGCAAGTGGTGCCAAAACAAGTGGTGTAAAACCCACTAAAGGACATCCACATGATTCTCGGACTTGTTTCAAGTGCAACGAAATTGGTCATATTGCACGCCAATGTCCGAAATCAAAGCCGGCTTATCTTCGAAGGAAAGAAAATTCAAATTTGTGAAACCAAAGCAACCAGAGTTTGGGCAAATAAGAATTCTAAAAAGAAAAGTTAACAAAGATGAAATGAAACAAGTTTTTGATAAGAAATTTGAGAATTCAACTTTCAAAAAAGGTGAGTCTTCAAAAGCTAATGAAAACAAGTTTTACATCAAGAAGGCTAACATAAAATCTCAAGCCTGGATTGCAAAGAAACGATCAACAACATCTGAGATCACTAAGTCTGAGATTGTTAAGACTAGTGATAGCATGAAAGAATCAAAATCTGAAATCATAATTTAAACCACATCTGAAAATGTCAAAACTACAAGTGGTAACAATTCAAAAGATAAAAAGACAGTAAAGTTTTCAAACATAAACATCATAGAAAATCCAGATGATGAATGTGAATTTGATTATGCAGATGAGTGTGGATTCGATTATGCTGATGAGTGTGAGTTTGATTTTGACGATGGTTATCCAATTCAACCCAAGACCAAAAAGGCTTGGGTCTCGCTTTTTAAATAGATTGTTGAAATGTGCAGGGGCTCCAGAGATCCGTACTTTCTAAGTGGATTTTGGATAGTGGAGCGTCCAGGCATATGACGGGAATGAAAGCGTTGCTATTTGACATAAAAGCTATCAATGGTGGATATGTTGGATTTACGGGTAACCAGGGTAGAAGGATAGTCACCGAGGGAAAACTCTCCAATGGCATCGTTTCATTCGATCGAGTGAATTATATTGCAGAGTTGGAAAATAATCTTCCTAGCATATCGCAGATTTGTGACAAGAAGCTCACGGTGCATTTCAACGATAAAGAGTGTATTATCTTGAAGCCGGGATTCAAAATACCAGATGAGTGGATTCTGATGCGAGCACCTCGAGAGAATGATCTATATGTTCTTGATATGGGCGTTGCTACCACTTCATCAAAATCAGCGCAATGTTTTGTGACAAAGGCTACTAAAAAGGATTCTATTCTTTGGCATCGTAAGATGGGGCATATTCATTTAAGAAAAATGAATTACTTGGTTCATAATGATCTTGTAGAAGGTGTAAATCTTCGGAGCTTTCATATGTCTGATCATTGCTTAGAATGTAAAAAGGGAAAGCAGATCTAGAAATCTCATCCGAAGAAAATTCTGAACTCAATCAAGTTGCCATTAGAACGTCTCCACATGGATTTATTTGGTCCTGTAAATGTTTGAAGCATCTCAGGAGACTTATATTGCTTGGTCGTGACAGATGACTATTCAAGATATTCGTGGGTATTCTTTTAGGAATCAAAAGACGAAATGTTCGAGAACTTGGTTATTCTATTCAAGAAACTCGAGAATCTTTATCATATGCCGGTCAGACGCATTAGAAGTGACAATGGCATAGAGTTTAAGAATAACAAAATGAAGGAATTCTGCAACGCAAAAGGGATACTGCACGAGTTTAGTGCTCCCTATACTCCACAGCAAAACGGAGTAGCTGAACGGAAAAACAGAACTTTGATTGAAACTGCGAGAACCATGCTTGCAGATTCTAAACTTCCAGTCAGCTTCTGGAGTGAAGCGGTTGCTGTGGCTTGCTACATGCTTAACAGAGTTCTCACTGTCAAACCAACAAAGAAAACATGTTTTGAGATGATAATCGACGGAAGCCAAATTTGAAGTTCTTAGAACCATTCGATGTGCCATGTACGTAATAGACCAAGATGGCAAATTCGGAGCTAAATCTCTTGAAGGTTTCTTTGTAGGATATGCGAGTCCGCTGAGAAGAGTATATGTTCCTTTGTTGAGAAAGGTTATTGAAGCACATCACGTGGATTGTTTCAACTATACGAATCCTATTCAAAGGAGAGGTGACGTGTGGCTATTTAACTATCAAGACCTTTAGAAGTTATTCGACTTGCCGGAAGAACCGTCTGACGAAGAAGTTGCAGCGTTATATTATCTTCACCAGTCAGAGAATCAAGAACAAATCATTAGACCAATTGTGGTTAATCAACCCACGTTGGATTCTTCATCTTCTGGAGCAGGTCCAAGCAATAGCAGTGGTGTTCAAGTTGAAAATACTTCTAAAGAAGAAGTAACACCTGATACACCTCCAGTGAATGCTTCTAATGAACCAGAAAACACAACAGTGCCCAGTACGCCTCAGAATCAGAATTCTGACTCAGATGAAGCACCAACATTTGATGCTAATGATGAAACTTCATCGGACGAAGAAGTTGAGCAGATATCTAACTTGTTGAATCAATCTGCTAGTCCAAGAAATCAGAACGAAGGTTCAACAAGTACTCCTAATGTTGATGTGAACAGTGATCTGATTATTTCAGATCAGCAAAGCTCAGTTGATGTTCCAACAGAAGAAATGTCACGATCATATTCATACCATCCTTCAACGAATATCATAGGAGAACTACAAACGGGTGTGCGTACACGAAATCAAATCAACAAAGCACTTAGTTGTTTCTACACCCGAGTTGCACCAACTCAGAACTACTGCTACTACTCATGTTTCATTTCTCAAATAGAGCCAAAGACAGTTAATGAGGCTCTGGCTGACGAGAATTGGGTGATAGAAATGCAAGAGGAACTTTTACAGTTCGAGAAGTTGGGTGTTTAGAAGCTTGTAGACTTGCCACCGAAGCAGAAAGCTATTGATACAAAGTGGGTCTTCAAGTGTAAAAGAGACGATCGAGGGGTTATAGTCAGAAACAAAGCTCGGCTGGTTGTCAAGGGATTCCACCAGCAGGAAGGTATAGATTACACGAAGGTATACGCACCGGTTGCGCGATTAGAATCTATCCGCATTTTCCTAGCTTCGCAGCTTGGAAAGGATTTAAGGTGTACCAGTTGGATGTAAAATCTGCATTTCTCTACGGTAAACTTCGTGAACAAGTGTATGTCGGCCAACCACCGGGATTTTTCGATCCACTGAACAAGAACAAAGCATATCTCCTAGACAAAGCCTTGTGCGGTTTACACCAAGCTTCGAGAGCTTGGTACGAGACGTTATCGCAACATCTCGTAAGAAATGGCTTTACACGAGGCACAGTTGACAGCACTTTGTTTACCAGAGAAGTTGTATCGCAACTGATTATAGTACAAATCTATGTGGACGACATCATTTTCAGTTCTACGGATGACAGTCTGTGCAAAGAGTTCGAAAAGATCATGAAGAAGAAATTTGAGATGTCCTCGATGGGTGAATTGAAATTCTTCTTAGGTCTTCAAGTGAATAAGCTTCCAGACGGGATATTCATTCATCAGACTAAGTACGTTCACAACATTCTCAAAAAGTTTGAAATGGTTAGCTCGAAGCCGCTTTCGACATCGCTGGCACTGAACCATGGGATTTGCGTAGACGAGACGGGAACGAAAGTTGATGAAACACTGTATCGATTGATGATAGGTTCATTGATGTATCTAACAGCATCGCGCCCGGACATCATGTATCCTACATGCTTATGTGCGAGATATCAGTCAAGTCCTCGAATGTCACACATACAAATAGTCAAGCGAATCTTCCATCACTTGAAAGGTTGCCCAAGCACCGGCCTGTGGTACCCCAAGAACGAAAAATTTCATCTCACTGGATACGCTATATCAGACTTTGGAGTGGACAAACTGAACTCGAAATCTACAACTGCGGATGCCAGTTCTTCGGCACGCGTTTGGTAAAGTGGCAGTGTAAGAAACATACCATGGTCTCCCTCTCAACCTTTGAAGCGGAATACATTTCTGCTTCCAGCTGTTGCTCTCAAATCCTCTGGATTCAGCAGCAGATGAAGGATTATGGTCTGCAGTTTCTTGACACGCCTTTATGTGTAGATAACAAACCAGCCATCGATATAACTAAAAAATCGGTTCATCACTCACGTATAAAACACATTGAAATTCGATACCATTTCATTCGTGACTGTTATGAAAAGAAATTGGTTCAAATAGAAAAAATCCACACCGCGAACAAAGGGCTGATTTTTATACCAAAGCATTTCCATTAACAAGATTTAAATATCTAATGCGGCTTAACGGTATTAAAATTTGCTTATAGGTGCGGAAGGTGAGGTTGAATACGGATCGGATGACGAATTCACGTAATCCGCATTGGTTTGTATGGTTTGTATATATCTTACTAGTTTAGTATTTCTAAAAATCTAAATCCAAAAATATGTTTTTGATTTTAGGGGGAGAAATATTTGGGAAAATACAAAAACATATGAAAATTTTCAAAAATGTACAAAAACATTGAAAAAGATAAAAAGAATTCGGTGTCACAAAACGGAAATGATAGTACATCAGTGGACTATCACAGTATGCTAAAGAAATGTAAAGTTTAAAAGTAATAAATGAGTCTTACTGTGGATATGTCGATAGGTTTAACACATTCAGTAAACTGTTTTCGAGATATAAACTAAATTTAGCAACTGCTTAATCTTGTGGATTAACACATCTTGGATATATGGACTTAGTCCTCCGAAATTTCGTTTGAGAGATTGCCTGATTCTGAGATACGAGGTCTTTATAGATAGTTGATATCTGGGGTATTATACAAGTTCTTCTGATTTTGCAGAAGCAATAGCCTAGAACTTCTATAATACTTTTGCTAAATAAACCTTAAAACAGCATGCAATATTGAAAAGTATCGAAAGATTTAATCATCTGCAGTGCTGAAAAGATTCCTTAAGTGGAGCACACCTTAAAGACGAGCCTTCATCTCTTTGTCTGTACGGTAGTACTATCCTGAGCTCTCAAGGTCTCGCATTACCCTGATACAGATATCAGTTACGCTATATTCACCTGTAAGATGAAATCTAGGGAATCTAGATACGGGAGTATATTCAAGAAGTGGGAACCACAAATAAGTCAAGTTTCATAATTCATACCTTAACATATCTTGAAACAGTTGAGAAATGTGGTAAAGTTTAAGTGGATAAACATATCGACAATCTAGGTAAACGAGTTTAAAGCTAAAAGTCATCTAAAGGTCAACGGTACTGGTGATATGTCTCAATTAACTAATATGATCCTTTAGAAACGAATTCACAAAAATATGTCTGTAACTACATTTGTACATAGTTTATATTATTTTGTACATAGTTTATCAGCTTTACAGATTAAAAACAAAAAGATTTTCTATGTGTTTCAGCATAAATTTACAAAAATTCAAAAAGATTTTATTTCTACATTGTTTTCAGCAAACCAATGTTGGAGAACGGGTCTTCGAAGTCTGGTGAGATGCTAGAACTGGTGGGAGTTTCTTTGTCAACGGGCTGGGAGCTAATCTTTTAAATCTGAAAAGCCAAAATGATAAAAAGTTCATTAATTTGAAACTTTGATTTTGAAAATATCAAAAGTTTGTTCGTAACGGGTCAAACCGGGGCCACTAACTTGGACTCGGCAGACAAATTGGTTAACCAAGGTCATTAGCTTGGACTTGGTCAACTGAGTGGATTTTCATAACTGGTAAAAGTTGGAAAGTTCAAGGGGTTAATTTGTAAAAATTGAAAAAGTTTGAATTTGTGGTTTGGCAAGTTCGGCCGAACTTGCTAAACTAAATCAAGTTTAACAAAACAACAAGTTCGACCGAACTTGCTAGGTGATGGATGTTTGTGTATTGCATAAGTTCGCCCGGACTTGTTGGGCTTGTTAATGGGCTTCTCAAGTTCGCCCGAACTTGACAGGGTATAAGTACCTGGGCAATTTCGGCCGAACTCATTTGTGCAAGATTGAGACTCTGAGCGAACTTAAGCAGTTAAGAGATTTGAGTGAAATTGGCAAAAATACACCGTTACTCTGCCCAAATTTCGATTGTTTTTGGTGATTTACACACCAACTACAATGACTGAGGTGTGTATTTGAACATTGGACTATTGATTGAACCGTATTTGATATTTCAGATCTTAAAATCTTCAAAAATATTAGATCTAAGGGTTTAATGAACAAATTGATCATAAAATCATGATTAAAACCATAAATCGACCGTATGAATGATGTTAATTTGATTGAAATGGTTGAATTCATATTGAACAGGTTTGGTATGAAGGCGATGACAAGTTTCAGCCGAACTTGTTATCAAGTTCGACCGAACTTGTTAACTAAACATGAATTAAAAAGAAATCAAGAGCATGTTCGACCGAACTTCTAAGAAAATTGATTTGTAAATGTTTTGGAAGTTCGCCCGAACTTAAACTTTGATGATTGAACATGTAAATTACATGTTCGGGTGAACTTGAATAAAACATAATGTTATAACACTCAATCAAGTTCGCCCGAACTTGATGAATGTGTTAGAAAATTTTTGAAACTTTTTCTCGTAATGCGTACTAATTGTTTTGCGTCGTTTTCCAGGCTCAAGTTCCAGCGCGTGCAATCTCGATAGAGTTTTCTAAGACGCACAACACTTGTATTACTCTCAACAAAACGATATGTCCATCTTTGAAAGAGTACGAGAGTATTTTAAAGTTTTTAGAAGAAAGTCCTATTCATCAGGCTATCACGGAAAGCACAGTGTCTTATAGATCTCATACTTTCCATTTCTGGACGAACGCGAGTTTAAGTGATGATCATAAGATGATTATTTCATCAGTGCAAGTTGGCAATGAAGTCAAACCTAGCACTGTAACAGAAGATGATGTACGCAGAGTCTTACAATTCAACGACAACAAAGATGATCCGATATTCCTCAACGAGAAAATGGTTAGAGGTTGTTTCTTTAGAATTGGTTAAAAAGGGAGTGTGAACAAACCAACGTTGAAGAAAGGGGAAGTACCTAACCCCTACAAGCTTCTTATGCATGCGATTATTCATACATTTAGTCATCGAAAGGCGGGCCTTGATGACGTGCAAGATTATTTGGCCTGTATGGTAACGGCACTGATTCTGAAAAAGCCGTTCAACTTTTCAAAGCTTGTATTTACACACATGTCGAAGAACATGGAGGATTCGAGGCTTTGTCTATATCCAAGGTTCGTGCAAATGCTGATAGATGAGAAATTCACGAACATAGCACGGGATCCAAATGATGTGCTTTATCTAGTTCACCTTGATGAAACGACTATAAAGAAGCTAATCAAGTTTCGGAAACAAGCATCAGCTCCTGTTGCAAAGCCAGTTTTTGGGGCTATCAAAGATTCGAATTATGTTGCTCCACCAGAAAATAAATGGAGTAAAGACAGAAGCGATGATGAAAAGGAGCTTAATGCTGAAAAGGAATGGTTTAAAGACTTCAAGCCGAAAGCTAGAAGTGAATGGTTCTTAAAGGCAGAAGCTGATAAGCCTAAGAAGAAATGAGCAGCAAAGAAGGTTGATATAATGCTCATTGACGAAGATGAACCTTAGAATGTTCAAGGCGAAGCAGGTTCTAGTGTAGCAGTAGTTGTTGAAAGTCAAGAAACTGAGAAAGCAACACAGGATGATGCTATTTCTACTACTTCTGAACAAGATAATGATTATGAAGAAGAACCTGTGAAAGAACCTGAAAAGACAGCAGCAGAAATTGCAGCTGAAAAAGAAATGGATGCTGATTTTGATCCAAATCTTGAGAAAGATTCTGATGAGGAAAGGCCAAAGAAAAAAGCTAAACATGTAAAGTCTGCAACTATTTTTTCAACAAAGACTATAGGGTCTCCTCAAACAAAAGGCTAGAAAAAGAAGAAAGTTCCAAAAGCTGTCAGTAAACGATACAGAGGAAAGTTGAAAAGCGCAGAAGTTACACAAGAACCTTCTGGCGCACAGGAGACAGGAGCCACACAAGAACCTCCTGTTGTTATTCTTGCTGAGATTGAACGTCAAGGAGTTACACAAGAACCTCCTCTGACTGGATTGCTTGAAGTACCGATTATTCAATCGCCTGTTGCTCCAACGACTTCAAATCTTGAAAGTTCTACTCCAAAGAAGTCAACACCAAAGGTTGCTACTCCAAAGTCAACACCAAAATCTTCAGGGCCTAATATATTTGGTTATATGCATAGTGATCCGATTAGTCTGCAAGATCTAAATGATTTCTTTCCAGAGACTAATGTTGAACATTTAGAGAAGCGTGTGAAAATATTGGAAGAGAAAGTTGCCAAGAATGAAGAAGAGGAAGCAGAGTTAGTAAAGAAAGTGAATCAAAGCTCTGTAGAGAAAGAGATGTTAGACGCCAAAGTGAAAGTGTTAGAGAATGAGCGAGAATTTTCAAGGCTTAGATCGAGAGTTTGCAAGATGCAAATGAAAAGCTTCAAACAGAGATTGCAGATCTAAAGTCAATCCAAGCACTAAATGATCAAAGATTTTCCAGGATGCGGAAAGTTTACTAACTCTCTGGGGATTGATTTCATCAAAGAGTATGATCGTCTGGATCAACAAGAAGCTAAAGAACGATCTTAAAAAGAGTTAGTTGTGAGTGGTAAAGGTAAAGGAGTTGAAGGTGAAGCTCCTAAATCTTCTTAGACTGCAGAGAAACTAGTTGAAGAAAATGTTGTTATAGCTTCCGAGTTTGATATTCCAAAGGTTGACGAATCTGTCAAGCCATCTGATCCTATAGTTGCTTCTGAAAAGGACGATGAAGAAGCTGAAAAGGAGGATAAAGATGATGATGAAGAGAAAGATGATTCGGAATATGAAGGTTGGAATGTTGCAGATGATGACGATGATGATGATCAGTGTGGTGTTGGAATGAAAATTACTAAAGCAAAAGTTACTGATGATTTTGATTTCTCTGATCTTATGAATGATGAATCGAACAAGATGGATGATAAAAGTGAAGGGGAGTCAGGGCAGAGAGGCCCAACTGATGAGTTTGATCTGTTGAATGTTGAAATATTTGTAAAGCCGGTTGCTGCAGTACCTTCCAAGCCTTCATTGTTAATGCTTGAACATAACGTGGAGGAAGGTGAGTTTATACACAACTATATTAAGGAAGATCTAGCAAAGTTAGTTGAAGTTGGTGTTGCAGATCTAGAGTTTGATTTCGAAGAAGACGTGTTGAATGTTAACACATTTGCGCCGAATGATTATCAGTATGTGAGAAGATTTGAGGCGGATGAGTATAACCGAGTGATCGTTGAAGATTGGTCTTCGGATGACGAAACAGACCAAACTGCGAAGTATGTCGGTCGTAATTCTGAAAGTTTTCCTACTTTTCAGGAGATGTGCAAGCAACTCGACGAAGACATGCTGAAAGAAAAGATTGAAAATCTTTGAGAGAAGGTAAAGTCCCAAAGCCAATGACTAAAAAAGAAATTTCTCAAGCGAAGAAGTCTTGGTTCAAAGAAATGCTACGCGAACGTAAGTGTCGACGTCCTCTAGCATTGTTTACCAGAGACAAAGACGTTTCATTGGGAGATATCTTGAGTTTGGGATGGTTTACAGAGTTGAACGTATATGCAATCAAAAGAATTTGGAGTGCAATACTTCAAGTATCTTTCTGATTTAAAGACCTTACCTTATTGGGATATGGAAGAGTTAGTTCAAACAGTTAACGTTACATACCACATGAAGGTGATTGATCAATTGTTGTGGAAATTGAAAAAGTTTGAAGCAGTGAAAGGATTCAGATATTGGAAGCCATTTATTCCTGGTCGTAGAATCAAGAAAAACAAAAAGACGGGTGAAAAAGACATCACGTTGATAATGAAACGACCGAGGTCAATGAGAAACATGCGCTGATGCCGATTGAGCAAGTCTTCTATCCATTGTTCAAGTGGTGGCAGATAGATCCATCAACTTCTGAAGTAGTTATTGTTTTAAATTTGAAGAACACTTGGATATTTCAAAGGAAAGTGTTGAGGTATTGGGATATCAGGGCATGAGGGGGTTATGGAGGACAATCAGGATTCTTGATCCTATTTGGTTGGTTAACTGCACAAGAGAAGATATTAAAACCTTGTTCTACAGCAAAATCGTACTTAAAGAACTGGTACAAGATGCAGTAGAAAGGTTAAATGCAGTTTCAAGAAGTTAATTAATATTTGCTATTACACGAAGTTATCGGAGATATGGCAAACAAAGTTGAGAGATCTAGAAAGAGTAGAGTTTTTAAAAGAGGAGAAGCGTCTCGAAGCAATTCATGAGAGAACAAGAAACGCAAGTATTAGGAGATTTCAGCATATGAACAAAGTGCCTCCTACAGACCAGACGCCGGATCCTAAGCAAGAGCGACGAAAGAGGCCGTTTAAGAACTTCTTCGGTCGTGTGCGTTAACGTTTATATGAAGACAGAGTTTTGAAGACTGATACAAGACGAAGACTATATCCAAGGGGGAGTCTGTTGGTGCATGATGTCTATGTCTTAGTCTTATATCGAGTCTGTATAGTATAGAGCCGAATAGTCTAGCTGAAAGTAGTATTTATGTAACTTGAGGACAAGTTCGCCAATGTGAACATGTTAAGGTCATGTTCGGCCGAACTTGCTAAGGCAAGTTCGAGCGAACTTAGGTCTCCTCTCTGGCGAACTTGACTCTCTATAAATAGCTAGCTAGCCTCTCTCATTTATAACTTTGGCATTTTGGAGGTGAAGCTCTGTCAGTTTGTACTCTTGACATTTGATCAATAAAACTGATGTTAAACTGATTAATTATTGTCTATTGGTAAACACGACGTAATATTTCCGCTATTATGGACGTTAGATATCAAATTTAGGTTCCTTAGCATCGAAGATCGGTCCTGCAAATACTCTTGTGGCGAATCAGATGAATATCGACAATGAAATGGGTACTACGTCGAAACCGCCAAAGCTAATGAGTATGGATGAGTTTGAAGGATGGAAGGAAAAGTTTGTGAATTGGATACAAGCGGATCAATTCAACAGCTGGGTAGCAGTTGAGGATGGATACAAATGGCCAAAGGATGAGTGTGATCAAGATCTTTAGTTGAACAAGTTCTCATTAACTGACAAAGGAAATTATGTCTCTAAGAAGAAAATGATTAGCTTGATACAACAATCAGTAAAAGAAGATATCTTGATTCTTTTGCCAGAATATGAAACATCACAAGAATGATGGCACGCTCTTTGCGACAAATTCAAAGGAAGTGATGAAATGATCAAAAGAAAAAAGGCCTTGATCAAGAAAGAGTTCGAGATCTTCACGATGATTAAAGGTGAAACAATGAAACAGATGATCGATATATACTATCACCTCATGGTCTAGATGCGGAGACATGATATCAAAAGATCTAATGAAGAGCCAATCGAAAAGTTGGCCGATGCACTTCCAGAAGGAGAATGGACAACATATCTGATGATTCTGAAAAATAGTCCATCTTGGAGACACTTCAAGTTATCATCTTTTATTGACAAATTGGAAGGTCATGAAATGGAGTTGATGAAAATTGCAAAATCAAAGAATGCTAATGTTGTTCAAGATGTCGGTGTTTGTTATAAAGGAGGTATTCCAGATACTCCGATTCAAAGCCCGAAAACTCAAACAACATTTAGTGCAAATACAAACTCTTCTCCAAATCAAAGTTCTTCATATGCTGGATATACAAGTGTTGGTTCAAGGTCTTCATTCCAAAATCAGACAAGACAAGCAAGTTCCGATTCAAACGTTTTCCAATAACATAGCAGTTGATTTGAAGAATGTATTTCCAGAAAAGGTGGCTAAACAGCACATAGCACTTTTCGCTACTGTTCTCGAATCTTATGAAAGCCTTGTTGTTGGAAAGATCGGTAATCCAGAGATGACCGCCGAAGATTATGATCAGGTGGACGAAGAAGAGTTGGAACTGATGGATATCAAATGGAGCCTTGCATCCATCATCAGAAGAGTTTCCAAGTTCGTGGCACTCACCGGAAGGGATATTGGTAATTCAAGCAACAAGCTTGGATTTGACAAGACTAAAGTCACATGCTTCAGGTGTCGACATAAAGGGCACTTCAAACGAGGATGCAACAATCAAGAAGCAAGTGGAAAACAAAATCCTTTCGGCAGCAACAATGAGTACTACAAGAAAGCTCTTCAATATAAGCCATATCCAAAGAGAACACAAGTTGAGGTTGAAGATAAACCTGCAAAGAAAGCTGAACAAGCTCTTGTTGCTAATCATGAAGAAGATGGATTCGACTGGAACAGATGCATAGGAAAGAAAACTGGTGTTGCCATGATAGCAGAGTTAGTGGATGAATCTGATACATCATATATTGATGCTGTTCTAGAGAATGCTATTCTGGAAGGTTATAGGCAGAGAGCTGAGGAAGAAGAGTTAGCTTACCTAGAGATGCAAAAACAAGAAGCATTAAAATTAAGGCAGAAAAGGTAAAAGCTAATGTAAGTGTGTCTGAAAAGGAAGTTGTGAAAGTTGTGGAGGTTGAAAAACCTTGCACAAAGTGCGCAAGTCCTTGTGAACCATGTCTTGATAAAGTCAAAGTCATAAGAGAATTGACTGTACAAAACGTAATATTTCTTTATGATTACAGAACCACAAAAGAAGCTTATGAATAAATATCAAGCAAATATAAAAATGTCGAAAAAACTAATCGTGAGCTTAATGCTAATGTAAAAATGTTAAATGCTACAGTAATTGAAAAACAAAAATCAATTAACATGTACATTAATACTATTGCCGTAACAAAGCGTGAGCTTCATCATATAAAAATAGAAACGGAACGGGTAAGACAATTGCTGAAAAGTTACACCACAAATGCCTATGTCATTGGTCACACTTTACCTACGATTAAGTCGGAGGAAAATGGTGATAAATCAAAGCGTAAAGAATACGGAAGTGTTCCTCCACCATTATCGAAACCCAAAAGGAATGCTAACAATTATCGAAAGTTTGGTGGTGATTTTCCTGAGAACAGGAGAGCATGATTGGGTTTGGAGGAAAATGAAGATGAGTCGAGAAGGAACCAGAAGTCACCATTTCATGAATACAAAGGTAAACACATGAAGTTTGTGTATGGGACGAATACGGTTCAGCAAAAGGTATGATCGGTAAGAAATCGAATGTTGAATTCAAAAAGGAGAAAGAACTTCGGGACAAGGCTAAGACCAAGTCCACAAGTGGAGTAAAATCCACTAGTGGAAATGGTTCTGATAATCGAACTTGCTTTAAATGCAATGATGTTGGTCACATTGCGGCAAGTGTCTGAATCTAAAGCCTGTGTTTCCACGAAGAAAAACTGGGTCAAAAGATGAAAAGCAAAAACAACCAGAGATTGTAAAATCTGTCACAGAATCAAATAGAAACTATGAATCTAAAGATGAAGTGAAACCTAAAATGAATTCAAAGTTTGAAAACTCTACTTTTGAAAAAGGTGAAACTTCAAAATTAAATGAAAACAAAGATTCTAGATTCTATATTAAGAAAGCGAGAAGCAAGTTACAATCTTGGGTTGCTAAGAAAAAACTTTCATCATCTGAAAAACAAAAGTCTGTTGCTGACAAAACTGAAAATGACAAAACAAACGAGTCAGTAGTTAAACAGATGATGATTTTGATTATGATGATGGAAGAAATGCTTGATGATGATTTTGATTATGATGATGGTTTGGAAAGTGATTATGAAGATTGTTATTATTTCCAACCCAAGACCAAAAAGGCTTGGGTTTCATTTTTCAAATAGTTGTTTGTTGTGCAGGAGTCCCAAGATCCACCATATCAAAGTTGATACAGGATAGCGGAGCTCCATGAGTTTTTAACTTATCTAGAAAGTCTTAATCTTTGTTGTTTTTGAAATTACAAGTGGTTGAAAAAGAAAAATTGAAAAGAATGTTTAAAACTTGTAGAAAATCCACACCGTTAAACAGAACACTGATTGTTATATTGAAAAATCATTTAAAAATTGATTTCCTACAAGTGGTTTTTACAAGTGGTTTCTACAAGTTGATGTTATCAGAGTTTAATGGTTTGTTCTGCTGACAGGTGATAATGCAGAAAATGAAAACGAAAGGATCGGACGATGAGTTCTCGTGATCCACATTGGTTTGTTATATTTTTTAGAAGAATTTCTTAAAATCTAAAATCCAAAAAATATGTTTTTGATATTAGGGGGAGTAAGAAAAATTTTAGAAAAATAAAAAACATATGGAAAATTGAAAATTCAAAATGTACAAAAAAATCGAAAAAGAAAAAAAGAATTTGGTTGACAAAAAGGAAATGATAGTACATCAGTGGACTATCACAGTGTGCTAAAGAATTGTAAAGTTTAAAAGTGATAAACAAGTCTTACTGTGGATGTGTCGATAGGCTTTACACGTTCAGTAAATTGTTTCCGGGATATAAACTAAATTTTACAACTGCTTAAACTTGTGGATTAACATATCTTGGATATATGGACTTAGTACTCCGAAATTTCGATTGAAGGGTTGCCTGATTTTGAGATACGAGGTCATTATAGATAGTTGATATCTGGGGTATTATACAAGTTCTTCTGATTTTGCGGAAGCAATAGCCTAGAACTTCTATAATGCTTTTGCTAAAAACCCCAAATTAGCATACAAAATTTGAAAAGAATCGAAAGATCTAATCATTTGCAATGCTTAAAAGATTCCATACTTGGAACACTCCTTAAAGTCGAGCCTTCATCTCTTTATCTGTATGATAGTATTAACCTGAGCGCTCAAGACCTCGCACAACCCAGATACATATATCAATTACGCTATATTAACCTGTAAGATGAAATCTAGGGAATCTGGATTCGGGAGTATATTCAAGAAGTGGGAACCATAGTTAAGTCAAGTTTAATAAATCATACCTAACATATCTTGGAACAGTTGAGAAACATGGTAAAGTTTAAGAGGACAAACATATTGAAAATCTAGGTAAACGTGTTTAAAACTTAAAGTCTTTAAAAGGTCAACGTACTTGGGATATGTCTCAATCAACTGATATGAACCTTAGACACGAATTCACAAAAATATGTCTGTAAATATGTTTGTACATAGTTTACTTTCTTTACACGTTTTATAGATTAAAACCAAAAAGATTTTCAGTGTGTTTTAGCATAAACTTTCTAAAAAATTCAAAAAGATTTTGTTTCTTCATTAGTTTCTACAAGCCAATGATGGAGAACGGTTCTTCGAAGTCTGGTAAGGTGTTATAATGGTGAAAATCTTGATGACATCTGTGAAAAACAAAAAATGATCAAAAGTGTTAAAAAGTTAATTAAGTTGAAACTTTAAAATTGAAGAAAAATATTAGTTCAACTACAACGGTTTCAAAACAAGGTCATTAATTTGGACTTGGTAATGAAATTGGTTAACCAAGGTCATTAACTTGGACTTGGTCAACGAAGTGGATTTCATATTTGAAAATTTTATCAAAAGAACAAAGTCTTAAATGTTAATAGTGTTCAAGATCATTAATTTGAACAATAACTAAGAGTTTTTGAAAAGATTGAAATAAAGATTAAAATTTGAAATGTTGATGGTACAAAATTTCAAAATATTGAATCTGAAATATTTATTTGAATGTCAGAAGGTATTTAGACAAGTAGTAAAGGTTGAGGGGGTGTTGATAAAGCAAAGATTGAATTTTCCGGAAAGCTTAAAGCTAGGGGGAGAGCTTAAAGCTAGGGGGAGCATGTTGATTAAAAGTTTTATCAAGACAAAGCTCAAAGAAAGAGGAATAGGATCTAAAGATCAGAAGACTCAAAAGATTTTAAAAAAGTCAATGACTACGACAACATCCAAGGGGGAGTCTGTTGGTGCATATGTCTGTTGCCTACATCATTATGTATCGAGTCTGAGTGAATAGGGCTTAATCTGTTAGAAACGGGGCGTATTTATGTTAGTTTTGGGACAAGTTCACTGGTTATGGAACTTAGGATGTCAAGTTCGGAAGAACTTGACTAGGTCAAGTTCGCCCGAACATATGGTCTTACCAGCGAACTTACAATCCTATAAATAGGTGCCTTGATTATTTCATTGGTAACTTGGAGAGATTTTGGCACAGAGACAGCGAAGCTTTGTCGGATCCGGTTCTCGAATGTATTGAACTTTAGATCAACGAAAACATCATTTAAATGAGTAATTCTTGTTATTTGGTTAACTTGTCATTAGTTTCCGCCTAATCGGACAATAGATAACAAATTTAGGTTCCCGTGCTAATCGTGGACGTTCCTACAACTTATGTGGCCAAGTCTACAATGCCATAGGAATGAATCACATTACCTTTTTCTTATGTTTAGAAATGTGATATATGTTACTGCTCGGTTGAACATCAATTTCATAAATATCGTTTCGAGGTTTAGCCTCAAAATAGTAAGTACCATTTAGATAAGCAGAAATAGCAACATCATTAAAAACATATCTAAATCCTTGTTCTAAAAGCAACAAAACTCAGATAATGTTCCTGGTCAAACCAGGTGCAAAAAGACAACTGTTCAAAACAACAAGACCAGAAGGACATGTAAGATTAAATGTGACTGTTTCTAGAACTTGGACTTTCTTCCCATCACAAACAACGAGCTCCATGTTCCCTGGTTTCAGTTTCCTCCACTTCTCAGGCTCCTGCAAGACATTAACGATGTGATAACCACATCCGGTACTAAATACTCATGTGTTTCTAGAAACAGTGAAAAGCACAATAACATATATTAGAATACCTGAAGAAGTGCCTTCTCCATTGGTTTTCTTCAATTTGAGCTTGGCAAGATACTTGGGGCAGTTACTTTTCCAGTTTCCCATCTTGTTACACTCAAAGCATTGCCGCTCTTCTGGAAGAGGGCTCTCACAACTTGTTTACTCTTGTTGGTGGCAGATTTAGCAGCAACGAGAGTTCTGGCTTTGCCTTTGCTATTAGAATACTTCTTCTTTGCTTTCGGCTTCCTAAGACCACCAGATCGAACCATTAACACTTGGTTTGTTTTGTTGGAAATGTTAATCTCTGCCGTTTTGAGCATCCCATGTAGCTCAGGCACTGTCTTTACCCAATCATTCATGTTAAAGTTCAAAACAAATTGATAAAAGTGACTGGAAAGAGAGTTGAGAATGAAGTCAACAGCCATCTCGTTTTAGAGAGGATAACCAAGTTTGTTTAATTTGTCGATGTAGCCTTTCATCTTGAGTACATGAGCTCTAACTGAGGAACCCTCTTGCATTCTACAGCTTATGAGTTGTTTCATTGTGTTAACGCGTTCCTGACGGGCTTGTTTCTGAAACATGCCCCTGAGTTGCTCAATCATGTTAAAGGCATTCATGTCTTCCATATTCTTCTGAAGATCTGGAGACATGGTGGCTTGCATGAGGCAAGCAACTTCTAGTGCATCTTTTCTATGTTTTCGAAAGCCTTCTTCACAGCCTTAGTATTATTTTCGGGTGCGGTTGGGATCGAGGTTTCCAAAACATAAAGTTTTTTTTGCCATTTTTAGAATGATTCTCAAGTTGTGGTGCCATTCAAGAAAATTGGTGTTATTTAGTTTATCTTTCTCAAGTATGGACTTGAGAGCAAAAGAGGAGTTGTTTACAGATGACATATGTTAAGCAAAAATTATTTAATTAGTATTTCTAATGTATTTTCCTAATTTAGTGAGGTGAGACGATATGGAACAAGAATCCGGTCAGAAGCTCTTCCTAAAGGCAGCTGTAGCACGCAACATTAGCAATAGGTTCAAGCGGACTGACCACGATTGTCAATTGTGAGAAAAGCACAACTCTCAGAGTTTATGAGGCTGCGAGGACAACCTTTTGTCCTTGTATTGGTACGTTTGGCCTCATTTATGCATTTTTTTCTCGAGACAGCTATAGCACGTAACACGAGAGGAAAAGTAACAGTCTTCCTATAATGGTCACATGCGGAAGGGTCGGATATATCGACGAAGCCCGTGCACCTTGAAGAAATAAACTAGACACCAAGTGTCGTGCTGTGGCTGCAACACTGATGGTTCGCATTATGCCCCAAGTGTTACTAGTAGTAGGATGGCATAGACCATTGATTTTAATCTTTTACCAAATAGGGTCGTTATAGTCGGTTTTAATTTAGATATAAAATTTGTGACTATACCAAAAGACCCTTTCACCTTTCGGGACAATTAGTTTTAGATAACCTATAAAACTAAGTTTGTCGCGACTTGAATAACCAATTAAAGGAGACTATTAAGTTTATGAGTTTTAAAGAAGTGAGAATACATGTTTTAAACTCTGGTTGCTAGAACTTTCTTTTCTCGATTTCATTTAAAAAAACTTTTAAGAATGCCTATTGGTATTAGGCTAATGTGTAATAACATTTATTAAAGGCAACCATAATAGCAAAAATGAATATGTAATCATATGGGCATGGTTATGATCTTGCTAGGGCCAAGTAGCAAGATCAAAGGGGTCACGATCATAACACGCAAAACAACCACAAGGATAGACTTGAGTGCATCTTGTTGTCTCGAGCGTCTGCCACTAACTCCAAGACTCATCTTAGCATTTGGTTTTGCTTTGGGTTTGCTATAGGTCTTTGTATCAACAATATTTAACAAGTAAACATAAGAAAGGTTTGTTGAGGCAAGGTTTGGTCAACCAAGTATTAACAATTAAAACATGACCAAAATTTATATATTGCCCAAAATAAAATAAATCAAAAACTTTAGACTTTTAAAGTTTGTGACTTATTATTCCGGTGAGGAAAGAACGGTTTCGATTTGCATGTGGTGAGCATCAGCTCTGATACCACTGAAGGAAATCCATAGTATAGTATTTTTTTGTGTGAACCAGGTTCATATATGTATATATTTATTTGTTACAAAGATTAGTCAAAACAATTTTGACAAGTAAGTGTACATGTATATATATGTTAGTTAAAATAAACTTAACTAGTTGAAAATATATATATACATTTTTAAGCAACGGAAGCGTAGGTAACAATGTATAAATAATATGAACACTTTTATACCAAGGAACACCCGTAATGGAACAAGGTCACCGACATGCAAACATGAAATAAAAATGCAAATCATAGGGGGTTTAGATATACCTTCGGTTAGTAATAAACCGATTAACACACCGAGGTTCAACGAACACGTGCTAGTGATACGAGCCAACAAAATGCGGGTAGGGGTCGGGTAGCGGTGGTGGTGGTCGGCGGTACTAGCGGCGACGGCACCCGGTAGCGACGGCAGTTTTAGCTGGCGCGGACGTGGGCGGCGGTTCTGGTCGGTTGTGGTTATAGGTGGCGTGAGACTATTGCAAGTTGTTCCAACCTCTCAAACCTTGCCCATGCAACCATTTAAATAGGAGATGTAGGCTTATGCATGTTTGCCAAGTTGTGGACATGCATATGCATGTGCAACAAGTGGCCAAACTTCCTTGCATGCACGACAAGTTGCGATGCCAATGTGCATGCGCGATAAGTGGCATAGCGCGGGGGCATGTGTGACTAGTGGCGAGATGAGTATACCCGTCTCACCCGGTCCATGTATCCGTCTCTCAGTTAATATCCGTAACAAGTTTATTAATAATGTAATCCCGCTCATTATCATAAATATAATTATGATCCATTTCGCATATCGTTCGTAATTACCAGTTAAACTAGTTAGGTAGGTATAAGTTCATTTCCCACGGTGTAACTCATACTGGTCAAGTCCCAGTCGGTAGCGTTGACTTATCGAACCGGACATAAATATCCAACATGAACTGCATCCATTTATCGTTAACTATATATGTGTGTGTGTGTGGTAGGGTTCATGCGAGAACCATCTTTATTGCGAGAAACTCGAGAACCATTGTGAACACAGAAAAAAATCTAAAAAACACTCAAATTTTTTTATAGTACTTTTTTTTAATAAAATCGATGTATTTCGTTAACAATTTTTTTTCTGGGAACAATTATCGATGCATATGTGCATATGTATCATTACTTCGACAAATTCGTTATGCATTATCACTAGTAGACAATTGCACTTTCATTTACAATACCATCCGTAATACACTACTTTTTACATTACCAATATTAAAAATGCATATGTGTATCATTATGTATAACCATGATGCAACGTGTTTTGGTACAAAATGTTTGTGATTTTGAATAATGAAGTAGGCCGATATAGATGTTTTTTGATTAGTTATATCTAGTGGTTGATGGTTAGGTTATATGTGTCATTTTATGATGTAATATGTTGATTGGATGGTATAAAGGGTGTTGATATACATGTAATAAAGTGAAAATATTGGTAATGGTATTGTATTATGAATGGTAGGAGGTAATGGTAGTGTATTATGGATGGTATGATATATGAAATGGAAAGTGTATTCAAAGTAGTGTACCAAAACACCTTCTATCATGTTAATACATATAGCTGCACATGTGCATTTCTAATATTTGTAATGTAAAAGTAGTATATTACGTATGATAGTGTAAATGAAAGTGCAATTATCTAATATTGGTAATGTATTACGGAATTCGTCAAAGAAATGAAACATATGCATATGTGTATAGATAACTGTTACTCGAAAAGAATTTTTTTTTGAATTTTTTTTATTGACGAAATATAGCGATTTTCAAAAAAAAAATTTGGGTGTCTTTTAGATTTTTTTAGGTATCTTTGGTTGTGTTTAAATTGGTTCTTGCGGTTCTTGCAATAAAGGGTGGTTAATGGATCCTTCTCATATATATAGGGCCAAGATTTAGGGAAAACGGTGAAAAGTGTGAAAACGGTGAGAACGGCCATCAGCCGTTGGATCAAAACAATCAATGGATTAGATTGGCACGGTGGCGTTTTCGTAAATAACCTCAACTTTGTTACGTTGGTGCGCTTCATTAAGGGTAAAAGGGTCTTTTAACTTGGCTAACATAAAACACCAATATGACACATAAAACACCATACTCATGTCTAAACGCCATACTCATGCATAAAACGCCAAAATGACACATAAATGCCATATCTTATATAAATCGTCAATATCATGCATAAAACGCCATCAGTCATTGGATCAAAACAAATCAATGGCTTTACAGTGTTAAAAGAAAAAGGCAGAACAAAAAGAAACTGAATAAAAAATTCTCGCCTAAACTACGCGCCAAACACATCATTTTACAAATGATGTTAACGTCACTTCCATTGATCATAATCAGAAAACGCCATTTTTAACCAACACACCAAAAAAAGGAACAAATGCAAACAGTGTTTCATGGAGGTTCAACACGAGAATCAATAAATTTGTAATCCTCTTTGACAACAGAAGAAGAGTGTTTGTGAAAACCCCCCAAGCAATTCTTAACTTGGACGGAGAAGTTGAAAGAGGGATCCTAGCGCTTGGCATTCCTCTTGATAACCTTTGTGACAAAACACAGACGGTTATAAGAAGATTAACAAGAAAAATTGGTCCATACCCTGGATATCCAATAATGAATCCAGTCTTCCAATCTTGGCGTTATGATGAAAACACCGAATTAGTGAGTGTTGTATGGGACAACGGTGAGCAGCAGACCTACCCAATTGAAAACATCATGACCGAACCAAAACTTGACTTCCTGCAGGAGCTATGCAATGCAATATGTTTGAACCCAGACATGACAATCAAATTGGCATTGTTGACTGACATGTTCTTATGGAGTTGTCAAAGTCTTCAAGATCAAGAAAATGATGACAGTGAAGATCTGGATGAGATTTTGATAAGGAATTCGAAGCGATGGATACTTCTCAAACCAGATCCCTTCTGACGAGGGGTTTTAAAAATTTTTTCTTTTGTTTTTTTCGTAGAATGTCATTATCAAAGGTTTATAATAAATTTACTTCACTAC
The DNA here is from genome assembly GCA_947069175.1 of Scalesia atractyloides. Lineage (NCBI taxonomy): Eukaryota > Viridiplantae > Streptophyta > Magnoliopsida > Asterales > Asteraceae > Scalesia > Scalesia atractyloides. The sequence goes on from CAMTDV010000009.1 coordinate 41,470,312, forward strand.
TTATAAGTAAAACGCCAAAATACACACTAACTAACTATGCCTCTAATCACATATTTTATACAAAATTTACAATACAAAATAACTAAAATGTGCCAATTCTAATGTCTCAAAATGCCATATTAGTTAAATTGTATGTAGGACCGATCCTCGATGCTTAGGAACCTAAATTTGATATCTAACGTCCATAATAGCGGAAATATTACGTCGTGTTACCAATAGACAAGAATTAATCAGTTAAACGTCAGTTTTACAGATCAAACGTTCTGGTTACAGACTGACAGAGCTTCGCCTCTGAAATGCCAAAGTTACAAATGAGACTCTTAAGCTAGTTATTTATAGATCAACAAGTTCGGCCCAAGGAGGTGCAAGTTCGGCCGAACATGCTTACGTGTTAACTTTTATGGGCGAACTTGGCTACATACTTCATAAATACTTGCTATACCTAGCCTATTCAGTTCTATACAATACAAACTCGATATAAGACTAAGACATAGACATTATGCACCAACAAACTCCCCCTTGGATATCGTCTTCGTCTTTTATCAGTCTTCAAAACCTCTGTCTTCTTATAAACATTAACGTACCCAACCAGAAGTTCTTGAAAGGCTTCTTTCGTCTCTCTTGTTTCGGATCTGGCGTCTAGTCAGTTGGCGGTGGTCTTTTAAAATTAGCTATCCTTAGCGAACATTGCCATACCGCTTTTTCCATTCTTTCTTTGATCGCCTCACTTCTGGTTTCTTCTTTAAGAAATTCAACTCTCTCCAGATCCCTCCACTTTGTTTGCCATATTTTTCGAGAATTTACTTCGCGTGCATAGCAAACGTTAACAACTTTCTGATATTGCATCGCCTGTACCTTTTCTCTTTCTTCAAAAACAATCTTGCTGTAGAAAAGGCATTTTCTATCTTGTCTTGAGCAGTTAACCAGCCACATAGGATATAGAATCCTTATCATCCTCCATAAACCTCTCATACCCTGATGACCCATCACTTCAACTCATTCTTTAGCAATATGTAGATGATCTTAACACAATCACTGCTTCGCAAGTAGCTGGATCAATCTGCCACCACTTGAATAAAGGATAAAAGTTTTGTTCGATCGGCATAAGCATCATATTCCTCATGGCTCTAGGACGTTTCATAATTAACGTTATGTCCTTTTCTCCTGTAACCTTATTGACCTTTACTCTTCGTCTTGGAATAACGGCTTCCAGTGATTCCAACCTTTATCAGCTTCATACTTAATCATCTTCCACAACAACTGATCAACTGTCTTCATATGATAAGTAACATTCACTGTTTGTACTAGCTCTTCCATATCCCAATACGGAAATGTCTTTAAATCAGCAAGATATTTGAAGTATTGCACTCCAAACTCTCTTTTGATTGCATATACATAGAGCTCTTTAAACCATCCCCAACTCAGTATATCTCCGAAAGAAACATCTTTATTTCTGGTGAAGAATGCTAGTGGACGTCAAAACTTACGTTCACGTGGCATCTCCTTGAACCAGGACTTTTTCGCTTCAGCTATCTCTTCTTTGGTCATTGGTTTAGGAATCTTTCCTTCTCGTAGCTCTTCAGCAATCCTATCTTTCAGCATATCTTCATTAAGCTATTTATACATCTCTTTGAATGTAGGAAAACTTTCTAAATTTTCACCGACATACTTAGCTTTCTGATCTGATTCATCATCTGAGGACCAATCTTCTACTATCACACGATTATACTCATCAGCTTCAAACCTTCTTTACATTCATAACTTCCTCAAAATCAAACTCTAAATTCTCAGCTTCAACTTCAACTAGTTTCGCCAAATCTTCTTTCGTGTAATTATGTACAAACTCACCTTCTTCAACATTGTGTTCCAACATTAGTATTAAAGGCTTCGTAGGTACTGCAGTCACAGGCTTCGCAGATTGATCAACATCTAACAAATCAATATCATCTGACGCACCTTTCTCCCCTGACTCCCCCTGGCTTTTATCTTCCATTCGATTCGATTCGTCATCCATGAGGTCAGAAAAATCAAACTCATCAGATACTTTAGCTTCATTGATCTTTAAACCTGTACCTCCCTGATCAAAATCATCACCACCTTGATCAAAATCATCATCATCATCATCCCCAACATTCCAATCCTCATATCCTTCTTCCTCTTTGTCTTCATTCTTATCCTCTTTCTCGGCTTCATCATTGTCTTTTTCTTCAGTAACAATGATTCGTCAACCTTTTGAATCTCAGACTCAGAAGCTTTTGAAACATCTTCAGTTGATTTCTCGGGGACATCAGAAGATTTCTCAACAGTAGATTTAGGGGCTTAACCCTCAACCTGCTTTCCTTTACCACCTTCAACCAATTCTTTCTAAGCACGTTCCTTGGCTTCTTGACGATCCAGACGATCGTATTCAGCAAATCAATATTCAGATTGTTAGATAACACCTTCTGTAATCTGATGAATCTTCGATCGTTCAAAGCTTGAATTTTCTTTAATTCTGCAATCTATGTCTGTAGTTTTTCATTGGCGTCCTGCACACTTTCTATCAACGCCTTGAAATATTCACGTTCATTTTCAAGCACCTTCACTTTATCGTCAAGTATTTCTTTTTCGACTTGCCTTGATTCACCTTCTTTACAAGCTCAACCTTTTCTATCTCAATCTATGCAACTTTCTCTTCCAATACTTCACACGTTTTTCTAACATCTCAGCATTAGTTTCTGGGAAAAATTCATCCAAGTCTTCGAGACTAATTGGACCGTGTGGCATATCACCAAACATACTCCCCCTTGGTGTCTTTGGTGTTGAATCTTTCGGTGTTGCAGTTTTTGGTGTTGACTTCTTCGGTGTAGAACTTTCTGGAACAGAAGTCTTTGGAGCACTAGGAGATTCAGCGATAGGAACTTCAACAAATTCAGATACAGGAGGTTCTTGTGTAACTCCTGGCCTTTCAGCTTCGACATGAACAATAACAGGAGGTTCTTGTGGAGGAGGTTCTTGTGTGGCTCCTTCTCCTGAGCACCAGAAGGTTCTTGTGTGGCTTCTGTGCCTTTCACTTTGCTCTTGTATCTCTTACTCACAGCTTTCTGAGCTTTCTTTGCTTTTCGTTTTCCTTTTGTATGAGGTGACCCTGTAGTCTTCTTTGATATTTCAATTGCTGGAGACTTTGTACGCTTTGACTTTTTCTTTGGTCTCTCCTCGTCAGATTCTCTTTCAGCGTTAGGATCAAAATTTGCATCCAATTTCCTTTCTTTTTCTACTCTAATCTCTGCTTCTGTCTTTTCAGGCTCTTTATCAGATTCTTCATTCTCAGAAGTAGCAGAAATCACATCATCTTAAGTCGTTTACACTGTTTCTTGACTCTCAATAACACCCGCAGCGCTAGATCCAGCAATTGCTTCAATATTTTCAGTTTCTTCCTCATCAACAAGCATAGTTTCAACTTTCTTAGCAGCACGTTTCTTTTTAGGCTTATCAACCTCTGCCTTTAAAAACCAATCACTCCTTGCCTTTGGTTTGAATTCCTTAAACCATTCTTGCTCAGCTTTAAGTTCTTTTTCGTCGTCGCTACCATCTTTTCTCCACTTTTTATCAAGCGGCGATACATAATCCGAGTCTTTAATCGCTCTGAATACTGGCTTGGCAATAGGAGCTGAAGCTTGTTTCTAGAACTTAATAAGCTTCTTCACTGTAGTCTCGTCGAGATGAACTAGATAAAAAACGTCATTCGGATCTCGAGCAATATTGCCATACTTCTCGTCAATTAACATCTGAATAAACCTTAGATATAAACACAATCTCGAATCCTCCATGTTCTTTGACATGTGAGTAAAAACCAACTTCGAAAAGTTGAACGACTTTTTCAAAATAAGTGTTGTTGCCATGCTAGCCAAATAATCATGTACATCATCCAAACCAGTTTTGCGATGGCTAAATGTATGAATTAATGCATGAATCAGAAGCTTGTAGGGGTTAGGCACTTCCCCTTTCTTCAGCGTCGGCTTGTTTACGCTTCCTTTATAGCCCATACGGAAAAAGCATCCGCGAACCATCTTTTCGTCTAAACAAATCGGATCGTCTTCTTTGTCTCTGAGCTCCAAAATCCTTCGGATATCTCCTTCGGTTACTGTGATCGACTTTAGCTCATCACCAACTTGTACTGTAGAAGAAATTGTCTTCTCGTCAGCGCTCAGGCTTGCGTTCATCCAGAAATGAACAATATGAGAACGATATGATACGGTGCGCTCAGTAATTGCACGACGAATATGACTATCTTCAAGAAATTTCAAAATACTATCATATTCTTTCAGTGATGGACATATCGTCTTATCAAGCATGATGCACGTATTGTGAGTTTTGGAAAACTCAACAGAAATAACACGCGCTGGAACCTGTGCCTGAAAAATGATGCAAAACAATTAGCACGCTTTCCGAGAAAATAACACAAAAATTTCTAACACCTTTAATCAAGTTTGGGCGAACTTGATTAGTGTTAAACATTTTGATTTTAACAAGTTCGCCCGAACATGTATCTTACATGTTCAATTAAGTTCAAATGTAACTTCGGGCGAACTTATCACTTAAATACATCAAAGTTTCAAAAACCTAAGTTCGGCCGAAGATATCATGTAAACCTTTTTATTAACAAGATTTAACACAAGTTCGGTCGAACTTGACAACAAGTTCGGCCGAACTTATCACTTAAATACATCAAAGTTTCAAAAACCTAAGTTCGGCCGAAGATATCATGTAAACCTTTTTATTAACAAGATTTAACACAAGTTCGGCCGAACTTATCGTCTTCTCTAAACATACAAGACTTGTTCAAACATGCAAGAGTCAGTTCAATCAAAATCAATTTCACGGTCAATTTTAAGTATAGATTAAAGATCTATGTTCAATTTTGTCCAATAACATCTTTAACTATCAAATTTTAATGATTTCAGATCCATTCGGTTAGTTCATGGTCAATTCATGGTTTAATCTCAAATCAGTACCTCTGCCATAGTGATTGGTGTGCTAATTACCAAAAACTAACTCAAATTGGACAGCGTAACGGTATAAAATTGTCAATTTCACATAAATGCTCTCAATGCTCAAGTTTGCTCTATTGTTTCTGATAACAGGTAAATGAGTTCGAACGAACTTGAATGGTATTTATACCATGTCAAGTTCGGGCGAACTTGTTAAGCCCAACATGAGGGCCCATATGGGTTCGAGCGAACTTGTCTTTTTAAAAACAACAACCATCCATCTGCAAGTTCGGTCGAACTTGCTGATTGTTAAACTTGAATTGTTTAGCAAGTTCGGCCAAACTTGCCAAACCTCCAATTTCAAACTTTTTTATTTTTTTCAATTTTTCATTTTAACCCCTGAACTTTCCAACTTTTTACCAGTTATGAAAATCCACTCAGTTGACCAAGTCCAAGTTAATGACCTTAGTTAACCGATTTGTCTACTGAGTCCACGTTAATGACCCCGGTTTTACTCGTTACGAACAAACTGTTGATATTTTCAAAATCAAAGTTTCAAATTAATGAACTTTTAATCGTTTTATCTTTTTAGATTATCAGATTAGCTCTCAGCCCGTTTGTCAAAGAGATTTCCACCGGTTCTAGCACCTTACCAGACTTCGAAGATCCGTTCTCCAACATTGGATTTGCTGAAAACAATGTAGAAATAAAATCGTTTTGTATTTTTGTAAATTTATGCTAAAACACACGGAAAATGTTTTTGATTTTAATCTGTAAAACTGAAATACAATGAAAAAAACAAATTAAATGTACAAACATATTTACAGACATATTTTTGTGAATTCGTGTCTAAGGATCATATCAGTTGATTGAGACATATCACCAGTACCGTTGACCTTTAAATGACTTTAAGTTTTAAAATCGTTTACCTAGATTGTCGATATGTTTGTCCACTTAAGCTTTTCCACATTTTTCAACTGTTTCAAGATATGTTAAGGTAGAATTCATGAAACTTGACTTACCTATGGTTCCCACTTCTTGAATATACTCCCGTATCCAGATTCCCTAGATTTCATCTTATAGGTGAATATAGCGTAATTGATATCTGTATCTGGGTTGTGCGAAACCTTGAGAGCTCAGGTTAGTACTACCGTATAGACAAAGAGATGAAGGCTCGACTTTAAGGTGTGTTCCACTTAAGGAATATTTTCAGCATTGCATATGATTATATCTTTCGATATTTTTCAATATTGCATGCAATTTGGTGGTTTAAAGCGAAAGTATTATAGAAGTTCTAGGCCATTGCTTCCGCAAAATCAAAAGAACTTGTATAATACCGCAAATATCAAATACCTATAAAGACCTCGTATCTCAGAATCAGGCAATCTTTCAAACGAAATTTCCGAGTACTAGGTCCATATATCCAAGATGTGTTAATCCACAAGATTAAGCAGTTGTAAAATTTAGTTTATATCTCAAAAACAGTTTACTGAACGTGTTAAGCCTATTGACACATCCACAGTAAGAATCGTTTATCACTTTTAAAACGTTACATTTCTTTAGCTTACTGTGATAGTCCACTGATGTACTATCATTTCCTTTTATGACACTGAATTCTTTTTGTCTTTTTTTCAATGTTTTTGTACATTTTGAATTTTTATATGTTTTTTGATTTTAAAATTTTTCAAATGTTTTTGTATTTTCTCTAACATTTCTCCCGCTAAAATCAAAAACATCTTTTTGGATTTTAGTTTTTAATAAAATTCTAAACTAAAAAGATATTTACAAACCAATGTGGATCACGCGAACTCGTCGTCCGATCCGTATTCTACCTCAGCGTCTGCACTTGTCAGCAAATTTTTCATACCATTAATTATCAGCAAGTATTTAAATCGTGACAAAGAAAATGGTTTGGTATAAAAATAAGCCTTTTGTTCGTCGGCGTAGATTTTTTCTATTCGCACCAATTTCTTTTCATAGCAATCACGAATGAAATGATAACGAATTTCAATGTGTTTTGTGCGTGAGTGATGAACCGGAAATTTTTAGTTATATCGATGGCTGCCTTGTTATCAACATACAACGGAGTGTCTAGAAATTGCAGACCATAGTCTCTCATCTGCTGTTGAATCCACAGAATCTGTGAACAACAGCTGGAGGCCGAGATGCACTCAACTTCACAGGTAGAGAGAGCGACCGTAGTCTGTTTCTTACACTGCCAGGTTACCATTCTTGATCCGAAGAACTGGCATCCCGTTGTAGTTGATTTTGAGTTCAACTTACCTACACCAAAATCGGAATCAGCATAGCCTGTGAGATCAAAATTGTCGTTCTTCGGGTACCACAAGCCGGTGCTTGGGCATCCCTTTCAGATATCTGAAGATACGCTTCACGATCTGCATGTGTAAGATCCTCGGGCTTGACTGATATCTGGCGCACATGCAAGTTGGATACATAATATCAGGGCGCGATGCCGTCAGATACATCAGTGATCCAATCATCAATCTATATAACGTCTCGTCAACTTTGGCTCCAGTCTTGTCAATGCAAATGCCGTTATTGAGAGCAAGAGGCGTAGATAGAGGCTTCAAGCTTTCCATTCCAAACTTCTTCAAGATGTCGTGAACATACCTAGTCTGGTGAATGAAAATACCATCCGGAAGCTGATCTACTTGCAAACCAAGAAAGAACTTCATTTCGCCCATCGAGGACATTTCAAATTTCTTTTTCATGATTCCCTCAAACTCCTTGCAGAGACTATCATTTGTAGATCCAAAGATGATGTCGTCAACGTAGATTTGAACTATAATCAGATGGCCATCAACTTCTCTGGTGAAAAGAGTACTATCCACGGTTCCTCTGATAAAGCCGTTTCCGACGAGATGTTGCGATAAGTCTCGTACCAAGCTCTCGGGGCTTGGTGTAGACCATAAAGAGCTTTATCCAGTAGGTATGCTTTCTTCTTGTTGAGTGGACCGACAAACCCTGGTGGTTGTCCAACGTACACCTTTTCGTGTAATTTGCCGTACAGAAAAGCCGATTTGACATCCAATTGATAGACCTTAAATCCTTTCCATGATGCAAAAGCTAGAACAATTGAAATAGATTCCGATCGAGCTACTGGTGCATAGACTTCCGTGTAGTCTATCCCTTCCTGCTGGTGAAATCCCTTGACAACAAGCCTAGCTTTGTTACGAACAATAACCCCTCTATCATCACCTTTACACTTAAAGACCCATTTTGTATCAATCGCTTTCTGATTTTCTGGTAGGTCTTCAAGCTTCCACACGCCCAACTTCTCAAACTGCAATAAGTCTTCTTGCATTGCTTGTACCCAATTTTCATCGGCTAAAGTTTCATTAACTGTCTTAGGCTCAATCTGAGAGATGAAACATGAATAGAACAATAGTTCTGGGTTATAGCAACACGTGTGTAGAAACAACTGAGTGCTTTATTAATTTGCCTTCGAGTTCTAACACCAGTTTGAAGTTCTCCGAAAATATTTGTTGACGGATGATAGGAATATGATCGCAGCAATTCTTCACTTGGAACATCTACTAAGTTTTGCTGATTCGTGATGTTGAGATCAACAACCAATTCAATGTTTGGAGAGCTTGATGAAGCTTCATTTCTATTGTTTGGGACTGCAGATTGATTAAGAAGACTTGTTATCTGCTCCACTTCTTCATATGAAGAAGATGATTCCCCATCAGCATCAAATGTTAGTGCTTCATCTGAATCAGAATCTTGATTCTGATGCATACTGGGCTCCGTTGTTGTGTTTAGAGACAGTTGTTGGAGGAATAGCAGGTGTTGATAATGTTTCAGAAACATTTTCAGCCGGAACACCACTATTGTTTGAACTTGTGCCAGAAGATCCAACGTGGGTCGATTAACCACAATTGGTCGAACAATTTGTTCTTGATTCGCTGACTGGTGAAGATAATATAACGCTGCAACTTCTTCGTCAGTTGTTTCTTTGTGCAAGTCAAATGACTTCCAAAGGTCTTGATAGTTAAATACCACGCGTCACCTTTCCTTTGAATAGGATCCAAGTAGTTGAAACAATCCACTTGTTGTGCTTCAATAACCTTTCTCAATGAAGGAACATATACTCTTCTCAACGGGCTCGCATATCCGACAAAGAAACCTTCAAGAGATATACCTCCGAATTTGCCATATTGGTCTATTACGGTACAAGGTGCACCAAATGGTTCTAAGAACTTCAAATTTGGCTTCCGTCGGTTTATCATCTCAAAACATGTCTTCTTTGTTGGTTTGACAGTGAGAACCCTGTTTAGCGTGTAGCAAGCCGCAGCAACCGCTTCACTCAAGAAGCTGATAGGAAGTTTAGAATTTGCAAGCATGATTCTTGCAGTTTCAATCAAAGTTCTGTTTTTCCATTCAGCTACTCTATTTTGCTGTGGAGTATAGTGAGCACTAAAACAGGGGATACTGTAACATCCGTAAAAAACGGATTTTTACCAAACCTGCTCCGTTTATTAACCGAACAATCAGTTAAAAATTTCGTTGCGAATTTAATGCCCAAAATATTTTTAAACGATACATAATTAATTATTATATGGGAATATATAATTAGTTTTTGAAAACCTGTTAAAAATAAGAGAATAAAAATGATTTGGCACTGCCGGGTTTCGAACCCGGGTCAGTCAGCCGGTTCAACCAACTTAACACACACACACTCAACCACTGCGCCACTGATGTTTCTTGTTAAATGTTAAAATCATTTAATTCATAACATGTCTTTCTGAATTCAAAATCGGCGCCACAATTTCAGTCGTCGGAAATCCCGGCGATCTCGCCAAGAATTTACGATATCTTCAGTTATAACGTAAAACTTAATCGCTACATCGGTTATAACCGACGCCTGAACCCGCGACACAAGTTATAACCGCCGGAGACTTTCTAACCGACGAATCAAGTCGGAAATTGGACCAAGTTCATCGATAACCTGCCTTATAAATACCCCCTCGAACCTCTGCAAACTTTTTCGCTCAAAACCGCACCCTTTCTCGGCGAAAACTCACTCGCCGGAAATCTTCTGCTCATCGCCGGAAAACCGAACCCTCCACTTCTAAGCCTTACTGAACCCCCTGAGCTTATACCGAAGTCACCCACATCCTTTTCAAGCTTTCTGAAGACTCGCTGCTGCAAGACACACGTCGCCGGAAGTGGTTGCTGTCGCCGGAGTTCTGCCGGAGAAACAGAGGAATCCAGTCGGTATACCTCACGCTTAAATCTTCCCTTCTTTTTACATATCTCGTCTGTAATTAACTGAAAAACGTTAAAGAACACGATTAAAACATCGAACCAGTCGGATTTCCGATTCTGGTTAAAATCAACGAAGAAGACGAAGTTCTGTAATGTTTAAGTATAATTAAAATCAAGTTATAACTCGGGTTAGACACACAGTCCAGCGGTGGACTGTGTGCACAATAAACACACTAACGTCTCGAGTTCGAATCTTGTCCCACGCATGCTGCCTTAATAAAAATGCCTTTTTTTGTTAACCGAACCGGAGTCACCACTGGTATATGTTAAGTATAATAATAACCGGAATAATAACCAAGATAGACACACAGTCCAGCGGTGGACTGTGTGTATGTTTAAATCACAGGTCACGAGTTCGAGTCCGGGCTACCGCACCGGCCCGGATAATTATTAAACTTTTTAAATAAGTCAGAAATGAAAATACTTAGTTTGTGTTTAAGTATAATAAAAATCAGTTAAGTTAACAAGTTGGACACACAGTCCAGCGGTGGACTGTGTGTTAGCATAAACCACAGGTCCCGGGTTCGAGACCTGTGGAGCGCACCGAGTCACGGATTAAAATCGTTTTTAAGAAATAAAGGATTTTCTGTTTAATCTAATTAGTATATAAATATAATTAAAAACATATATATTTCGGGTTAGACACGTAGCTCAGTTGGTAGAGCTGCGTGCACGCGTACGGGAGGTCTCGGGTTCTAGCCTCACTCCGCGCACACTTACACGCATACGAACCGGTCAAACAGTCAAGGTCAAGGTCAACGGTCAACGGTCAAAAAAGTCAAAAATTTTTATTATTTTTATTTATTTATTTTAATTAAAAATCAATTAAAAATACTTAAAAATAACATTTTTAAGGTTAGAAAATAGCCTTAAACTCACAAAAAATACACCCAACAATCCTACTAAAATGGATTAATAAAATCCGTTTACTTACCGAACCATAATGCTATTTATCTAGGATTAATTTCACTCGTGGTTAAAACCACTTCGCGTGCATTCAACATCATCAACCGAACGCACCCACTGTGAGTGAATCTTACAACTCCCCCTTTTTAATTACACGTTTTGGGGTGTGTCATGTGTCACAAAATAATTAACTCATTTATTTAAACTTGTACCATACCATATCGTGATCTAAACTTAGATTGTTATTATTGTTGTAATTATGTATTTCATTTTGTCCACTTATACGCAATTCATTCATTAAGCCCATCAGTTCCTCGTGGTAGACGAGTTGAGCAACGCGTGCCTCAAAAACCAATCCATTATTGTTCATGTGTGTATTATTGAGTTTATATTGTTGTAGTTATGTCTTTCATATTATCATGTTTATGCAATTCATTCATTAGGCCCATCAGTTCCTCGTGAGAGACGAGTTGAGCAACGCGTGCCTCTAAACGACCCATTATTGTTCATGTGTGTATTGGTTAATATTAAATTGATTTATGAATAAGTTTACATCTATTTTTACTCATGTGTGGTTGTGCACTTTATTTCATAATCAATTAAATAAACTTGTTCAAATGTTTTCCATAGGATTCACTCGCCAACTTTTTGTTGATCCAAAAACCCTTTTATACATGATACGGGTGAACAGGATGAAGCAAGGAATACATAGGAAATGCCTTAGAAGAAAACAAAGAAGCTTAGATTGATGTTAGGTCATGATGTATTTATGGTTGTAAATTTCCTATTAAAATGTATTAATGAATATGAAACGTATAATAAATGTCATGAGCTTTGATGATAACCCAATCATACCCCGGTCACCTTTTCCGCTGCGGGTCGGGGTGTGACAGATTGGTATCAGAGCCATGACTATAGGGATATAGGATAGGTTATTAGACCCTTAGAGCCTATACTATAGTCTGCCTAAATTTTAATTGATTAGGTGGTTACATACAAACTTGTGATATTTATTTGTTTCATATTTGATTATACTTACAGTCAAACATACCTGCTTATATACATATTCATTATACATATGTCAATGTTCATATATTCAATTCATTTTCATACTCTCATTATTCAAAGATTTTGTTGCAATTTTCAAATCTCATCAAAGTAAGTTCTGCGACGGGCATGTAGTAACTGGAAGGGTACAAGTACCGGTAGTCGGAACTCCTGTCTAGGTTGGCATTCGTATAAATCCAATATAACGGACCAGTTTGCCTACCTGGGGACCAACGATGAGAGTACGAAGGACCTATTAGGCCAAAGCATGCCACACCAAACGTCGTTCGAACTAACCCCACTTTGAGGTGTCACCGTGTCTACACCTGGACACATTCCGAATATCACACGTTGTATACATATTTCTCGATTTTCTCCGGGTTTTAGTGTACGCAACCAGGCAAACCCATGCGAACCATAAGAAAAACCGGTATTCATGGGGGCCCACATGATTACAAAGGTGAAGTATGGCGGCATGTAGGGCCTAATGGCAGCAAAGCCCAAGACATCCTATGGATGTAGTAGATTTATTTTTCTATAATTATTTTATGAATGTTCATTCCTAGTGCGACCCATGATCCCAAAAGCATCCAACTCATACTCTTGACATGTATTCCTAGTAGATGTCTTCTAACCACGCCCGTAGGAAGATGAGAGCAGGAAAAGCCCGCGAACGCATGGCTGCCCTAATCGCTCAACAAATGGCTGCCGTAATACCCAACATTGTAATCCAAGTACAACAAGCACTTACCGCTAATCCTGTCAATCAAGAAAACCAAAACATTATCAATTCTTCCCCAAATACCACTAAATGCACCTACAAGCATTTCAAATCATGCGACCCTCCAAAATACAAAGGGATTGAAGGTGTCACTGCTCTCCTCCATTGGTTTGAAGAAATGGAGAACACTTTTCTAAATTGCGATTGTCCCGATGATCGCAAAGTGCGATATGCTACCTGTCGATTATATGGGATAGCACTTACTTGGTGGAATACAGAGAAGGCCAAACGAGGTGTTGAAGATGCTATAACTTTAACTTGGAATGAATTGAAGGAAATCATGACCAGAGATTTTGCCCAAGGAGCGAAATCAAGAAATTAGAAGATGAGTTCTATTTGTTGAAGCAAAAGGAAGGCGACCACACCACGTACAACAAAAGATTCCTCGAGTTACATCAAATGGTTCCCAACATGTTCACTCCCCTCTACCGTTTGATCAAGCACTACATTCGTGGTCTTCCGTCAAAGATTCAAGACTCTGTAATAAGTACCTCGCCTGCAACTTTGGAAGCAGCAATGGAGCTAGAAACAGCGCTCACCGAGAACCGAATCCGGAACAAAGATTTCAAGGAGGAGAAGAAGAAGGATAAAGAGTCGACTGAAACCTCCGACTACACCCAAACCGAATCCCCTTCTCAACCCAATTCTAAGAGAAAAAGAGACGGGCAACTTTTCGCTGCTATCCAACGAAATCAACCAATTTCACACGCCATACCCATCCAAGCTATCCCAATCACTCAAGTGGCACCCAACTCAACTTACCCAAATAAGAAACCATATCTTGGACCTCACCCTCGATGCAACAACTGTTTTTATCACCATCCCCTTACTCTACCTTGTCGACTATGTGCAACTTGTGGACGCTATGGTCATTTGAGCAAGGTTTGCCGCACCTTTCAAAACCAAATCTCTCCCCCTACTCAAACCATGAACCAAACCTATCAACAACCCCAATACCCCATGTTCCCATATGTTCGAGCTTGTTTCAATTGTGGCGACCCTACCCACTTTAGAAACACATGCCCTCAATTGGTTAACGTCATCAACGCTCAAGCCCAATCAAACCCAGTTAACCAAGTAAACCAAGAAAACCCAACCGCTAGGCCACCAGCAAGAGGAAGAGTCTTCAACATCAATGCCAATCCTGTCGAAGATACCCAACTAGTCCTCTTCCCCGAAGATCCAGATTCGACTCCAATCGTTTAGTTTATGTTTTTCTTTATATTTTAGAATCACATAGAACCAATCATAACTTAAGGATAAAGCCAATGAAACTTTGACAAGAATATGGTGGATACGCCGCTGGTACTTCCTATATATAAGTATTCTTGTTAAAGGATCAGAAGCATTATCTGGCGGTTATGAGAGGTGCCATGTGTAGACTGTTAGAGTAATTATTGTTTATTATTTTCAGTACATGCAATTTCATAGGCCGCCGCTCCCCATTACATTATGAGCGTTGAGCATGTTCCCCATTTTATTATGAGGTTGAACCTGGCGTGCCCACATACGATCGGCTCCGTTTGATTGAGCCTTGATCGCACAGACATTTTCATTTTCAGTACATGCAATACGATTGGCTCCGTTTGATTGAGCCTTGATCGCACAGACATTTTCATTATCAGTATCTTGTGGTTGTTGTGTTTGTTGTAGAGTCGCATAGAACTAATCATAACTTGTGGATAAAGTCAATGAAAATTTGACAAGAATATGGTGGATACGCCGCTGGTACTTCCTATATATAAGTATTCTTGTCAAAGGATCGGAGGCATTATCAGGCAGTTATGAGAGGTTCCATGTATAGGCTGTTTGTGTGATTGTTGTTTAGATTAAGTTTATTATTTCCAGTACATGCAATATGATCGGCTCCACTTGATTGAGCCTTGATCGCACAGACATTTTCATTTTCAGTACATGCAATACGATCGGCTCCGTTTGATTGAGCCTTGATTGCACAGACATTTTTTCATTTTCAGTATTTATGAATTTGTTGTATTGGTTGTAGAGTCACATAGGACTAATCATAACTCACTGATAAAACTAATAATAATTTGACGAGAATATGGTGGATATGCCGCTGGTACTTCCTATATATAAGTATTCTTGTCAAAGGATCAGAGGCATTGTCAGACGGTTATGAGAAGTTCTATGTAGGATTTAGTAGTTTCTTGGTAACTAATCATAACTTGTGGATAAAACCAATGAAAATTTGGCAAGAATATGGTGGATACGCCGCTAGTACTTCCTATATATATAAGTATTCTTGGCAAAGGATCAGAGGCATTATCAGGCGGTTATGAGAAGTTCCATGTAGGATTTAGTATTGCCCTGGTTGAAATTTGTGTTACATTTATATCATCTTGCTATTTAAAGAGATTGGATTGTGTTCTATTTCTACATAAACTAACCTCTCCATCATAACAAACGAGAGAGGAACTGCCACCATTCAAACATATATGCTATCAGAATGTGGATTCAAATATTAGTTGTTGTGTTTATTTATGTTCTATAGTCATAGAACCAATCATAACTTACTGATATTAGCTGTTGTGTTTATTTATGTTCAAATATTAGCTGTTGTGTTTATTTATGTTCCATGTAGGTTGTAGTATTAGAAGTTTTGCCTTAGGATATAACCATACCCTTCCAAACATATCCAAACTCTTATGCATGATATCATAGTTAGGAATCAATTCTGCTTATCAATACTTTTACAGTAGGCAACAAAAAGCGATTCCTGTAATAGGGTACTTAACCCTTACAAGGAACGTTACCGCCTCAAACAAAAACTTAAAACTTTACTTTTTCTAAGATGTAACTGTCAAACTAAATACCATCATTCTTTTAGTCAAATATATCACTATTTAAATTTCGGGACGAAATTTCTAAAAAGCAGGGGATACTGTAACATCCATCAAAAACGGATTTTTACCAAACCCGCTCCGTTTATTAACCGAACAATCAGTTAAAAATTTCGTTGCGAATTTAATGCCCAAAATATTTTTAAACGATACATAATTAATTATTATATGGGAATATATAATTAGTTTTTGAAAAACTGTTAAAAATAAGAGAATAAAAATGATTTGGCACTGCCGGGTTTCGAACCCGGGTCAGTCAGCCGGTTCAACCAACTTAACACACACACACTCAACCACTGCGCCACTGATGTTTCTTGTTAAATGTTAGAATCATTTAATTCATAACATGTCTTTCCGAATTCAAAACCGGCGCCCAAATTTCAGTCGTCGGAAATCCCGGCGATCTCGCCAAGAATTTACGATATCTTCAGTTATAACGTAAAACTTAATCGCTACATCGGTTATAACCGACGCCTGAACCCGCGACACAAGTTATAACCGCCGGAGACTTTCTAACCGACGAATCAAGTCGGAAATTGGACCAAGTTCATCGATAACCTGCCTTATAAATACCCCCTCGAACCTCTGCAAACTTTTTCGCTCAAAACCGCACCCTTTCTCGGCAAAAACTCACTCGCCGGAAATCTTCTGCTCATCGCCGGAAAACCGAACCCTCCACTTCTAAGCCTTACTGAACCCCCTGAGCTTATACCGAAGTCACCCACGTCCTTTTCAAGCTTTCTGAAGACTCGCTGCTGCAAGACACACGTCGCCGGAAGTGGTTGCTGTCGCCGGAGTTCTGCCAGAGAAACAGAGGAATCCAGTCGGTATACCTCACGCTTAAATCTTCCCTTCTTTTACATATCTCATCTGTAATTAACTGAAAAATGCTAAAGAACACGATTAAAACATCGAACCAGTCGGATTTCCGATTCTGGTTAAAATCAACGAAGAAGACGAAGTTCTGTAATGTTTAAGTATAATTAAAATCAAGTTATAACTCGGGTTAGACACACAGTCCAGCGGTGGACTGTGTGCACAATAAACACACTAACGTCTCGAGTTCGAATCTTGTCCCATGCATGCTGCCTTAAAAAAATGCCTTTTTTTGTTAACCGAACCGGAGTCACCACTGGTATATGTTAAGTATAATAATAACCGGAATAATAACCAAGATAGACACACAGTCCAGCGGTGGACTGTGTGTATGTTTAAATCACAGGTCACGAGTTCGAGTCCGGGCTACCGCACCGGCCCGGATAATTATTAAACTTTTTAATAAGTCAGAAATGAAAATACTTAGTTTGTGTTTAAGTATAATAAAAATCAGTTAAGTTAACAAGTTGGACACACAGTCCAGCGGTGGACTGTGTGTTAGCATAAACCACAGGTCCTGGGTTCGAGACCTGTGGAGCGCACCGAGTCACGGATTAAAATCGTTTTTAAGAAATAAAGGATTTTCTGTTTAATCTAATTAGTATATAAATATAATTAAAAAACAGATATATTTCGGGTTAGACACGTAGCTCAGTTGGTAGAGCTGCGTGCACGCGTACGGGAGGTCTCGGGTTCGAGCCTCACTCCGCGCACACTTACACGCATACGAACCGGTCAAACAGTCAAGGTCAAGGTCAACGGTCAACGGTCAAAAAAGTTAAATTTTTTTATTATTTTTATTTATTTATTTTAATTAAAAATCAATTAAAAATACTTAAAAATAACATTTTTAAGGTTAGAAAATAGCCTTAAACTCACAAAAATACACCCAACAATCCTACTAAAATGGATTAATAAAATCCGTTTACTTACCGAACCATAATGCTATTTATCTAGGTTAATTTCACTCGTGGTTAAAACCACTTCGCGTGCATTCAACATCATCAACCGAACGCACCCACTGTGAGTGAATCTTACAACTCCCCCTTTTTAATTACACGTTTTAGGGTGTGTCATGTGTCACAAAATAATTAACTCGTTTATTTAAACTTGTGCCATACCATATCGTGATCTAAACTTAGATTGTTATTATTGTTGTAATTATGTATTTCATTTTGTCCACTTATACGCAATTCATTCATTAAGCCCATCAGTTCCTCGTGGTAGACGAGTTGAGCAACGCGTACCTCAAAAACCAATCCATTATTGTTCATGTGTGTATTATTGAGTTTATATTGTTGTAGTTATGTCTTTCATATTATCATGTTTATGCAATTCATTCATTAGGCCCATCAGTTCCTCGTGAGAGACGAGTTGAGCAACGCGTGCCTCTAAACGACCCATTATTGTTCATGTGTGTATTGGTTAATATTAAATTGATTTATGAATAAGTTTACATCTATTTTTACTCATGTGTGGTTGTGCACTTTATTTCATAATCAATTAAATAAACTTGTTCAAATGTTTTCCATAGGATTCACTCGCCAACTTTTTGTTGATCCAAAAAAACATTTTACACATGATACAGGTGAACAAGATGAAGCAAGGAAAACATAGGAAATGCCTTAGAAAAAAACAAAGAAGCTTAGATTGATGTTAGGTCATCATGTATTTATGGTTGTAAATTTCCTATTAAATTGTATTAATGAATATGAAACGTATAATAAATGTCATGAGCTTTGATGATAACCCAATCATGCCCCGGTCACCTTTTCCGCTGCGGGTCGGGGTGTGACACTAAACTCGTGCAGAATCCCTTTTGCGTTGCAGAATTCCTTCAATTTGTTATTCTTAAACTCTGTGCCGTTGTCACTTCTAATGCGTCTGACCGGCAGATGATAAATGTTCTCGAGTTTCTTGAATAGAATAACCAAGTTCTCGAACGTTTCGTCTTTTGATTCTTGAAAGAATACCCACGAATATCTCGAAGAGTCATCTATCAAGACCAAGCAATATGAGTCTCTGGAGATGCTTTGAACATTTGCAGGACCAAATAAGTCCATGTGGAGACGTTCTAAAGGCAACTTGATTGAGTTTAGAATTTTCTTCGGATGAGATTTCTTGATCTGCTTTCCCTTTTTGCATTCCAAGCAATGATCAGACATTTGAAAACTTCGAAGATTTACGCCTTCTACAAGATCATTATGAACCAAGAAATTCATTTTTCGCAAATGAATATGCCCCATCTTACGATGCCAAAGAATAGAATCTTTTTCAGTAGCCTTTGATATAAAACATTGTGCTGATTGTGATGAAGTAGTAGCGACACCCATATCAAGAACATATAAATCATTCTCTCGAGGTGCTCGCATCAGAATCCACTCTTTCTGGTATTTTGAATCCCGGCTTCAAGATAATACACTCCCTTTTCGTTAAATGGACTGTAAATTTCTTGTCACAAATCTGCGATATACTCAGGAGATTATTCTCAAGTTCTGCAATATAGTTCACTCGATCAAACGAAACTACGCCATTGGAGAGTTTTCCTTCGGCGATTATCCTTCCACCTTGATTTCCTGCAAATCCAACATATCCACCATTGATAGCTTTAATGTCGAATAGCAACGCCTTCATTCCCGTCATATGCCTGGACGCTCCACTATCCAAAATCCACTTTGAAAGTACGGATCTTTGTAGCCCCTGCAAAATTCAGAAATTAGGTGAAAAGCTCTACCCAAGCCTTCTTGGTCTTGGGTTTTACTGGATAACCATCATCAAAAGCATATTCAAACTCATCAACATCATCAAAATCAAATTCATCATCTGTTTCAACAATGTTAATTTTTGAAAATTTCACTTTTCTTATCTTTTACAGATTTGACATTATCGTTCTTGATTTCTTTTATCTTATTTTACATTCTCACTAGTCTTACACCTGCTCAAACTTAGTGATTTCAGACTTTGATTCTTTTGTGTTGTCAGTCTTTACTAGCTCAGACTTAACAACACCAGATGTTGTTGATCTTTTCTTGGCAATCCAGGTTTGAGATTTGATATTAGCCTTTTTGATGTACAACTTGTTTTCATTAGACCTAGAAGTTTCACCTTTTTTGAAAATTGAATTTTCAAAAGTCCTTTCAGACTTCGATTTAACTTCTGGTTTTGATTCATTTCGTTTTAAAATCTTTAAAGGTTTTGCAAACACTGGTTGCTTTGGTTTAACAACATTTGAATCTTCTTTTCTTTGAAGATAAGCCGGTTTTGATTTCGGACATTGTCGTGCCATATGACCAATTTTATTGCACTTGAAACATGTCCGATTATCAAGTGGATGTCCTTTTACAGGTGGTTTTACTCTACTTGAAGTTTTGACACCACTTGTAACCTTGGCTTTATCTCGAATTTCTTTCTCCTTTTTAAACTCATCATTTGATTGTTTACCAATCAAACTCTCCTCATGAACTGTACTCGTCCCATATACAAACTTCATGTTTTTGTTTTTATATTCATGAAATGGTGACGGTTTCTTTACAGATTCATCAGTTTCTTCTTCTAAACCCAACCCCGCTCTCTGGTTTTCCGGATGATCACCACCGTTTCTTCGGTAATTGTTTCTTTTAGGTTTGGAATAGAATTTTCGTTCATTGATTACCAATTCCTCTGATGTGACTTCCATGAGTTTAAAGAATTTGTCAAGCAATTCTTCCTTCACATTCTGAATCGGGAAGCTATCATCAAAGTATAGTCTATCCGAATCCTTAATTTTGTACATTACAATATTAGGATCATCACTTAGACCATCCTCTGACGACTTATCATCATTTTCAGACTGTTAATCGAAATTCTTTGAAGTCGAGTTGGCACTTTTGAAGCTGCCGTCATCAGAATCACCTAAAACGTTTTCAACCACTTTGTTAACTACAGCGTTGTTATCATCATTAGATTTAGCATAGACTATATCAATGTTCTCTTGCAACTCGTCTTTCTTTTCAGAAAGTAATTCAACATTGAGTGCCTTGTCCATCCCATCTGCAGATTTAACACAATATTTCTCGCAAAGGGGTGGAGGAACATTGCTATATTCTTTGCCCGCTTTCTTTTTAGGTTTTTCTTCAGTTGAGATTGTCGGAAGAATGTGATCGATAATACGCGTTGGTGGTATAACTTCTTAACAATTGTCGAACTCTTTCAGTTTCGATTGTCATGTCTTGAAGTTGTTGTTTGATTTCAGCAATGGTGTTAATATAGGTGTTAATTGCTCTTTGTTTATCCATTACTGTACCACTCAACATTCTTATATTATCATGTTGTTCAATGTTATTTCTGTCGAGTCTGCCATAATCATTTTTCATTTTGTCATACGCTTCCTTCATTATGTGATAATGATACTTTAACAAATCGTTATGCACATTGTTTTCAGCGATGATCTTTGATTTTTCGGCACATTCGACACAAGGTTCAGTACATTTTGTACAAGGTTTCTCAACCTCTACAACTTGTACTTTGACAACTTCTTTCTCGACAATTTTTACCTCTGGACTTACCTTGGTTAGATTCGCCATTAAAGCTTTTCCTTGAGGTCTTCGACTTTCACTTCTTGAGTGTCATCAATGATCACTTCATCAATCTTTTTCTCCTCAACCACTTGTTCTTTCGAGCTTCCATCAAAGTGACCTGCAAAACTGTCACAAGAATTAGAGGATAAAATTCCTTGTCTCTGTATATGGATATATTCTTCTTCTTCCTGTTGTTGATGCAAGTATTGTTCCAGAATAGCTTGTTCGAAAGCTGCTGCTTCTGCTGCTTCCTCTGCAGAATTATCTTCAACTATCTTTGTCATCAAATCAACTCCGGTCTTTTTGCAATATAAGAGTTCCAATCAAAACCATCATCTTCTGTGGATGCAACCATGGCTTTCTCCGTGGTACTACTGTTTGGATTTTCTTGGATCTCAACTTGAGTTTTCTTCGGAAACGGTTTATATTGAAGTGCCCTCTTGTAATATTCATTTCCTCCTCCAAAAGGACTTTGATTTCCGGTTGCCTCGGTGTTCTTACACTCTCTTTTAAAATGTCCCTTCTTTCGGCATTTAAAGCATGTGACTTTGGATTTGTCAAAACCCAATATGTTGCTAGAGTTTCGTATGTCACGGCCTGTGAGTGCAACGAACTTTGTCACTCTCCTGATGATCGAAGCTAAGGACCATTTGATGTCCATTAGTTCGAGTTCTTCCTCGTCTACCTGGTCATAATCTTCTGCAGTCATCACGGGATTTACGATTTTACCAGCAACAAGACATTCATAAGACTCTGAGACTGTAGCGAGTAGTGACATATGTTGTTTTGCAACTTCTTCTGAAACAACATTGTTCAAATTTACTGCAATATTGCATTTGTAAACATTCAGATCAGAACTTTGTTGTTGATTCTGATTCGCTTGGACTTGATAGGTTGAATTGAACCAGTGCTCGAGTAAGAACTTTGTGGACTTTGGTCATACTGAGGCTGTGAATGGTTCTGATTCTGTGGAGAAGCATTCATGTTTGTACTAAAAGCAGTTCCAATTTTTGGACTCGAAATGTTATCTTGCATTCTGGTTTTGTAGTACAAACCGATGTCTTGAACAACATTAGCGTTCTTTGACTTCGCTATCTTCAGAAGCTCCATTTCGTGGCCTTCGAGTTTATCGATAAAGGTTGACAACTTGAAGAATTCCCACTTATCACTATTCTTCAGAACCATCAAATAAGTTGACCATTCACCCTCTGGTAGTGCGTCAGCAAGTTTGTCGATGTATTCTTGTTCCGTCTTCTCAAGACCGTGTCTTCGCATTTGCACTATGAGATGACAGAAATGCTCAATCATTTGCTTAATGGTCTCATTCTTTAGCATGCTGAAAATATCCAACTCTTTCAGAATAAGAGCTTTCTTGCTTTTTATCATTTCAGCACTGCCTTGGTATTTCTTCTGTAATGACAACCAAAGTTCTCATGCTGTAGTATACTCTGGTAACAGAATCAGAATATCTTCTTTGACTGACTGTTGAATTAGACTGATCATCTTTTTCTCAGCAATGTATTCGTCTCTCTGAACTTTCGAGTAATTGTACTTCTCAAGAACTTGTTGATGTTCATCTACCGGAACAGTATAGCCTCTTTCAATTGACACCCAACCAGCAAAGTGCATGGCTTGAACCCAGTAGGTAAATTTCTCTTTCCATGCTTTGTATTCATCCATTCTCATCAGCTTGGGCGGTTTGACGGTCGTTCCCATTTCGTTATCAAGATTGACTTGATTAATCACATTGGCATTTGACGAACTAGCTCTGGACATAAAAGCTCTTAGTTGATCCTCCATCGTGAGTAACGAAACGTGTACGCTAAAAAACTTTCAAAACCTTTTGAAAATGATTAGTCCTACTACAAGTTCGGTCGAACTTGTAGCAATTAATGAAGAATTCTTGGCTTTTCTAACAAGTTCGATCGAACTTGTTAGAATTGTTTTGAAAAGATTTGATTATCTTCGGTCGAACTTATAACACCAATCAATCAGATCTTCGAGCGATCTTGTCAATACAATTTTGATGAAATACAAGCAAGTTCGGGCGAACTTACTTAAAACCTTCTTGATTTTACACAAGTTCGGTCGAACTTGATGTAAAATTAATGAAAATTCAGTATCTTCGAGCAAACCTGACTTAAATTTCTTCAAAAACCACCGAAGTTCGGGCGAACTTACTAAAAATCACATGAAAAGTGATGTTATAGGGCAAGTTCGGCCGAACATGGCCAATAAGTTTGTTCCTGAGGGTTTTCAAAAACATGGTTTTTTTCAAAATTTCGACATGAATTCGTTTGAATTTTGTCTCCAATCTTTCAAGGGTTTATCTTTGTTGTATTTTACATGATATATTCAAAATTCAAAAGATTTTGACCATGAATTCTTCATTTTATGTTCAAAAGTTAAGAAAAAAGAAGAATGGAGTAGAAACAGAAGTGTTCTTGTCTTGATACTATCAAATCAGGCTGTTCTAGCTCTGATACCACTTGTAGGACCGATCCTTGATGCTTAGGAACCTAAATTTGATATCTAACATCCATAATAGCGGAAATATTACGTCGTGTTACCAATAGACAAGAATTAAGTTAAACGTTAGTTTTATAGATCAAACGTTCTGGTTACAGACTGACAGAGCTTCTCCTCTGAAATGCCAAAGTTACAAATGAGACTCTCAAGCTAAGTATTTATAGATCAACAAGTTCGGCCCAAGGAGGTGCAAGTTCACCTGAACTTGCAAGTTCGCCTGAACTTGCCTATGCAAGTTCGGCCGAACATGCTTACATGTTAACTTTTATGGGCGAACTTGGCTACTTCATAAATACTTGCTATACCTAGCCTATTCATCTCTATACAATACAGACTCGATATAAGACTAAGACATAGACATTATGAATAATATTATAGTTTCCAAAATTTTTAATCTAAAAGCCCATTCATACAACACACCAAAACTTAATGAAGGGACTGATGGATTACAGATTTAAACAGCTAAGGCTGAACAAACAGTAACGTAATGATGAGACGTGCCATCTTTAGATAATTACATCTCATCTAATTAAATTGAAAAAGACTAAAACGCAATACAAACAAAACGCCAAACTTAATGAAGCGACTGATAGCTTGTAGATTTAACAGATAAAGCTGACCAAAAAGTAACGTATGATGGGACGTGTCATCTTTATTATAATTACATCTCATCCAATTAAATTATAAGGTGGTAGAACGCCATAAATAAAAAACGGCAAGCATAATGAAGGGACTGATGGCTTGCCGATTTAACTAATAAAGTTGAACAAACAGTAACCTAATAATGGAACGCCCCATCTTTATTACCCACGTTTATTATGGAAGGTTCCCGCCCAAACTACGCGCCAAAAAAACACCTTATATAAACAACCTCAGGCACTTCAATTGATTACACCAAAAAGCAAAAATACCATATGGAAAAACTCAATTCTTGGAGAGTAAGTTTTATTCTCGATTCGCTGAATGGGGTGGACAACATTCTTAGGTCATTCTTACAAATGATGATCAACGATGTTGTCCATCTCATTTAGTAAAATCTTATTGAGATAAGCCTCAGCTTAGTCGTTCCAAAACGCCAAAAAGTTCTAAAATCACAGATGGCAACCCCATAAGTTGTGTGTTCTAACATGCTCAAAGGTTGTACATGAAAAAAATTAAAACGTCAAATGATTGTATGTTGTGTATTCTTCCATGCTCAAAGATTGAGTAAAAAATAATGAATAAAAACACCAGACTATCTTCACTTGCTCTCGAAGACCGTGTCTTCTTTTGATTACGGGCTTCGAGCGTGTTGATGCATGGTGTCTCGAAAGCTTGGGGAGGAGGTAAGCAATTTTTTGGAACTTTGTACAAAATGAATTGAAAACGCCTTTTATTGGACGGAAACTGTAGAATGACATTCGTGTCCCGCATATAATTTAGCGCCCCTTTGTCACATGTTAGGTCAGGATCCGTTCTAACACTTCAAATCGTTTTCTCCTGATCCCGTTTCTCTCTCTCTCTCCATATATATATATATATACACACACACACATGGTGAATAGTTAATTAATTTAGTATTTCAATAACTTCTAGTTAGTCTTTGATGAGGGGGTTAATATTCACACACCCCTCTCTTTTATCTCTCTCTATACGTATATAAATATATATAACGAAATAGAGTGAAAAGAGATGTGAAAATAAGATTTAGAGACGTGAGAATAGTTAAACCTATTGAAAAAGGGTAGACTATTCTATTTAAAGAGTATAATGTGCATACCAATTAATATCTAGATCATCCATTGGTTAATACATACTTCAATGGGTATGGGTAACAGAATAGTTGATGTTATTTTGTTATTTATTTGTTATAATTTAAGTCTTTGTTTATTAATTGATTGAAATACAACCAATTGAAACTTATGCGAGCATTTAAGGTCGATCCTTGTCCTAAGATTCAATCATCTACCATTGTATAGTCTTTAAGTTTTTCATCTAAAAGTATACAATTGAATAGCAAATTATCACTTCCAATTGTCCCTTTAAGACTTTAAACACATTTAAATATGCACAAAGCGATTATTTGAAATTAATATTAGTCAATTAAACAAAGCAAATGTTTTAAATCTAATTTGACATGAAATACCAATTTTTCCAAAATCAACATTTTTTACATATTAACCATATCTTTTTATTCAACATTATTATAGTAATTTTATTTATTATTTGTCAACTAATGCTAGTTAAAATACTACTTTAGGAAGAAGAAAAACACTAGTTGAAAGAAATTGTGAGCGTAGGATCGGACCCAACTCGTGAGCTTCCGGTAAGATTTTCTCAGCTAACAGAGGCAGAATTCATTGTTAACCAAGTGAACAAACAATCGACAAGTATGATCATTACTGTTTAACACGTCTGAATTTTTTATTAATCAACTTTGGAAAAATTACAGACTCGAGCAGGGCTTCGCCTCTGACTAACAAAACAGCATGCCTGACTAACATCCCAAGTCACCTATTTATAGGCAAGACAAGATAGCACCAAGTGATTAGGACAAGGGAAATTTCGCACGAATTTTTCGTGCGAAAATTCTTTAACTAAAACAAAACAAAACTTTCAAAGTTTAACATTTGACGCTGCGAAACCCTATCTATACATCAGACTCGTCCTAGACGTAGGCAATAAACATATGTGCACCAACAACAATGGATTCTCAAGGCCAAATTTTATTGATACGCAAATATATACATTACAATATCAAGATTTCATTTTACGCCTAGGTTATGTTTTGATGTGAATTCTAATTGGGTATTGGTTGTCTTGATTGTGGTTTTGTAGTCATGTCAAGCCGCAAGAGAAGTAAATCATCGGGAGAGGGGTTGTCATCTTCGAGAAGGAGAGTTCGATGGAAACAAGAGAGATTAGTTACAGAAGATGACGACCGATTGTACCTCCAAGATTGGAGGTGGGAGAAGTTTGGAAATGATGATATTGGCGATAGGTGGGATTAGGGGTGTTCAGAATTCATTTTGAATTCGAAAAATTCGAAATTCGATTAAATTCGATTCGATTATCAAGAATTTGTTTGATTATAAGAATTCGAATTCGAATTCGATTCAATTCGAGTCAAGTAAATCAAATACGAATTTATAATTTCAAATTCGATTCGAAATTCGAATAAAAATTATACATTTTTATGTATTATGTTTATATATAATACAAATATAACTTCTATTAGGATATAGTATAAATTATTTCAAAAATTATTCTATGTATTTAAATTACCCATCATTAACCCACTACATGACCCATATCTAAAACCTAAGTAACCAATCTATCAATAGATTTCTAACCTTAAAAATATTCACTTATAATGTGGAGTGTTACTCCTGACTTCTCATTTCTAAATATGCTACTTTATATGGAACTTTTTAATGTGATATCGTGCTTTATGGCTGCTTTAAAATTTATGTTTCATTTTGATAGTTTTTAAATGTTTTACAAGAATCCGGATCAAATCGGCTTTATTCGAATTCGCATTTTTAAGCGAATACGAATTGGTTTTTTATTAGAATACGAGTTCGAATCGAATTGGGTAATCGAATACGAATTCAAGGAAAATTAAAAATAATTCGAATAATCTGATTTGAATAATTCAAAAATTTGATATTCGATTCGATGAACACCCCTGGGTGGGATAATGAGAAAACAAAACGACTAGAGGTGGGATTCAGAATGTGTGTGTTATGGAGAGAGTGGTAAATGTGGAAGAGTTCAAGAAGATAGGCATTGCATAGAAATTTGAGGGTCTGGGATGGAGTCGAGTGCTAGATTGGTGCTCCTAGAATATGCAAAGAAAATACTTGACTGTAGTTATAGAATGGTTGGCTTTATTAAGGATCAACAATAGGAGTAGCCATCTGAGTACTTGGAAGTTGACCGGTGACACCGGCCATGGGACAATGGTGATGTCCTTTGACACAATCAACCGGATTGTAGAATTTGATTCGTTGGGTATCAACGCATATTATTATTACAACGCGGATCTATTTTGGTCGAAGAATATGTTGGTGAGGACCCAATGAATTTGTTGGGGATGACCCTTCCTTATCTAGTAGAGGGTACTTATGAGCGGAAGCATTTATCGCTCGTAGGGAAGATTCTACAAAACATTTCATTGGAAGATGTATTGGTTCGGTTCAGGGATCATGGGAAGGTCCAAACATGGGATTGTCCGGTGCTCTATTTGCTGTTATATAGAAGCCATAAACTGTCGTGGCGACATATCGTCATGGATGAATATATGGGAGACCCAAGAATAGTTCCAAAGGAAGATGATCCAACATGCACGGTTGAATTATGCAATGATTATACAATAGAACATTCTTCCCCCGGAATCACTTTGGGTCAACAAGCCTTTGGAAGATTTTGACTTCGCCAAGCTGAGGGGGTCAAAAATTAATGTTGAATGAGTGGGTCATAAATATGATGTGACCGATAGTGAGACAGGGCACACATTCATGATTCGAGATCCAACGGCCCCACCAGAGACGGATGATGAAGAGATGGAGGATGAAGAGGAAAAGTTCTCGGGTCAGCGGAGGCCCCGGACACGCACAGCCCGCCCACACCGGAAGGTGTCGAATGAGGTAGTCCAGTTCATGATTAATCAGCGTTGGCCGAGTTGGTCATCATATAATTGGGGTAATATGGATGTGTACGGTAATGTATTCGTAGTGCTGGGGAAGCCCGCAAGAGAGAGGAAGCAAGGTTAGCAAGTGGAGAGAATGGAGGGCACAACAGGAGGCACATTGGGCGGCCCAGGAAGTGTATTGGAAAGAACAAGAAGCTCATTGATTGGAGCAAGAAGCCCACCGAGTAGCATAGGCGAATGAGCGGGATAGGCTCTGATTGCAAAGGAACATCTTGGAGGATATGTAGTGGATGGTAACAAGTATCGCACAACAAATGGCTATTAACAACGCCCACATCCTCCATGACCAGGAGCGACACTAGCGACCTTGATATGGGTTGTGACTTTCAAGAGTATGTTCTGTGGATGGACTTGTGACAACCCGCAACTTCAGGTTACTATTTTAACCTAACCACGGTTAATTTAGACACACATTTATGGCACTGCATTTAACCAGGTTTAGTTAAATGAGTCTACTTTGGTAATTCGCGGAATTACCGGAACACACACAAGTTAATTCTCTAAACGTTGGTGACTAACACGAGTAATAATTACAAAACGGATGGTTTATGTAAAACTTATGTACTGTATGACAAATACTTGAACTATATGCTTTAAGTGTAAATTACAAGATGTTATGAGATTTATGTGATAAGGGTGAGTTATGAATATTAGGGGAGTTATAATAAACATAAAACCCTAAACATCCTTCACAATTTCACTGCATGGCAGTTGCAACTCTCTAATCATCTCTCAATCATTTCTGGTTGCACAAGTTCACACACAACCAACAATATTTCATCTTTCAATCTTTCAAGAACAATCTTTGCATTGAAACAAAGGTGTGTGTTTTTTATGTTTATGTTGTGATTCGTATTTTTTTGATTTCAAGCAAACCCTAGACATCCAAAACAATTATCTGTGTTTAAATTGATCATGCTTGCTGAAAATGTATTTGTTATTAATATGGAATGAATATAGGATGCTAATAGATGTTAGAAACGTTAATACTATGATAGAACTGATGAATTGATGAGTTTATTGATAGCAATATCGAAATGAGGGTTTGTATTGTATTCTGTCACGTCAAACTGTGTTGTTATGTGAAATTGATGGTAAAACTCAGAGATAATCGTCCAACCTTGTGAAGTCACAAGGATTGGAGGTTATCACATCGTTCCGAGTTTGTCACCCAGTAAATGTAATTCCGGATTTGTTTAATTATAATGTCCGAGTTTTATGCTTGGTTAATGAATCCGAGTTTACTAAAATGAATATAGGTCCGCGTTTACTAAGTTTTATGTATTTTCGAGGTTACTAAGTTATATCTATTTCCGAGTTTACTAGATTGGATGTACTTCCGAGTTTACTAGGTTGTCGTATGTCCGAGTTTATTAGATTGCATGGATCTAAGTCTACTAGATAGTTATGTGGAGTCCGGATTTAAGTAGGGATGCTAGAGACTTCTGAATTTATGTATACCAAGGTCCGGATTTATGTATAAAGGCATAGATAGTCCGAATTTATAAAGTACGCACATGCTATCCAAGTTTATATACACATGTGTCCTAGTCCGAGTTTAGATAGACTTGCATTGCATGAGCTATGTCCGAGTTTCTATGCTTATATGTGTTGGCTTCGAGTTTGCAAGTATGGTATATAAGTATCTGAATTGTGTTAAGTGTATGTGATGGCAATGTCTCTTAAAGGAATCGAACTGATGTCACCAACTAGAGAGTCCAGAATCCACTGTGTGTTATTGCATGCTAAACATGATTAGCCGGATTACATAAACAATTGGTTGTTTGAGACACTTAGGGTATTGCAAACACTCTACTTGAATGCATACTTATACGTTATTGTATGATAGGTCGCGCGTAATGGACCAAACATTTTATTAACGCGTAGAAACACATTAACAATTTCCGAGCAAACTAAGGTGATTTCACTACACTTTTACAAGCATGCGTCCAGTGGGGACAAACAAACAAACTTATATCCCTGGAGGGGATACTTTGCAAACTTTTATCCCTGGAGGGGATCGTTATAACTGTTGTTTAATTTCGATGTTGTATAATACACTCAAATCTATCACTTTAAGTCCCATCTTACTACCGAACTAGTTGCTTGGAGGGAAACAGGGTATTAGTTGATAGCGCTATTAGGCTTGACAACCTCACACCGTACCTGGGAGGACGGGTGTGAACTAATGACCTTAACCACATGACCAATGTTGATAGGCATTGGGGAAGGGAAAACAAACTGACGTCACTATCGAGTTTCTATCAACATGTCTTAAAACTAACACCAACTGGATTTTCGTTAAACAAAACTGTTAACTCGCCGGCTTAATCGCTGATACACTTCTTTTGCATACTTACAGGTTGTTAGATGATTCATGCATGGGAACTTGCAGTCTGGGGAGCTTGAAGTGTCATGGGGCGTGTTACGTGTTTGCAAACAATAAAACCTTACGCATCAAATCATTTTGAATTGGTTAATTTAAAAGTCACTTTTCATGTTGGTTATGATGAATTTTGTTGTATTATTTACTATTAGTTCGACATGATTAGTGGCTAGATCCGAAGCTGTGTGCCCATTCCTATGCCACCGCAACCCGACAGAGGAACTTTAGGGGTGTGACAAGACTACTCGACCATTCGGGCTCAACCCGAAGCTCTTCAGAGGTCGGTTCATTGGTCTCAAGGCGTTGCCTCTAGCTTTGTGTCCATTCCTATGCCACCGCAACCCAACAGAGGAAACCCACTTGATAGCTTTAATGAGATGATGTCAACTCTCACAAGTTATCCGTACCACCATACCCACCACAAGATCCGAATGAATGATATCAAAGATAGGTGGTGAGGTATGTGATTTGTTATTGTTGTACATTTTCATTTTACTTTTTTATTTTTCTTTATATTATTTTTCTTTTTCTTTTTGTTTTCTTTCTTTTCGTACTTTAACCCTCACGAAACCTTCATCGTCCTCCAAAGCTATCGAGAGGTTTAAAAGGCTTGCATGTATATGCTAAATGCCGCTGTGATTCCTATGAAAGTGAGTTAGGTTTGTTGTTGTTGTAAACTTCTTTTCACAAAAATCAAAGTTAAATAACGAATGGCTTGGTAAAATTTTCATAAAAATGGTAAAAATACAGTAACCAAAGGGTTTTGATCATTGTAAGGAGCTTGCTTCTACACGGATGTTAAGATTTGTAGGTACTTTATGTTTGTCTGGGACGGCCATACATGAAGAATTAGCAAACCAAGTGCATACGTTTCTTGTACTTTACTTTGATTTTTTAATTAGTAGAATAAGTGGACCGTAATTAGCAAACCAGGAGCACATGAAGATGCAACGTCGGAATTTCTCGCATTTTGGAGCTGTGTTTGACCATTTTGACCGAGTTTTACGGTTTTATTATTGTTTTGCACGTGGATTTTGGATACACTTGATACTTGGAGCCTAATTTTTATTTGAAAACTATCTCTATCACCATCCAATCCATAATCATCATCCATCTTGATCATCAATCTATCACCATAACCAATCACAACCATCCACCTTCACCACATCAATACATCTCCAACGCACACCATCTGTATCATCAAACGATCTCCAAACCTAACCCTTCATCAACCATTCTAAGACTCAAGATCCATGCTTAGTTCTTCGTCCTCATCATCTAGTGATCAAGCTTCCCGAACCATAAGCCGCTAGTCTCCTCGGGGTTCCCCCCAGTGTAGATTTTTGTAAGATTCTAGGGTTTTAATAATTTTTTATGATTTTCATTTGTGACTAGTTGTGTGAAATGCAACGTCGGAATTTCTCGCATTTTG
Organism: Scalesia atractyloides; assembly: GCA_947069175.1. NCBI lineage: Eukaryota > Viridiplantae > Streptophyta > Magnoliopsida > Asterales > Asteraceae > Scalesia > Scalesia atractyloides. The sequence continues at coordinate 41,502,641 of CAMTDV010000009.1, forward strand.
GAGCTGTGTTTGACCGTTTTGACCGAGTTTTACGGTTTTATTATTGTTTTGAACGTGGATTTTGGATACACTTGATACTTGGAGCCTAATTTTTTTTTTGAAAACTATCTCTATCACCATCCAATCCATAATCATCATCCATCTTGATCATCAATCTATCACCATAACCAATCACAACCATCCACCTTCACCACATCAATGCATCTCCAACGCGCACCATCTGTATCATCAAACGATCTCCAAACCTAACCCTTCATCAACCATTCTAAGACTCAAGATCCATGCTTAGTTCTTCGTCCTCATCATCTAGTGATCAAGCTTCCCGTACCATAAGCCGCTAGTCTCCTCGGGGTTCCCCCCAGTGTAGATTTTTGTAAGATTCTAGGGTTTTAATAATTTTTTATGATTTTCATTTGTGACTAGTTGTGTGAAATATTAAAATTTTATATAAATTGTTTTGCATTTGTTTCAAATTCATGAGTTGTCTAGTGAATTACTAAATTTGACTTTGTGAAATGGAATCATGCAACTATGCTTTAATATAGACTAGGGTTTACATGTCTAGGTAACGAAGTGCATTTTTGTTCGTTCTCTGTAACGTTGATAGCTATCGGCACCTAAGCCTCGTAACACTAAACCCGTTAATAATCAAATGCAACTAAATTAAATCCAAAATGTGTAGGAACCCTAGGACTTGCGATCATCGAACCGGGTGTGAACCTTGTTCCAAAGTATAATTTTTAAACAAGTAATCAAGTCTTTGCAAGTAATTCACGTGAACCATTTTCGTAGTTAATAGTAAAATTTATCGGTTTAATCCGGTACTCTTTCAAAATCCAAACAAACAACCAAAGAAAATTAATTAGCAAGCTTCATTATTTGTTTCAAAATCTGTAATCACCTGAATCGTGACACAGACAACAAACTCTTCGTGGTTCGATACCCTGACTACCACTAACCATTTGCTTAGGTTAATTAGGATTATAAGTATTATCTTTGACCGGAGTGCAACATTCCGATCAAGTTTCTTAGGTCACTTCGTGATTAAAGTGGGATACAATTTCTATTGTTATGAGAATCACACCAGGATTCAAGGACATGACCTTGGCTCAGCTTCATGGTAAGCTCTTAACTTTTGGAAGAGAGCTTATCCAAAAAAAAAGCTACAGGAAACTGGAAAGTATCTGATGACTATTTCTTTGGCAACACAACACTTTAGAGTCAAAAAGAATCATCATCTGGAACATTAGATGATCAGGGTTATGGTCATTACATTGGCACATCCATGGGATAAACTCTGATCAATACTCTCTAAACTTTGTTTTTTCAGCAAACGATGATAGTCAAAGTCCTGATAACATGGCTTTTGTTCTTAATGATTTACAAGACATTGATCCTACTAACTTAGAAGAAATGGACATTTTGCACCAATTAGTCTTACTCGGTTTATGAACAAATAATTTCTAAAAAAAACTGTTGGAAGTTTCCAACGCTAAATGGCATGTCAAGGATAAGTTTGGATAAATCTAAGATAAAAATGCTTTAAGTGTAATAGATTGGATCATTTTGCTAGTGAGTGTAGAAGTCAAACAAATTGTTATGCCCCAGGGATAACCTGTCCAAATCAAAGACCTCAATCTAGCAATCAACAACATTTTCATCAAAATTCTCAAAATTCCCCTAGACCAAATGTTCAAAACATGCATATTTTGCACAATCTTTAAGCCATGTCCCTGTGCAATATGCTCAAGAATGTGTTCCTCAAGTCTTGTATGTTCTGGTACCAGTCCTACAAGTTCAAGCACCTCCAGCTACTCTAGCCCTTGCACATGTAGACAGCAAACAAAAAGCTTTCTTCACACAAGGCTTTGTTGACTGGAGTAGTTAGCATGAGGACAACAGATGAAAATTTTGCTCTCATAGCAAAACCTAATAGTGAACCGATGATTTTATGTTTTTTGGCACTTAAATCTATTGTAGAAGAAGTTGAGCCAAAAGAAGAGATGGCTAATAGTGAAGATCTAACTGTAGATGATGGAAATGCAGTCAAACTTGTACAAACACTTCTTTGTGATAAAAGATTAACGCCGAATGTGTGAGAGATCAACATCCCTAGAAACCACTGAATGTGATAGTGATTGTGCAATAATAGTTGCTGCTAAGGTATCTCCTCAAGCTCTAAAAAGAACTGTGTCCCAGACTAATGTGTTATTGCATTTGCCAACATTAAAGAGGTGAATGAAAATCTTAGGAAAAAGGTCCTAGATGGTGAAAATCAATTTGAAAAATTGACAAAAGAATTTAAATCCAAAATAACTGAAAATGACCAAGAAATTAGCAGATTCAAACATGAGGCATCCATTACTAAAGATCAGCTTCAGACCATGATAGAAAAATATCAAGATTGTAAAGAGGAGCTCGAATCTACCCAAATCACATGTGAAAAATGGGTAGAATCATGTGTAGGTTTGAGATGCTTCTCAACCAACAAACAAAGAGTAATGTGAAATTTGGCATAAGATTCAAAAAACCAGATAACAAATGTTCCAAAGAATGTGATCACGTTAATTTTAAAATGGTTGAAGTAATATCAACAAATTTAGCCGTAAAGAAGTAAAAATCACTAATCCAAATGGTAAAAGATTATTCCTGAACAACCATCAGATTCATCACCAAGTTCTTAAAAAGAAAAATATATGTTCAAACCAACATGGTATGATGAGTGTGATGTTTTTGAAAATTTAAAACTAGTTGATTTCACAACCACTGACGGACTCAAAGCACCAAAGGTAACAATCATTTTCATTAATAACACCCAACAGATGCTCAAACATCTGTTTCAGAAAAGAGAGAAAAAAGTAATAAGAAAGATAAGGTCACAAATATGTTTTGTGAGTTTTGTGAAAGAACAAATCATGTGACAAAAGTTTTTTTTTTAATTTCAAAAGCATATGATATGAACAGAGGAAATAATATTTGTGAATCAAAGCTAGAGTGTACCATCTGTGGTAAGAAAAACCATGTAACTCAAGAATGTAACTATCTTTAACCTTATGGCATTAGAAGAAATAAGGTCAAAGATAGAACATATGCCAGTCAAGGAGTTGGTCCTATCAAATGGAAACCACAATCAACTCCCTAGAAATTCAAATATGTTCAAACAACAATTACAAGGGCATTGAACCAAAACCCTATCCATAGGGAAGTTCAAGTCACCGATGCCCAACCATCAAACAAATTTCCAAAAGGCTATGGGCAACCACCTTCTCACAGAATGCCCTATAGGTATGAAGAGCATGTCAAAATTCCTCAAAAACTGTGTTTCACAAGCACCCTCATGGATATAACCAATACAATAGAAATATTCAAACATCTGTTCACTCAAGTGATAACATTCAAGCACTTGCAAGAGGTAAACAACCTCTTATGGAAATGGTTCAAAAACTGATTCATTTTTATGTGCATCTACCTTTTGCATCTGTTGACAGTTAATAATCTGCAGACAATGGATAGATCCATGCAATAATAAAAATATTAATATGTTGTTTAGAAAATTTAAATATTTTGATTAAACACATTAAAATGTTGTTTTAAAAATCATTAAAAACACAACTCTGTTCAAAAGAGAAAAACCACTATTTTAGTGGTTCTAAAGTCTATTTGACCAAAGTCTACCACCATGCACAAGTAACCACTGTTTTCTTAAAAACCATTGTTTACATCCAACACTGGTTCTAACATATGCTTCACTCCATTTGTTGACATGTATTCAAAACCAACCTCTATTTACATCCAACAAAGGTTTCCATACTTAAAACAAAGGTTTACTAAGTGGGACCGACTTTTGAAAACAGACCTTTGAAAAGGATAAACAGATGCTTTCCACGTTCGTTTTAAAAAGACAGACATTTGGCCACGTCAGCATCACTTTTTCAAAACCCTACAAAAACCCTCATTCATTTTCGTTTTCATTCACGCTTCTAAATCAAGAAATAAAAATTCTCAAGACATTCCCATTTTGAAACATAATTCACAATCAATCATCATGGCACTAACACTCAAATCTCCACACAACTACATTCCATATCTTTTCAAACATGACACCAATCCTGATTTCCATCCCATCATCGACACTCTTACATCTTCCAAATACAACACAGTCTAGACTGCTAATGCACCCACTTATATCGAGACTCTACAAAGGTTCTAAGCAAACTCTAGTTTTCTACTATGAGATAAAAAGCCATTTACTATAATCTCCAAAATTGATGGCGTAGACATCTAGATAACCCCCCCCCCCCAAATGCTTTCCCCTTCATTAAACCTCAATGATGAGTCAGGTATGGAATCTTTCTCGAAAAATGATCTTCACACTAAAATCATTGAAAGAAGGTATGATACACAAATGGTGGCGCCACAATTTTTAAACTACATTTCCACCCGTAATGAAGTTTTACTCGCATGGTGACGGCTAAAAGTGATGAAAATCTTGGAGAAAAAAATGTTTTAGAAAATGAGGCAACAGCTGTGTTATTGAGCCCACTACTAATGTTGACCATAGTGCACGACTCACCACTTTGGAAACAACACCTGAAATTCCCAGATCATCCACTTTCATTCCAAAAGCCAAACAACCCAGAAGGGTATCTCTGGATGATGAGATGCCAGAGAGATGTGTTGTAACATAAATGCAACCTGATACATTCGTTGATACTTCCTCTCAACAAATGCAAACATCTCAGCCCATCAAAATTCCTCACATATCCTCACAAAAGGATTGCGCGGTAAGCATAGGGGAACCAAACATGCGTTAGAAGATTCACTTGAGCATCTATTCTCAAGCCTTTCTCCCGGGGTTAGTTCTCTTTCTACTCCACTACCCATAAATATACTTACATCCATCAAACCATTTCTTAATTCAATTGAAGCATCTGGCTTATATAAAACTAGTTCCTCTCAACCGCTCATCACTGAGAGTATACTCCAACAAGTGACTAGTGTTAGTCTAGAGCTCATTGTTATCCCACAAGAAGAGGAGGGTACACCTCTTAAGTCACAAGTGACTCTTGCCGGTTTATTAAGTGAAGCAGCCACTACAACTGTAGGGACCACAATCTCACAGTCGGCAGTGGTTACATAGCTAGACATCCTTGAATGCAACAACTGTTGAGTCTATAATAGCACACTCATTAAAAGTTGGAAGTCCCCAAAACTAAGAACACGGGCATTTGATTCAAAACCAAATACAACTACCTCTGGTAGGAATTCAAATGATCCTATTAACTTAGGTGATGGATTAAGATACCAGGTTTTGACAAAGAGGGTAAAAGAGATCCTAAAAACCTTGGTACAAAACTCAAGATCTCCACTAACATGTTGATGCACTTTGTGTCCGTCACTATTCGAATTGGCAAGATAGAGCGTGTGTTGAATATTGTATAGGTTAGAAACGAACACACGACCAAAGTACAATCTGAAATGGTGAAAATGGGTCATATCGTACGAAGTACCACTTCGTATGAAGTGGCAATGCCAAGTTCATACGAATTAACATATTCAAGTTCGTACGAATTACTATAGGTTGTCTATATATAGTGGTGTGTGTTCATTGTGTTGTAAGTTTTTGCACTCCCAGACGGGTGGTGCTGCCGGATTCTCTCCAGGAACTCCGGCAGCCTGACAAGATGTATGCTCTTTCGGTATGAATGAATAACATATAACTCCCGCTGCATTCTACTTCAACTTCTTTCTTAATAACATTCTACCGAATTGGTCATACTACGCACTAACTTCCATCTAGAACCGCCTGATCAGGACCTTCATAACAAATGCAGAGAATGCCAAAGAAATATGGACCATGCTCAACTATATCTTCAACTTTAAAAGCAATCTGCAGAAGCCACCCACAACATGCACATGGAGTTGATTAGAAACATGGTTGATGCTAGGTACAAAGATACCCAAGCAGAGATAAAGGCCATCAAAAATCATCTTATTCTAACAATATGCTCTACTCTGAAACCCAGGTATCCTGATGATGCTAAAAAGGGGGGATAATTAAGAAGGCATGAAGAAACCACCTCCTAAGGTTAATAAAGCTCAAAAGAAGTCTGATCTATCTACAACCAAAAAGGCAAAGGAGGATGCCTTCAAAAAAGAAAAGAGGAGAGATACAAGAGATGCCGAGAATGCATTAGCAGTATAAGAGAAGCTTGAAAAGAAGAGAGTTGAACAAGACTTGGGTACACCAACAGATGCATCTGCAAGAAGACAGCCTACAAGACAAGCAAAAAGCACTGTTACTTCAGTTTCTCAAAGCTCTGCTATAACAACAATTGTTCCATCTACTCAAACCACTACTCCTTCAATCCAAACATCTATTGGCATTAAAAAAACAGATGTTACAACCACAACAACACTTACAACTACTCCTGAGCCGATCAAACCATTTTCAAAGATAATCCCTGCATGTTATCTCAACAGAAAACCACCAACACACATTCCATCTCCTCCACCTAAAGCACCTACACCATATACCAGGGGAAGAAGATCAAACTTTATCATCCAAGATGATGATGAGGAAACCCCACAAGCATATCCCATTAGAACCACATCATCATTTCCACAAACAACAATCCAAATCAACACCACTTCAACATCCATTCCCACTTCACTACCAACATCTCTCCTATCAACCACCACAACCTTAACCATCACAAATCACCCATTAGAGCTAACCAGTGTATCATAAAAAATACAGTCTTTCTACTCCACAAGTGATTCAAGTTAGCTCACCTTTCCATCTCTCCAAAACTTTCCAAAGCCTACAAATGTCAAGGAATACTTGGATTTGAAGATAAAACATGTAGAAAAGATTGTTGTTGAGAGAAGAAAAGGAAAGGATACAAAGAGGCACAACTAATCTTATTTGAAGAATTCTAGAAAGTGAATGCTCTTGTAGATTATGAAAAAAGATGTCTGCACTAATATCTTTTATGCTCCTATCACTGATTCTAATATCAAAAGGACATTGAGAGAAGATTATTTGAACCATATCATGAAAAACAAGCCATACAAAGCAACCAAAGCTCAATTCTCAGGATGGTCAACTAAAGCCTTATTAGATGAAATACTAAGGATACAAGAATTGCTTCTCAACCTAGAGCTCAAGCCTACACCTCTAAACTGGAACGCAAGAAAAAAGGCCAAATGAAAAAAGGCCCTATAGTTAAAGAGGATGAAGGAAGAAATGGTTGCTGCAAATTTTGTGACACTTATATCAATGGCTAAACGGGATAAACCAACAATCACTAAGAACTACAAAAAAGTTGGAAATCCTAAGAGAGAAAGATCCTTCAATCCTAAGAAAACCTATCTATGATCAACTTGACTTCCGAATCAAAACACTTGTTGATCCTTTTGAACTTTCCATTGTAAAGAACATCTTCTCAGCTAAAGAAATACCAAACTAATCAAGTGATTAGCTTATGGTTTGTGCCTCGACAAATAAAAGTTATTATTCTTTAGTCTCATCCAAACAGCAATGAAGATCCTGCAAAACAATCAACACACTATAAGCTTGTTACAAGGAGGAGAATAGGGGGTTCTCCTTGTAACCACCCTCCAGCGTGAGAACAAGGAATCGTTTTAAGGTTAATAGTGTGTGTATTAAGTGAGAGAGCAAGAGAGCGATCCTTGAACCTGGAGGTGAAGTTCTCTATTTATAGCCAAGGTGATTTGTGAAGGAGATGGGTTGCTGGGCCTTGGGCCCGAGATCGATAACAAGGGATATCCGTTCTACTCTTTTGCCACGACCATTAGTGAATACTGGCGAGAGGATATTTGGCGCACATTCAATGGGTCCACGTGTCCTGACGGTTGTCCTTGTTGTCTGGTCTGTCATCAGAAGTTGACTGGAGAACGCGGGATAGTGGTCGGCGCAAGCTGATTAGTGCCTCGTATGTGTCCTTGTGTACTTCTTGTCCCTTGCACGATTGCTCATTGTGTAGCATTTGACATTTCCTGAGACGAGCTTCCTTTGACATTTCTTTGATTCGCTCTTCGTTCCGAATCTGCTTCATGAACTCAACTCTTTCTAGCTCTCTCCATTTTGACTTCCACATCTTCCCTGAATTAATACCATGAGCATAACATACATTGATCATTCCTTAGTATTGCAATGCTTGAGTCTTCTCTTTTATCTCGTAACAAATCTTGTTAAAGAATAAACATTCAAGATCTTTTTCTAAGCAATTTACTAACCACATCGGGTCTAGTACACGAATAGCTCTCCACATTCCTTCACATTTCAGTACAATCACTGCTTCACATGTCTCGATATCGTATTGCCACCCGTGAAAGTATTCATAAAAATCTTGCTCTATCTTCATCAATAGCATATTTTTCATTGTCAGCGGCCGTTTTACTATCAAAGTAACATCTTTCTCCTTCGTGACAGGATCAATCTTTATAATTTTCATAGAAATATGCGGCTTCCAATGATTAAACCCATTCAGCTTCCAAAGCCTTTGATCATTAAACTTCATTTCATAATTGATATACTTTGTCTGCACAAGCTCTTCAACGTCCCACCATGGCAACGTTTTAATATCGCAAAGAAATCTAAAGTATTGCACACCAAACTCCCTCTTGATAGCATAAACATTCAATTCTGGAATCCACCCCCAAATGGGAATATCACCCAGTGATTTGTCTTTGTCACGTGTGAAGAAAGCCAATGGTCTTTGGAATTTATATTCTTTCGGCAACTTTTTAGACCATGACTTCTTAGCTTTAGCAATTTCTTCTTTTGATAGACGTTTAGAAATACTACCATGACTTCATGTATCATCATCAATATCATTTTCATCAAACTCATTGATGTCTTTCTCAAGATCTTCCATCTCTTTATCATCTATCTCTTTCTGTTTCTTCTTCTCTAAAAACTATTCTTTCTCAGACATTCCAGTAACATAAACACTTTCACCAACTATCACATAGTTCACTAACAGTTTAGATTCAGAAACTAGTTCAGTAGGATCTACGATAGGAATTGCATCAATCGGATTTTTGCCTTAAGCAGCTGCTGCAGCATCAGTTTCAGCTTTCTTTGCTCGTTCAGCAGCTTTAATCTTCGCTTCCTGTATTTTTAATTTCATCATGTTCAGCAATGAAATTTATATCGAATCTGTTCTAAAGTACTTTGAACAACATATCAAACTTCTTTGAATTTACAGCCTTTTTAGTCTCCAAATCTTTAACCACCATATGTAACTTCTCATTCTTTGTAGTAACACTTGTATGTGATGAGATCAATTGCATATTTTCATATTGAAGCTATTTGATCCTTTCTACATTTTCTTTAACTTTGCTTTCTAACTCAAGAGCTTTTTTATTGTCATTGACCAAAACTACTAACAAAGCTTCCAACTACTTTTTATCATCTTCTATAAATTTGATTCCGATTTCATGTTCTTTGATCTTGTTCTCTAGCTCATTAACTCTGTTATCATTGTACATATCTGCATCAAATCCTTCTGTGAACGGAATGTCACCAAAATCGTTAGGAATTTTATCAGCTAAAGATCGTCTAGGACCAGATTGTGGTGTTAAACGTTATTGAATAGGAGGTGTCGGTTGTTTTGGTGGTGATGTTTATGGTGGTGTAACATGTTGTGGTGACAATTGTGGTGGACTAACATGTTGTGGTGATGATTGTGGTTGAATAATGGGTTGTGGTGATGTATGTGGTTGTTGTGGTGGTGATGGTGGTTGTACAGACTCAACATTTACAGTAATAGCTTCCTCTTCAGGTGTCTCCCTGGCCTTTTTACACTTTTGACGAGCTTTCATTGCCGTATGAGAAACAGTAGACTTTGCAGCATCAGACCCTTTGCTTTTAACATGTTTTGCTGGTTTCCTTGCAGGCTTCGTTATCACTAATTCGTCAGAATCTAAAGGCATGTATGATTCATCGTCATCACCAAGAGATTTTCTATTTTTCTGCTCTGCCATCTTAGCTGCACCTTCAGCTTCTGGATCAACACTTTCATCATAAGATTCTTCATTATCACCATCAAATGCTTCTTTCTCAATCTCAGCAGCTATACTAGCAACATTCATATCAGCTTGTTTTAGTTCTTGATCAGAAGTAGCTGAGAAGACATTATCATGAACATTATATGCCTCTATCTCAACATTCACGTTTTCTTCACCCTGCACCTCTACGTTTACTAGCTCATTCACTTGTACCTCTTCAACTTCAGGTTCATCAACAAGTATAGTTCGTATAGTAGCAGACATTCGTTTTTGTGTTGTTGTTGAAGTTCTAGCAATTTGTTTGTTTGGAATAGCTCTTTTCTTTTCCTTTGTCTCTTCCTTCTCAAACCAACTATTTCTCCTCGGAATAAAACCTTCAAGACAATTTACTTCATCCTTTTCAGAACCCTTGTATCTTTTTTTCCATTTGCCCTTTGGAGGTGCATTATAATCTTTATCTTTAATGGCTCCAAAAATTGGCTTTGCAACAGGCTCAGAGTCTTGCTTCAGCTATAGATTCAAGCTAATCAATGTCTCTTTGTCCATATGATTTAACTTAAACTCATCATCATCTTTCTTTTCTAAGTTTGGAAATAAGTCATCTAGCATCATTTTTAAAAATCTCGGGCACAGAAGAAATTTTCTCTTGTAATGTTCAACACCATCAGATCAAAAATGAATTTGGTTAAGTTGTTTAGCCGATTTAGCGTTAGAGTTGCGATCATGCACATTTGATAATCAATTATATCATCAAAACCTCCCTTTCCGTGACTGAATGCATGTATTATAGAATGTGTGAGGAACTTATATGGCCTGCCAAGATTAGTTTTCTTGAAGTTCGAGGCATTCACGTGTCCTTTGTAACCTATTCTGTAAAAACACCCTTTCACCATTCTTATTGGGTAGCATGTGGGATTATCATTTGTATCTTTTAAATCCAGTACCCTTCGAATCAATTCTTCGGTGATTTTGACCTCAAACTCTTCATTTCCAATCTTTACTACTTAATGTATTGCTCTTTGATTATCTTTTAAATCCAATACCCTTCGAATCAATCTTTGCTGCATTTCAAAAACGTTCGATATGTGACCAGTATACTTTATGTTGATGAGTTAATGCTTTCTTTACCGACAAGCGTCCCATAAACTCTAAGATTTCTTTGAACGAATCCATTTCTGGTATAGTAACGTCAAGTACACAGCATATGTTGTGTATAGGCTCAAACAACGTTTTCTTTTCTTGCAAAACAAAGAATTTCAACACTTAGACAAATTTTGACAAAAAACACTAAACTTCTAGTGTGAAGTGATATTGGAACGGAGTGGTCATTTCTCACTTCATATGAAATGGTATATATAAAATAAACCTTTTCTGACTTGATCACTTCATGCGGAGTGGTTATAAAATTTTTACCAATATTCACTTAGTGTGGAGTGACATTGTCACTTCTTACGAAGTGCCACTTTGTCCAAAATCAACTGTCATGAACACCAGATTTGAAACTTGTTGTTTTTATGAAATTGAAGGTCCAGTCATGTTCTACTAGTGCCGATACACACAAATATATGTTCAATTATAATTCTAATCCGTTCAATTGTACTTGATCTGAGTTTTAATGTTCAAAGTGCCGATTCTTATGATTTTACGGTCTAAACACGGTCCAATACCTTCACCATTGTAAGCGGTGTGCTAATCAACCTCCCAATGTTAATTTTGGTAGCACTTCATCTTAAATCGTTCAAAAACTTCAAATCGCACTAAGGTCTCTCTAAGATCGCACAAACAGTGAATGAGCGCTTCGTTCGATCTGGATTCTTTATATAGTGCTAGGTCCACTTCGTACAAGGATGTTCTTGTTAGAGCGATGTGGATCCGGCTCGTGCGATTTGGACCCAGCTCGTGCGAAGTGACCTTTAAACTTCATTTTTTCAACTTTTTCGAATACTTATCAGCTTTAACGACCCATTCAATTGACCAAGTCTAAGTTAATGACCCTGGTTAACTGATTTGTCTACCAAGTCCAAGTTAATGACCTTGGTTGAACACTATATGACCAAACTGATTTTTTCCGTCAATTTTATAGTTTCAACTTAATAAACCTTTTATCATTTTATAACATTTTCTTTTTCCAGATTAGCTCCCAACTCGTAGTTCTTTAGTTCCCATTCAACAACTTGTCGCTTCAGACTTTGAAGATCAGTTTTCCATCATCGGTAGTCGAAACTAAGATCGAAACAAAATCTTTTTGTATTTTCTAAAGTTTATGCTAAAACACATTGAAAATATTTTTTGGGTTATTTCTGAAATGAAATGTAAACTATGTACAAACATATTTACAAACATACTTTTTTCTTTTTTTGTGAGTTTGTGTTAGAGGATCATATCAATTTTTTTGAGACAAATCACAAGTACCGTTGATCTTTGATAAAAAATTAAGTTTTAAACAGATACACCTAGATTGTCAGTATACTGATCTATTTAAACCTTTACACATTTCTCAATTTCTTCAAGATACGTTAGGTAATTTTTAAGAACTTGACTTAACCGTGTTTCCCACCTCAAAATATACTTCGGTATCAAGATTTCTTAGATTTCATCTTACAGGTTAATATATCTAACTGATATTTGTATCTCTGTTGTGCGACACCTTGAGAGCTCAGGTTAGTACCACCGTACAGACAAATAGATGAAGGCTCGACTTAAAAGTGATGTTCCAATTTTCGAATCTTTTGTACTGCAATTGTCGTATCTTTCTATATTTTCAATTTGATTCAGTTTTTAGGGTTTTTAAGCAAAAGTATTCTACAAGTTCTAGGCCATTGCTGACGCAAAATCAGAAGAACTTGTATAATACCCCGGATATCTCAATTATCTGTAAAGACCTAGTATCTCAGAATCGGGCAATCTCGCAAACGAAATTTCGGTGTACTAAGACCACATATCTGAGAGATGTTAAGCCACAGATTAAGAAGTTTTTCTTTTAAGTTTATATCTTGAAAACAATTTACTGAATGTGCAAAGCCTACTAGCACATCTTCAGTGAGACCCGTTTATAAACTTTTTAACACTACATTTATTTAGCATACTGTGATAGTCCATGATGTACTAACATTTCCTCTTTTCACATGAAAACTCCTTTTGTCTTTTTCATGTTTTTTGTACATTTTAAAATTTTTATATGTTTTTGTATTTTTACAACTATTTCTCCCCCTAAAATCAAAAACATATTTTTGGATTTTTTTTAAGCAAGAAATTTAAACTAAAAACTTGACATACCGATGAGGATCAAGTCAAGTCATCATCCATCTCGAATTCAACCTCATTTTCATCCCCTATGTCAGATTTTTTAAACAATTTACTTTCAAAAGATGTTTGAATTTAGCTCTATCAAAAGCTTTAGTGTAAAAATCTGCCTTTTGGTCACTAGTGTGGATCTTTTCTATTCGAACCAACTTTTTCTCGTAGCAGTCACAGATAAAGTGGTGTCGAATTTCAATATGTTTAGTCTTTGAGTGTTGAACTGGATTTTTTGTAATATCAATGGATGCCTTGTTATCTACGTATATAGGCTTTCTAAGAAATTGTAGTCTGTAGTCTGTCGTCTGTTGTTGTATCCACAGGATTTGGGAATAACAACTGGATTCTGAAATGTATACAACTTCACAAGTAGAGAGAGCGACTACGGTCTGTTCTTGCATTGCCATGTTACTAATCGTGTTCCGAAGAACTAGCAACCAGCTGTTGTAGACTTGGCGTTTAATTTGCAGCAACCGAAATCAGAACATCCAGCAAAATTGAAGTCGTCTGCACGTGGATACCACAAGCTGGTGCTTGGGAAACTTTTCAGATAATGCATTATCCTCTTAACGATCAACAAATGTGAGTCCTTGGTATTTGACTGATATCAGGGCCAAAGGCATGTTGGATACATGATGTCTGGCCTTGAAGCGGTAAGATACATCAATGATCGGAACGTAGAGCAATTTAATGTTTTATCAATTTTCACTCCATGTGGATCTGGACAAATGTCGTGATTAATAGGCAATGGGGTTGATGATGGTGATGTTCCCGACATGTTGAATTTCTCCAATACGTCATGGACATACTTCGTCTAATGTATGAAGATACCATCAGGCAATTGATCGACCTGAAGCCCCAAGAAGAACTTCATTTCCCCCATATCACTCATTTCAAATTTCTTTTTCATGACTTCTTCAAAGTCTTTACACAGCAAGTTATTTGTCGAACCAAATATGATGTTATCCACATAGATTTGTACGATAATTAGATGTCCATCAACATCTCGAGTAAAGAGGGTATTGTCTATTGTTCCTCTGGTGAAACACATTTCCCAAAAGGTGTTAAGAAAGCGTCTCGTACCAGGCTCTCGGGGCCTAGTGAAACCGTAGAGCGCCTTATCCAGCAGGTAAATCTTGTCTTTGTGTATCGGATCGACAAACCTTGGTGATTGGCTGATGTACACTTCCTCTTTAACTTTCCCATACAGGAAAGCGGATTTCACATCCAATTGGAACACCTTAAACCCTTTCCATGACGTGAAGGCCAGGAATATGTGGATAGCTACTAAACATGCGACAGGAGCATAGACTTCGGTATAATCTATCCACTCTTGTTGATGAAAACCTTGGACTACGAGTCGAGCTTGGTGTCCGACTATCACTCCTCTGTCGTCTCGCTTACACTTAAAGGCCCACCTAGTACTGATTTTCTTGTGGTTATCGGGAAGATCAACAAGTTTCCAGAAGCCAAGTTTTTCAAACTGTAACAGCTCTTCCGCATTGCTTCAACCCAGGCTTTCCTCGTAAAGAGCTTCTTTATATGTTTTAGGTTCAACCTGTGAAATAAAACAATTGTATGAGATAGTATCTTGTAACAATGCAATTTTAGTATAAAAATAACTTAGATCCTTATTGATCTGATTTTTTCATTTTTTCTCCAGTCTGCAACTCTCCAATTATGTTATCCGATGGGTGGTAAGACATCATCCTCGGCATCACTTCATTAGAGACACTCACACCAGATTCCAAATTTGTGATGTTTAGATCAGCAACACAATTACTGGTGGAAGCTTCATTCTGATTGCTCGGACTCGCAGACTGAGTGTTTAGCAAACTCTTGATTTGGTTTTCTCCATCATCAGATGTGGATCCATCATCAACATATGTTGATTGGCCGTTAGAATCAGAATCTTCGCTTTGATCTAACGCTGGTGCGGGTACATTCACCTTTTGATTTTCAGCGGATGCATGTGTTTCAACAGTCTGTGCATCTGATTGAACATTACTAGTACTACCCTCAGCATCAGTAGCACCAACAGGTGTTTGTGTTATCATTATCGGTCTAGGAACTTGCTCTTGAGCTGACGCTTGTTGCTATTGATATAGAATCAAGATTTGCTCTTATGTTGGCTCGGTTGGCAGGTCAAAAGAATCATAGAGACTGTCGTGGTTGAACAACCAATCATCTCCTGGTTTTTGCGTTGGAGATGTATATCTTTGACAATCAACGTTTTGAGCTTCAATAACCCGGTTTATGCTCGGAATATATACTCTGCTTAGTGGACTTGCATATCTCACGAAGAAACCTTCCAGTGCTTTAGCCCCAAATTTGCCATCTGCCTCGATAACCGTGCAGGGTGACCCAAATGGTTCTAAGTAGTTGAGGTTTGGCTTTCGTTGGTTAAGGAGCTCCAAACGTGTCTTCTTATGCAGCTTACTGACAACACTCTATTCAATGTATAGCATGCAGAAGCCACGACCTCGCTCCAAAAGCTTACTGGAAGTTTCGAATCTGCGAGCATGGTTCTGCCTGTCTCTATCAGGGTTCGATTTTTGTGTTTAGTGACACCGTTCTGCTGTGGTGTATAAGGAGCAGAATTCATGTAAAATATCCTTTGCGTTGCATAACTCTGCCATCTGATTGTTTTTAAATTATGTACCATTTTCATTTCTAATTTGGCGAATCGGTAAGTGATACAGATTCTCCAACTTTCGGAATAAGATCATCAGACTCTGAAACGTTTCATATTTTCTTTCTTGAAATATCATCCATGAAATTCTGGAGTAATCATCAGTAATAACTAGACAGTATAGATCTCGTGATATGCTTCGAACATTGACAGGTCCAAAGAGATCCATGTGTAGTCTTTCTAGTGGGAACTTTATGGAGTTCAGGAGCTTCCTCGGATGTGACTTTTTATGTTGTTTGCCCTTCTTGCAACTGATACAATCGCCATTCAAGTGAAAACTCTTAAGATTTACTCCCTCAACTAGATCGTCGTGTACTAAGAAGGTCATCTTTCGGAGGTGTATATGCCCCATCTTCCCGTGCCACATTATGGATTCTTTTCTGTAGCCTTTAACATGAAGCATTGCGCATATTTCGTCATAGTAGTGGCAACTCTTATATCTAAAACATATAAGTCATTTTCACGGGGAGCACGCATGAGAATCCACTCCTCCGGAAACATTCACAATCAATGAAATGTGTTGTAAATTTTTTATCACAAATCTGCGAAATACACAACAAGTTGTTCTCTAGATCGGCAATGTAGTTGACTTTATTAAATGACACCACACCGTTGGTTAGAATTCCCTCGCCAATTAGCCTTCCTCCTTGGTTACCCACGAACCCAACGTAGCCACCACGTATAGCTTTAACATCGTACAATAAGGCTAACATTCCCATCATGTGCCGAGATGTCCCTACACATGCAATTAAGAAATTTATTTGAATAATGAGACCCAATCCTTGACGGTCTTGGCTGGGTTCGAGCTTACAACTTTGACTCACACACACTTTCGGTTTTGAGTTCAGCATCCTGTCCAACCTTTGGCTTAGGTTTAATTTCCAATTTTTCGGAACAGGTGTTTTTTTACTTCTGTAGAAGATGGTTTAGATTTGACCACCCAAGTTTGTGTTTTCAAAAATGCCTCTTTTGGGTAGAATTTTGAATCCTTTTGTTTGTTTTTAGTTGACGATTCACCAACTTTATGGTTTGGAACATTTAAAATTGTTGGTTTCACGTCTTAGTTGGATTCGTTTTTCTTTTTAAAATCTATGTTGGCACAAACTCAGGGGTTTTTTATTTCACATCTTCTTTAGACTTCTTCATGCTATAAGCAGGTTTTGGGGTGTTTTGTGGACATCGTCGTGCAATGTGCCCGACTTTGTGGCATTTGTAGCATGTCATGCTGTCATTTTCAACAGAGGAAGCCAAAGCTTGTTCATGGCGTTCCTTTTCTGCATGAAATTCTTCATTTGATTGTTCTCTAGCCAGACTTTCTTTTTCACTCAAAGTGCTTGTTTCGAAAACAAAGTAAATTTTCTTTTTATAATTTGGTTTTTGAAACCTGTTGTTGCTTTTCTTCTTTTCATACCTCAAACCTTTCCTTTTGTTCTCAGGATAATCTTTTCCCTTTTGATAGTAATTATAGTGAACTCTTTTCGGTGTGGAATAATATGTTGCATTTTGTTTTTCAAGATCAGAAAGACCGACTTAAACCAACTTGAACAATTTATCGACTCTATCAAAATGTACGTTCTTAATCGGAAATTCTTCATCAGAATATAGTTTATCCGATCCATTCATTTTGTAAACTACCACATTAGGATCATCACTCAAATTGTTTTCTGATGTTGAAATATAATTCTTATGAAAACTTTCTTCATTTTCAGAATGTGAACTTGATTCTGATTTTTCCAAATTTGACTCGGCACTTTCAAAATTAATTCTATCAGATTCATTACCCAACACATTTTCGACAACATTTTTCACAACATTTGATTGGCATTTATAGTTCACATCAATGTTTTCCGGCTGCTCGTCTTCTTTTTTGTTCAGTTTTTAATTTCAAATTGAGCGCCTTTTCCACCTCATCTGGATACTTCTTAGCCTAATTATTCCACATTGGGGGTGGATATTAATTATAACCCAGAAGTTAGTTTTTATTTTCATATTCATTTTCTTTCTGTTCGGTTTTCTCAAGTTGTTGTGGAAGAATATGATCAATCACATATGAGGATGTTGAGTGACTAAATAACAATTTGTTGACTCGTTCAGACTCAATTTTTATGGCTTCAAGGTCCGTTTTTAGCTTAGCAATGGTGTCAATGTGCTTATTAATTGTCATTTGTTTATCCATTAGTGTAGCTTTTAACATTTATTTTATTGCCATGTCCTCTTTATAGGAAATTGTTTGATTGATCTACTCAGTTTATCATAAGCAACTTTGGTCTCTTAAGTCGCTTGTCAAGTTATGTTTTTTAATTCTTTTAATTTTAAATCTTTTTCTGAACACTCCGTGCACGGCTCCAAGTATTTTGTGCATGGTTTCTCAATTTATTTAATTTCAACCTTAAACTCTTCTTTGATTGACTCAATTGTAACACCCCAAATCGCGTAAAAAACACGCGGCGGAAACACTTGGGGAGTCACGATTGTCTCAACAACACATGGTATTTGAAGTTTCATTTTATTTGAATATTGAACATAGATTACATTGTCATAAATGTCTTAGAAATTTTAAACGACGAAACAGTAAGCATGCATAAATTATTGTCTTTCTTAATATTAAGGCACTAGGTCCAAGTCCGATCCTACATGAGCACACATCAGTATCATCTAGCATCTTTCCCTGAAACATATGTGAAAACGAGTCAGTAAAAATATGACGGCGAGTACATAGGTTTTGTGAACATGTCAAGTCCATGGCTTTGTATATATTGCAATATAAATAACCCGACTACTAGAGTCGTAAGTGAAACCTTGTTTTGAAAGCATTTGATATTGCAATAGTTATTCAACTAAAACAAATTGTTAAAAGTTATAAAATCTAGTAGCCATGAACCTTGACTCGAAAACATTTGTTTTGTAAATCCAACTTGTAAATCGTCATGAAATAACTTGTATTGGTTATATCTTTAATTGAAAATCGTTATGTGGCATTGTTTGAAATCATTTGTTCATCGTTCATCGTTCCTCGTAATAAACCATTTGTTCATCGTTCATTGTTCATTGTTCATTGTTCATCGTTCTTTGTTTCTTGTTATAAACCAATCGTTCCTTATTATAATTGTGAACACTTTTGGTCGTTCTTTAATGAGTACATTCAAACCTTTGTTGACTCGACTATACCCCAAGGGTATCTTTAATAGATCCTAAAAGATCTCTTTAACAAGACTAGAAAATCAATGAATGATTTGTTAGTCATAAACAGTGTCTGTTGTTCCCCAAACTACCCACCAAATCCATTGAATAGCCTAGTAATGGGATTGTCAATCCTATGGTACCATAACTTACTACTGGGCGGCATAACAATGTTAATGAATGTCATTCATATCTTGGATAACGCACCAACAAGTTGTATCACATTATTGAAACCATATTGTTATATAAACCATAGTATTTGTACTTTGAAAACTTGAAAACAATTAGCACATATGAATCACCCCAAAACATTTGTAAACATAAAAGAGGGGAGCGATGTACTCGCCTAGGATTTGCGGATAAGCCTTGTACAAGTGTATGATCAACGTCCGAAGATCAAGGAATCAAGTGTGTGTCCTAATGAATCGGATAACAAGTAAATATCGGAACTTGAAATCGGAGGATTTGGATAGAATGGCACCTTATAAACCAAATGAGGATTGGGACTCGTATGACATGGTTTAATAAGTTAACATTCTGAGTTGGAAAGATTTTTATGTGCTTTTGACCAGTTATGACCCGTTAAGGTAATTTAAGCCACTTTAACGCGTCATTTGAGTAACAACGCATTCGGATTGTTAGATATGTGTTATGATAAGTCTTTAATGCTTAAACATGTTTGAAAATGTTATTTGATCAAAATACATATCAAATTTTATATAACATAAGCTCAAAGTTGATTTATTTGTGAAAAGGGCATTTTGGTCATTATTGAAGATTATAACAACTAGTTATCATAACACTATCCAAACAATATGACCATAAGGTATAACCTCAGAGGGTTATTCCCTTTATATTTATGGTCACAAATTTATATTTGGTCGGATCTGAAGATCAATCAAACGGGTCAGATTCGAAAGTCAAAGCGGTGGTCAAACCGTTCAACTTTCGACTCTAAACAGGCACTAAAATAAGAGTGACGATTTAGACATGTTTTGGCATGTCTAATTAAGTTTATAAAAGAGCTTTGGCATCAAAACAAATTGTTTTGATACCGAGATTGATTCCATCATGAAATGCGCATTTATTTGACCGAAACTTTGACTTGTCAAAATGACTAGAAAAGATGGAAATCAGTAGGTATGATCACTAAGGATCATAACCATCATGTTTACCATCATAATACAAGGTTCAATTAGATTAAGTTGATCATTTCATGATCCATTCTGGAAGTCAAAAGTCGAACTTTGTGACTTTTAATCCAATTAAACTACATGAATTGAACAAAGCATGATAGAGAACACTTACAACACCAAAGGCATGTCAAGAAAACTCAGAGATTGATGATCAAGGTGTTGCAACTTCAGTTGATAGCAGAAATGAGTGATCAAAAGTTTCAAAATTGAAGAACACATGGGTATTTATAGAATTCTTGATGATCTAGGAGCAAGACAAGTGTCCATGAGTCACCATAGAGTTGGATTAGTGTCCCCTTACAGGTCAAATGCAGAAACAAGGGTGGCTAGTTCGTTTGGTGAGTAAAAAATGAAGTTATTCAGCTGCTGCCACATTTTTGATGAGCTGGGCACCCCATACGGACCGTAAGGATTTTGGGCTTACGGTCCGTAAGCCCTTTAGCTGGCAGAAACTTTCAAAAATTGGCAAAACAGGCCCCTGAACTTGTTTTTGACATGTTTTGGCACTTTTAACACTTGTTAACCTCATTTCAAAGCTTTATAAGGACAATAAAGTATAGGGAACTTGAAATATGTCCAAAAATGTTCCATAGTCGGTTCGTTTGGTCGTATGGTTGTGGTTTTGGTTAATTACGACGAAAAGCGTTACGAACGCGTGTATGACCGTAAATGCGTAACGAATGACATTTTTGCATCCCAATCACTAAAATATGATATTTTAATGATTAAAAAATTTTTTAGATGTCCGAATATGTTCCAGATGGTGTTATACGCAAAAAGGCATAGTTTCGCAGAATTTGCAAAATAGCCCCTGAAGTTACAAAAGTGTGTTTTTGCCATACCGAAGCCCTCAAAACTTATTTCTAAGTATGTAAAGGGTATTTAAGGTATGTTAAGCTAGTGACCTTGTTCCGGAGCGTACGTCGCTACGAGAATCGGCAAACTTTCACAGTTTGTCGTAAATAGTCCCTGTGATCGAATAAACTTGTTTTTGAGATACCAAACCCTTCAAAACTTATTTCTAAGTTATTTAAGGTATGTTTAGCTTATGTAACTATTCTAGAACATACTTTTTATTAAATTGGTTTCGTTTTGCGTAATATCTTATGTATAACCTCCAGAAAAGCCTAGAGGAGTTGAAATTGTACATGGACTAAAATGTATAAATGTCACAAGTGTATGATCAACGTCCGAAGATCAAGGAATCAAGTGTGTGTCCTAATGAATCGGATAACAAGTAAATATCGGAACTTGAAATCGGAGGATTTGGATAGAATGGCACCTTATAAACCAAATGAGTATTGGGACTCGTATGACATGGTTTAATAAGTTAACATTCTGAGTTGGAAAGATTTTTATGTGCTTTTGACCAGTTATGACCCGTTAAGGTAATTTAAGCCCCTTTAACGCGTCATTTGAGTAACAACGCATTCGGATGGTTAGATATGTGTTATGATAAGTCTTTAATGCTTAAACATGTTTGAAAATATTATTTGATCAGAATACATATCAAATTTTATATTACATAAGCTCAAAGTTGATTTATTTGTGAAAAGGGCATTTTGGTCATTATTGAAGATTATAACAACTTGTTATCATAACACTATCCAAACAATATGACCATAAGGTATAACCTCAGAGGGTTATTCCCTTTATATTTATGGTCACAAATTTATATTTGGTCGGATCTGAAGATCAATCAAACGGGTCAGATTCGAAAGTCAAAACGGTGGTCAAACCGTTCAACTTTCGACTCTAAACATGCACTAAAATAAGAGTGACGATTTAGACATGTTTTGGCATGTCTAATTAAGTTTATAAAAGAGCTATGGCATCAAAACACATTGTTTTGATACCCGAGATTGATTCCGTCATGAAATGCGCATTTATCGTATTTTGACCGAAACTTTGACTTGTCAAAATGACTAGAAAAGATGGAAATCAGTAGGTATGATCACTAAGGATCATAACCATCATGTTTACCATCATAATACAAGGTTCAATTAGATTT
The DNA here is from genome assembly GCA_947069175.1 of Scalesia atractyloides. Lineage (NCBI taxonomy): Eukaryota > Viridiplantae > Streptophyta > Magnoliopsida > Asterales > Asteraceae > Scalesia > Scalesia atractyloides. The sequence goes on from CAMTDV010000009.1 coordinate 41,525,055, forward strand.
TAAGTTGATCATTTCATGATCAATTCTGGAAGTCAACAAAAGTCAAACTTTGTGACTTTTAATCCAATTAAACTACATGAATTGAACAAAGCATGATAGAGAACACTTACAACACCAAAGGCATGTCAAGAAAACTCAGAGATTGATGATCAAGGTGTTGCAACTTCAGTTGATAGCAGAAATGAGTGATCAAAAGTTTCAAAATTGAAGAACACATGGGTATTTATAGAATTCTTGATGATCTAGGAGCAAGACAAGTGTCCATGAGTCACCATAGAGTTGGATTAGTGTCCCCTTACAGGTCAAATGCAGAAACAAGGGTGGCTAGTTCGTTTGGTGAGTAAAAAATGAAGTTATTCAGCTGCTGCCACATTTCTGATGAGCTGGACACCCCTTACGGACCGTAAGGGTTTTGGGCTTACGGTCCGTAAGCCCTTTAGCTGGCAGAAACTTTCAAAAATTGGCAAAACAGGCCCCTGAACTTGTTTTTGACATGTTTTGGCACTTTTAACACTTGTTAACCTCATTTCAAAGCTTTATAAGGACAATAAAGTATAGGGAACTTGAAATATGTCCAAAAATGTTCCATAGTACGGTTGCGGTTTTTGATTAATTACGACGAAAAGCGTAACGAACGCGTGTATGACCGTAAATGCGTAACGAATGACGTTTTTGCATCCCAATCACTAAAATATGATATTTTAATGATTACAAAATTTTTTAGATGTCCGAATATGTTCCAGATGGTGTTATACGCAAAAAGGCATAGTTTCGCAGAATTTGCAAAATAGCCCCTGAAGTTACAAAAGTGTGTTTTTGCCATACCGAAGCCCTCAAAACTTATTTCTAAGCTATGTAAAGGGTATTTATGGTATGTTAAGCTAGTGACCTTGTTCCGGAGCGTACGTAGCTACGAGAATCGGCAGACTTTCGTAGTTTGTCGTAAATAGTCCCTGTGATCGAATAAACTTGTTTTTGACATACCAAACCCTTCAAAACTAATTTCTAAGTTATTTAAGGTATGTTTAGCTTATGTAACTATTCTAGAACATACTTTGTATTAAATTGGTTTCGTTTTGCGTAATATCTTATGTATAACCTCCAGAAAAGCCTAGAGGAGTTGAAGTTGTACATGGACTAAAATGTATAAATGTCACATGTAATTACACAATTCTTAGGAATAAAACACCAGATTTCATTAGATTCGGAATTGTTCGATATTGTTTGATGCTTGACGAGGCTCAGATGTCACATCAATAACTGACTCTTTCACTTCTATTTGACTCTGTTCAGGAACTACCTCTTGTAACTGAGCCATCAAGGCTTTGTTAGCTATTTCCTTTAGATTTTCACCGTTCATCTCCTTTTTGACATCGATAATTTCTACAACTGGTTTCTTGGATTCTTCTGTCTTTGTCACGTATTGATATTGGCTTGAACCTCTGAAGAAACTTTCAAAAGAATTATAAACGTCAGGAGGAATCAAATATTTAAATGCTTGGTGAAACATATCTTCCATGGCACAATGTTCATAATAGATCGCTTCTGCACATTCTTCAGCACTCTTTTCAGGCGTTTCATCAAACACAACCTCACATTCTTCATTTGAACTTTCCTCGGTCACCTCATCAAACACTGGTTCTTCTATTATCTCAGCAAGTAGTGCGAAACTCTCTTTCTTAGGAATTAGTCGTCCCAATTAAATCCCTCGTCTTCCTTAGTCACCACGAGAGCCTTTGACTTGGCTGAACCGTCATCAATAGCTATAAGCTTTTATGAGCTTTGAGTAGGAGAAGTCTTTTGATAGATCGCTTTCTTATAGTAATCATTAGAAAACAGATTCTGATTACCCTAAACTTCTCGGTTCGGGCACTCTCGCTTAAAGTGACCCTTCTTCCGGCATTTAAAACACGTTACCTTTGCTTTGTCAAATCCTAGTTTACCATCTGGTCTCCCAAACTGTTACGCCCTGTTATTTCCATGAAATGCTGAGCTCTTGTAACATTTGTCGAAAATGGGTTTTACCAAACCCGCTCCGTTTGTAATCGAATATCAATTTATAAATGTGTCGTTGCCTATTTATATTTATTTTAATTTTTAATGATACATAATTAATAAACAAACTAAACCATAAAAGTTATAATTGATAAAAAGTATAAATAAAACAATTAAATATAAAATGGGGCTGCCGGGACTCGAACCCGGGTCAGCCAGGTTGTAACTCCAAAGATTTAACACTCACACGCATAACCACTCCGCCACTTGTTTGTTTTCTGTCAACTCTAGGAAACAAATAAGTCTTATATACAAACCTAGATGAACCGGTTGCGCCAACTGAAAACCGAAATCGGCTATTCAACCGTCTAAAACGTTTGAATAATCGCGACTTCAGATTTATAACCGATGCACCGACAATTCTAATCAATTCAGACTTGAATTGACTTGAATTCTGATGATGATGGGTTTTATAACCGAAGTTATCCAATAATCCGAATTACTGCAATCAAACATCTTTCTCGCGACTCAGAAACATTCCACAAACCTGCCATTTCATTTTCGTCATACTTTCAGTTCACCAGAAAAGTTTATTTTACTCGCCGGAAAATTCTGCAAGTTCGCCGGAAAACCGTAGTCTTCATCAAAACGGTAAGTCCTTCAATACCGTCGTAGTCTAACAATTGTTAAGCTATTTCTAACTCAAACCTTTCACTTGAAATCAAATTCAGACGCTGCTTTCGGATAATTCCAGTTCGCCGGAAAATTTCTGGAAATCTTTATTTTCATCTGTGAATCGGTAAGGACATTCAAACACTTTGTTAACGTTTGTTTATCACTTCAATTCCACGATTAGCTAATCAAAACGGTTAATTGTCTGGTTCAGTTGAAGTTCATAACAACAGAGACCGACACCTTATCGGAATCCTGAAATACATCGTTCACCGGTATGTTTACTTCTAATTATCGTCTCTGCCATTTCATATTAGTTTGTACAATGTTTATCAATCGAACTAAACAAGATATAACGGTGTAATCTACTGCCTGTAAAAACGAACGAAGAAGATGAACTGTGATAACATTATAAGAATAATTAAAATTGGTATTTTGAACGGGTTAGACAACAGTCCAGCGGTGGACTGTGTGCGAATAAAAACACGCATACGTCCCGAGTTCGATTCTTGACACACGCACCTCCGCAGTAATAAAATGCCTTTTTGTTTAAAACTGATCCGGGTTAACTCCGTTAGTTGTTAAGTATAATAAAATTTGTATATTAACCAAGTTAGACACACAGTCCAGCGGTGGACTGTGTGTAACGTTAAAGCACAGGTCCCGGTTCGAGACCTGTTAGTGGCACCGGTTCGACGAATTAAAATGTTTTTGAAAATAAAAGGATTTTGGATAATTGAGTTAATATATAAGTATAATTAAAAACAGAATTATTTCGGGTTAGACACGTAGCTCAGTTGGTAGAGCTGCGTGCACGCGTACGGGAGGTCACGAGTTCGAGCCTCACCCAGCGCATTTCAGTCACACAATAAACCGGTCAAACAGTCAAAGTCAAAAAGTCAACATATTTTTATATTTTTAATTATTTAATTTAATTTAAAAATCAATTAAAATACTTAAAAAATAATGTTTTAAAGATAGGAAATAGCCTTAAACTCGTAAAAATATATCTAAAAATTCTATTAAAATCCTTAATAAAATCCATTCATTTACTATATTTTCTGTTATTATTTAGGTTAGTTAATACTCGTTGTTCCGCTCTTCCAACTCGTGCGCATCTCACCATCTCCAATCAAACGCACCCAATGTGAGTGAATCTTTACAAATTCCCCGTTTTAATCACGTTTTGGGGTGTATCATGTGTCTTGCTATATATTATATTTAAATCACATCATATCATGAACATGTGTATTCAGCTTGTTTCAACTGTTTGTGTGGTTATTGTTAGATTCAATTTATTATTTTCAGTACATGCAATTTCATAGGCCGCCGCTCCCCATTACATTATGAGCGTTGAGCAAGTTCCCCATTACATTATGAGCGTGAACCTGGCGTGCCAACATACGATCGGCTCAGTTTGATTGAGCCTTGATCGTACATACATTTATCATTTTCAGTACATGCAATACGATCGGCTCCGTTTGATTTGAGCCTTGATCGCACAGTTTCATTCATGTTATTTATCGTATGATGTTGGTATGTTAATGTATGCTATCATATGTTATTGTATGTTATAGTTGTGATTGCTATTGCTACTGCTTGATTATTTACATTTGCTCATTTATGATTATGCACAATTTTTCATTGATAAACTAACAAGTAAATCAATAATAAATGTTTATCTAACAAGGTTCACTCGCCAACTTATGTTGACCCAAAAACCCCCATTTTTACACATGATACAGGTGAACCCGCTGCAGCCAGAAACACATAGGAATGGACTAGAATAATAAAATGATTTAGAGCTTGGAATTATTTTGTTTGGTTATTTTCTTTGTATTGTATGGACATGTTTGGATTATTTGGAATGTAATTTTGACTTTAATAACTATGAAACATATTAGTAAATATCATGAGCTTTGGTGATAACCCAATTATGCCCCGACTTTTATTCCGCTTCGGGTCGGGGTGTGACAGATTGGTATCAGAGCCATTACTATAGGGATATAGGATAGGTTATTAGACCCTTAGAGCCTATACTATAGTTGATTAGAAATTTTTAAGATTTTTGTGTGTTACATGCCAAATTTCATGATGTCTATATGTTTTATGTTAAATGTTACATTCAATGTTATGCAAGCATGTTCATAAGTATATATTATCATATAATGCCTATCATAAATCATAATCTCATAATATATCACATTCATGAAAGCACACACCACATCATTTTCATGATTGCTTTTACAACGATTTTTGTGTTTTCAAATCTCATCAAAGTGAGTTCTCATGACGGGCATGTAGTAACTGGAAGGGTACCAGTACCGGTAGTCGGAACGTCCTGTCTAGGCTGGCATTCGTATAAATCCAAAATAAAGGACCAGTTTGCCTACCTGGGGACTAACGATGAGAGTACGAAGTACCTATTAGGCCAAAGCATGCTATACCAAACGTCGTGTGAGCTAACACCACTTTGAGTTGTCATTGTGTCTACACCTGGACACAATCCGACCATACATCTCGTGAACATATTTTGTGGTTTGCATTCGGGTGATGCGAGTGTTAAATTGCCAATACTAATGTGAATCCTACCAAGCCAATAGTCATGGGGGCCCACATGACTATACAGGTGAAGGTATGGGGGACATTTGAGGCCCAACATGAGCAAACCCAAGACATCCTATGGATGTAGTTGCATTATTGATATTTATGTTACTTTCATTTTTTTAAAGACACATGACACCTAAAAAGACTCCATAAACTCACAATCTTCTTATGTATGTTTCTGTAGATGTCGTCTAGACAACAACGAGGGGGTAAAAGATCAAGAAGGTCTCACGAACGCTTGGCCACACAAATCGCGAAACAAATGGCCACGATACTGCCTGACATTGTGGTTCAAGTACAACAAGCTCTCGCCACAAATCCCACTAATCCTCCCCAACAGAATGACCAGAACATCAGCAACCCTCCTACCAGCAAGTGCTCATACAAACATTTCAAGTCTTGTGATCCTCCTAAATTTGAAGGGACCGAAGGTGTCACTGCTCTCCTCCATTGGTTTGAGGAAATGGAAAACACTTTCCTCAACTGCGATTGTCCTGAGGATCGCAAGGTTCGATACGCCACCGGGAGACTATTTGGGGTAGCTCTCACCTGGTGGAATACTGAAAAAGGGAATAGGGGAATTGATGATGCAATGGCCTTAACTTGGGAGGAATTAAGGGAAATTATGACTAGGCGTTTCTGTCCTAGGAGTGAAATTAAAAAGTTGGAAGACGAATTTCATTCTTTAAAGCAGAAGGAGGGAGATCATACCACCTATAACAAGAGGTTCTTAGAGTTGAACCAAATGGTTCCTAATTTGTTTACCCCAGCTTATCGTTTGATCGAGCATTATATTCGAGGACTTCCCTCGAAAATTCAAGATTCAGTTCTCAGCATTTCACCGGTAACACTTGAAGCTGCTATGGAGCTAGCGACTGAACTGACCGAGAATCGAATTCGCAACGGGAAGTTTAAAGAAGAGAAAAAGAAAGCCCCTGTTGAGGGTCAAACTTCAAACCATTCCATCTCCTCCTCTAAGTTTGCTAACAAGAGGAAGCGCAACACCAGAAACTTCGCTGTTGCACAAACCAACTCCCTTATTCCTGCTGCACCCATTACCCAAGTTGTCCCTTCACCTGCACCATACAAAAGACCATACTCTGGCCCGTTACCAAAATGCAACCTTTGCCAATATCACCATTCTCCTGATTATCCTTGCCAACATTGCACCGGCTGTGGTCGCGCAGGTCATACTGTTCAAACCTGCCGCATGCCTCAGCGAACGAACCGCCACCAGCCTTCAACCCAAACCCACCAGCAAATAATGGGTCAAGCCCAACAACCCCTACTATACCCACCCGCCCAACATTTAGCCCAAACATATTACCAACCCAATTATCCTATGGGCCAACCTATGCGGGCTTGCTACAATTGCGGAGACCCAAGCCATTTCAGAAACACTTGTCCAAGGTTGGTAAACATTATTCATGCTCAGGCCCAAGCCAACCCGGTGAATCAAGCGAACTAAGCTCCTCCACCTTCAAGAGGAAGAGCTTTCAATATCAACGCTAATCAGGCTAGAGCTGACGGCAATGTGGTTAACGATACGTTCCTTATAAATGGTAGATATGCATCCATGTTGTTTGATACTGGCGCGGATAAAAGTTTTGTGTCCTTAGAATTTGAACCTATCCTAAACCAAAATCGTGATAAGCTCATGGAATCCATAACGGTAGAAGTTGCAGACGGGAAACCGGTCTCATTAAACTCTATTATACGCAACTGTACACTCACCTTAAACGACCACGACTTCACAGTTGACCTTATTCCTATGAAGCTGGGAAGTTTTGATATCATAATTGGTATGGACTGGCTCAGTCAACATCAGGCAGAAGTTGTATGTCGCGAAAAGTTTATACGTATTCCTCTTTCAAACGGTCAGACTCTTCGAATCTTTGGAGAAACCTCGTCGAAAGGGCTCAGCTTAATGTCTTGTCTTCAAGCTCAAAAATATCTTCGCAAGAATTATGTCGCGTTTTTAGCTCATATCATCAAAAAGGGAACCATGGAGAAGAAACTTGAAGACATTCCAGTAGTAAAAGATTTCCCGCAAGTTTTTCCTGACGACATTTCAGGACTTCCTCCAGTTAGAGAAGTCGAATTCGGTATTGATCTTATACCTGGTGCTACACCAGTTGCAAAGTCTCCTTATAGGTTAGCCCCCTCTGAAATGCAAGAGCTAGCCAGTCAATTACAAGAGTTGACTGACAAGGGATTCATACGTCCTAGCTCATCGCCTTGGGTGCACCTGTCCTTTTTGTAAAGAAGAAAGATGGATCGTTTCGTATGTGCATCGACTACAGAGAGCTCAACAAATTAACAATCAAGAATCGCTATCCATTACCTCGCATTGATGATCTTCTTGACCAACTTCAAGGTGCCAGCTGCTTTTCAAAAATCGACCTTCGATCTGGTTATCATCAACTTAGAGTACATGAAGAAGACGTCCCAAAGACCGCATTCCGAACTCGTTATGGTCATTATGAATTCATGGTCATGCCATTTGGTTTAACCAACGCTCCAGCAGTCTTCATGGACCTAATGAACAGAGTCTGCAAACCTTATCTTGATCGATTTGTTATAGTCTTCATCGACGACATTCTTATTTATTCAAAATCTAAAACTGATCATGAGCGTCATCTTCGACTCATCCTTACACTTCTAGAGAATGAAAAGCTTTACGCCAAATTCTCCAAATGCGAATTCTGGTTAAAAGAGGTGCAATTCCTCGGACATGTAGTCAATGACAAGGGAATACATGTCGACCCCTCAAAGATCAAAGCGGTACAAGAATGGCAAGCGCCACGTACACCAACTGAAGTAAGATCTTTTCTTGGTTTGGCTGGTTATTATCGTCGATTCATTTCAAACTTCTCACGCATTGCTGTAACACTCACGGCTTTAACTCATAAGGGAAAATCTTTCATATGGGGACCCAAGCAAGAAGAAGCCTTCCAAACCCTTAAACAAAAACTCTGTGATGCACCAATCCTCACTCTTCCTGAAGGTTGTGATGATTTTGTGGTCTATTGCGACGCGTCAGGGCAAGGATTAGGCTGCGTTTTGATGCAAAGAGGAAAAGTTATAGCTTATGCTTCGAGACAACTCAAGATGCATGAGAAGAACTACACCACCCATGACCTGGAACTTGGAGCCGTTGTGTTCGCTCTTAAGATATGGAGACATTATCTCTATGGTACTAAGTGTGAAATATACACTGACCACAAGAGTCTTCAACATATCTTCAATCAAAAGGAGTTAAACATGAGGCAACGAAGATGGGTCGAACTTCTAAATGACTACGACTGTGAAATTCGGTACCACCCTGGCAAAGCAAATGTGGTGGCTGATGCACTTAGTCGAAAGGGTTATGCGAACTCCATTCGTCTTCTATGTTCAACCTGAAATACCTGTATGGAAGTGGGAAAACATAACCATGGACTTCATTACCGGGTTACCTCGCACTTCTGGTGGGTATGACACTATATGGATAATCATTGACCGACTTACAAAATCAGCTCACTTTATTCCTATCCGTGAAGATTTCAAGAACGAAAAGCTAGCTCGTGTTTATATCAGCGAAATCGTAAGCCGACATGGAGTACCGTTAAGCATTATTTCTGATCGTGATGGTCGTTTCACTTCACGAACATGGCAAGCAGTACAAGCCGCTATGGGTACGCGATTAGATCTCAGTACCGCCTATCACCCTCAAACTGATGGTCAATCTGAACGCACCATTCAAACTCTTGAAGATATGCTTCGAGCATGTGTCATAGACTTCAAGGGAAATTGGGACGTTCATCTCCCATTAGTTGAATTTTCGTACAACAACAGCTATCATTCAAGCATCGGCATGGCACCTTTTGAAGCCTTATATGGTCGTAAGTGCCGATCTCCAGTATGTTGGCACGAAATTGGGGAAGCTCAAATCACTGGTCCGGAATTGATTCAAGAAACCACAGACAAGATCCATCAAATTCGAAACAATCTTCTAGCGGCTCAGAGTCGTCAAAAGAGTTATGCAGATAAACGACGGAAGCCTTTAGAGTTTAACATTGGTGATCAATCTAAAAGTATCACCGTGGAAGGGAGTAGTTCGTTTTGGTCAAAAAGGCAAGCAAGCACCACGCTACGTAGGACCTTTCAAGATACTCGAAAGAGTAGGACCTGTAGCATACAAGCTTGATCTACCAGAAGAACTCAACAGGATTCATCCCACATTCCACGTATCAAACTTGAAGAAGTGCCTCGCTGATGAAAACCTCCACATTCCTCTGGAAGATATTCAGATTGATGAATGTATGCATTTTATTGAAAGACCAGTAGAGATCATGGATTTCGGAGAAAAACTTCTACGACGGAGTCGCATTCCAATAGTTAGGGTACGCTGGGAGTCGAAACGGGGACCTGAGTTTACTTGGGAACGTGAAGACTCAATGCGTGAAAAAAACCCGCATCTTTTTCCTACTACTTCTACTACTTAAATTTCGGGACGAAATTCCTAAAAGTAGGGGATACTGTAACATTTGTCGAAAATGGGTTTTACCAAACCCGCTCCGTTTGTAATCGAATATCAAGTTATAAATGTGTCGTTGCCTATTTATGTTTATTTTAATTTTTAATGATACATAATTAATAAACAAACTAAACCATAAAAGTTATAATTGATAAAAAGTATAAAAAAACAATTAAAAATAAAATGGGGCTTCCGGGACTCGAACCCGGGTCAGCCAGGATGTAACTCCAAAGATTTAACACTCACACGCATAACCACTCCGCCACTTGTTTGTTTCTGTCAACTCTAGGAAACAAATAAGTCTTATATACAAACCTAGATGAACCGGTTGCGCCAACTGAAAACCGAAATCGGCTATTCAACCGTCTAAAACGTTTGAATAATCGCGACTTCAGATTTATAACCGATGCACCGACAATTCTAATCAATTCAGACTTGAATTGACTTGAATTCTGATGATGATGGGTTTTATAACCGAAGTTATCCAATAATCCGAATTACTGCAATCAAACATCTTTCTCACGACTCAGAAACATTCCACAAACCTGCCATTTCATTTTCGTCATACTTTCAGTTCACCAGAAAAGTTTATTTTACTCGCCGGAAAATTCTGCAAGTTCGCCGGAAAACCGTATTCTTCATCAAAACGGTAAGTCCTTCAATACCGTCGTAGTCTAACAATTGTTAAGCTATTTCTAACTCAAACCTTTCACTTGAAATCAAATTCAGACGCTGCTTTCGGATAATTCCAGTTCGCCGGAAAATTTCTGGAAATCTTTATTTTCATCTGTGAATCGGTAAGGACATTCAAACACTTTGTTAACGTTTGTTTATCACTTCAATTCCACGATTAGCTAATCAAAACGGTTAATTGTCTTGTTCAGTTGAAGTTCATAACAACAGAGACCGACACCTTGCCGGAATCCTGAAATACATCGTTCATCGGTATGTTTACTTCTAATTATCGTCTCTGCCATTTCATATTAGTTTGTACAATGTTTATCAATCGAACGAAACAAGATATAACGGTGTAATCTACTGCCTGTAAAAACGAACGAAGAAGATGAACTGTGATAACATTATAAGAATAATTAAAATTGGTATTTTGAACGGGTTAGACACACAGTCCAGCGGTGGACTGTGTGGGAACAAAAACACGCATACGTCCCGAGTTCGATTCTTGACACACGCACCTTCGCAGTAATAAAATGCCTTTTTGTTTAAAACTGAACCGGGTTAACTCTGTTAGTTGTTAAGTATAATAAAATTTGTATATTAACCAAGTTAGACACACAGTCCAGCGGTGGACTGTGTGTAACGTTAAAGCACAGGTCCGGGTTCGAGACCTGTTAGTGGCACCGGTTCGACGAATTAAAATGTTTTTGAAAATAAAAGGATTTTGGATAATTGAGTTAATACATAAGTATAATTAAAAACAGAATTATTTCGGGTTAGACACGTAGCTCAGTTGGTAGAGCTGCGTGCACGCGTACGGGAGGTCACGAGTTCGAGCCTCACCCAGCGCATTTCAATCACAAAATAAACCGGTCAAAAAGTCAATGGTCAACCCAAAAAGTCAACATATTTTTATATTTTTAATTATTTAATTTAATTTAAAAATCAATTAAAAATACTTAAAAAATAATGTTTTAAAGATAGGAAATAGCCTTAAACTCGTAAAAATATATCTAAAAATTCTATTAAAATCCTTAATAAAATCCATTCATTTACTATATTTTCCGTTATTATTTAGGTTAGTTAATTCTCGTTGTTCCGCTCTTACAACTCGTGCGCATCTCACCATCTCCAATCAAATGCACCCAATGTGAGTGAATCTTTACAAATTCCCCGTTTTAATCACGTTTTGGGGTGTATCATGTGTCTTGCTATATATTATATTTAAATCATTGTGCATACATCATATCATGAACATGTGTATTCAGCTTGTTTCAACTGTTTGTGTGGTTATTGTTAGATTCAATTTATTATTTTCAGTACATGCAATTCATAGGCCGCCGCTCCCCATTACATTATGAGCGTTGAGCAAGTTCCCCATTACATTATGAGCGTGAACCTGGCGTGCCAACATACGATCGGCTCCGTTTGATTGAGCCTTGATCGCACAGACATTTATCATTTTTAGTACATGCAATACGATCGGCTCCGTTTGATTGAGCCTTGATCGCACAGTTTCATTCATGTTATTTATCGTATGATGTTGGTATGTTAATATATGCTATCATATGTTATTGTATGTTATAGTTGTGATTGCTATTGCTACTGCTTGATTATTTACATTTGCTCATTTATGATTATGCACAATTTTTCATTGATAAACTAACAAGTAAATCAATAATAAATGTTTATCTAACAAGGTTCACTCGCCAACTTATGTTGACCCCAAAACCCCCATTTTTACACATGATACAGGTGAACCCGCTGTAGCCAGAAACACATAGGATTGGACTAGAAGAATAAAATGATTTAGAGGTTGGAATTATTTTGTTTGGTTATTTTCTTTGTATTGTATGGACATGTTTGGATTATGTGGAATGTAATTTTGACTTTAATAACTATGAAACATATTAGTAAATATCATGAGCTTTGGTGATAACCCAATTATGCCACGACTTTTATTCCGCTGCGGGTCGGGGTGTGACACGAACAAATCAGTGATCTTAAGCTGAGGGGGAGATTTTGATTTACATGCATACGTGATTGTTTTTACAAAAGCATGATAATGAAAACAATGTTCCAATTGTTGTAAATCAAAGTTTATCATTCCGCTGTATTTACACTTGATTTATCTTCATTCATTACTTTCCATTTCTAAACTTATACAACAATTCAAATTCACATTCTAAAAATTGGTATCAGAGCTTGGTCAATCGAATTTGATATAACAATCAATTTGATTTGTACAGATCAGCTCTCACTGCTAATTCGTTTATTCGTTTGTATGAAAAAACAAAGTTTATTTACGTTGCAAAGTTTTTGTCACACCCTCAATTTCCACTTGCGGAGTTTTACCGCGAGGCGTGTGAACAAACCAGAATCTGAGACACTAGTAACGTCGAACGACTCTATATGATTTGTTAATACGTTTTCCAAAATCATTTGTTTAACCATTCATAGTTAATTTTAGATTGCCTTAGTTTGGTTTCAATGTTTAGCGGAAGCATTAGTTTCTAAAGTTGAGCGGAAGCATAAAAATAAAGTAAAGGAACGGGCGCCAACACAAACGCCAAAACTAAAGAAAAACCCAAATAAATGTTTGTAATTGAGACTCGATAAAAAGATGTCTTGATCAATGCAAGTGAGTGCACCTAGAGCTCCTAGCGTCCTGAGAAACATGTAAAGAAACAAGTGTCAACATTAAAGAAGAGTGAGTTCACAGGTTTTCATAAGTTCATTTGTTCGGTTATAAGTTTGTTTCCCCCGTTATCCCTAACCCGGGATAACGATTTAGTTCCATTATTCCCAACCCGGAATAATATTGATGGTTCCATTATTCCTTACCCGGAATAATAATGATGTTCCATTATTCCTAACCCGGAATAATAACGTTGTTGGTTCCATTATCCCTAGCCCGGGATAATATTGTTGATTCGTAATTAAGTTCAATGTTAACATGTAGGTAGCTAGCCTAAAGTTATGTCACGTAAGTGTTCGCGATCGAAGCTGACTGTTGTGCCTCCGTGTTGCCAGGCCTATCATTGACCATGGCGAAGTTGGGCCAAATTATTCACCCGTTGACCATACCCGGTCGGCTAGCGCGACTAGCTCGGGTGGGGCTTGTCGGGCCCAGTAGTACTACTTATAATTTCCCCGCTATCTAACCCAATACTAACGATCCGAGAGTTTGTCGAGGACTTGTGTGATATAGCTGCTTAGTGACCATAACGTACATTAACATTAACTTAGTTACCGAATAGTTTAATGACGTTAATTTCGTATAACGTAAAGAGATAGAGTTGTAGAGTGTATACATGTTTCTCCCCCTGTTGTTTAAAACCGGATAAAATTAGGGGCCGTGAACTCACCTTTAGTTGCTCGGTTAGTGTAACACAGATGTAGCAAATGATGGGACCGCTAATTGCGTCCTAACAAGTCAATTGATTTAGAGTTAGTGTGTGAACACAATGATACAAGCCATACACATACTAACACACAATGCGGTACATACAATGACAATTCCTAAAACTCAGATCATGCATGCAAGTATCATCATACCAATATAGTGATCAAACCAACCTATCATGAACACAAATCAATCCATACAACACTTTGGTACACACATTCGCAAGTTATCAAGTTTCAGCGTATATACTCATAATTAGGCTGTTTTCGAGGATTTTTATAAAATAGTTCCAACATTCCAAAAATTCCAATTATTTTACAGAAGGTGTCAACTATGCTGTAGAATTTTATATAAATTTTTCAAGTCCTAACACTTTACCAATTATTCGTAAATATTAATATACTAGGCTGCAGTCAGATTCGTCGCTTTCTGACTGCAGTCCACGGAAGAATTTATTTAAAAATCAGCGTTCGTCCAATTGACAAAATTCCAGTGAGAGTTTCCCGGAAATTTCCATATCTGGTTGCTGTACAAATTCCGTGATTCGACTCTCTACAGATTATTAGATCCGACTCGATAAACAACTAATAAATTTTCAGAATTTTCACAGCTTCAGTTACTGAACTTAATTGGCCACTTAAAAATATCAAACGACTTCAGAAAAATATGAATCCAGCGCCATTAGAAGCGTTTTTAAAAATCTACGTTTTAGACTTCATAAAATCCGTTTTTCGATAAATAATAACCAAGGTACAGCCAGTTGAAGTTGGCTGTAAACACCATTCAGCATCCTGATTTCAGCATTTTATCGCAATCTAACCCGCTTAAACAATCGATACGTTAAATATAAGCGATCAAGAACAGAATTACCAATCATATATCATCATATACATCATACCCACGCAAACCCTAATCGTATTATATGGTTTTTATCACACAAAACGCAGCCTAATGATTTTTGATTCCACTATTCATCATAATCGCAAACTAGCATAATTAATCGACTAACATCATAACACTTTCTACCATTACATACACACATGATCCATAGTTCATAAACCCTAGTATGATTAGTGAAATAACATAAAACTCTAACCTTTAGCAATGGAGATTAACGAACCGTGAGCGAGATGGGAGCTGATTCGGATGATCAAGGGAAATCGCGACCGAGAAGAAGAGTGTAGGGAGGCTGTCGCGATCGAGAGGGATGTAGCAAGGTTGTTTGCGACCGAGAGAATGAATGGAAGGCTGCCGTCGGCTGTTTCACGATTAGGGTTTGTGTGTTTTTGTTTTTGAAACAATGCACATGCATGTATGTGTATATATAGCGCAAGAGGTCAAGAAAAAGGGGAACGGTTTGCGGGTTGGGTGCTCGCGGCCGCAAGGGGTTCGGGTGGGTCGGTTTGGGTCTAAAACTTGATCCCCAAGTTTTGGTTAACTCCTTGAGTCGCAAGGAAATGAGGTTGGCTCGTGTCGCGGCTCGGTTCGATTCGTCTACTATTTACTATATCTTTTATAAATAAACACCATGAAATCAAGACATAACATAATAACTCACCGAACTTATAAACATTTAATACACATAGCACGTAGTTCACTTGATAGTTCACAAAGTTAGCGTAATTATTTCGAGCGTGTAAATTTAAGTCTCCGAATCAATTTAGCGTAGGAACCAATAATCGTGAAGTAGTGCGTTTAAGATGTCTGAAAAACCGGGATGTCACATTATCCCCATGTTGAAAGAATTTTCGTCCCGAAAATTGAGTAAACGCGGTTTAGAACGCAGCGTACATGTTTAGAGTGCCACGCACAAAGATTTAATTCGTTAACAATGGTACACGAAATTACAAGAAATTCCCAAGTGCCACGCACAAAGATTTAGTTCGTTAACAATGGTACGCGAAATTACAAGAAATTCCCAGGTTGTCACATCATCCCCATGTTGAAAAAATTTTCGTCCCGAAAATTTAGTTGGTGGTATCGTTAACTTGTTGCTCAGCTGCAAAGAAGTGTGGGTATTTGCTTTTCATTTGGTCCTCTCTTTCCCACGTGAACTCCGGTCCACGCTTAGAGTCCCAACGAACCTTGACGATTGGAATCTTGCTGTGCCTTCGAGTCTTGATCTCACGATCCATGATCTCGATAGGTTGTTCCACAAAATGCAGTTGCTCATCCTCTTGAATCTCATCCAATGGAATGACTAGGGTTTCATCTGATAGACACTTCTTCAGATTTGACACGTGAAAAACGTTGTGAACTCCACTGAGTTCGGCAGGAAGGTCTAATTTATAAGCTACGGGTCCAATACGTTTCAAGATCACAAACGGGCCTACGTACCGAGGGTTTCGTTTGCCGCGTTTTCCAAAGCGGATTACACCCTTCCAGGGTGACACCTTCAGTAGGACGCGGTCGCCTACTTGAAATTCGAGCGGTTTGCGTCGTTGATCAGCGTAGCTTTTCTGTTGATCTCGTGCCGCCGCCATGCGGTTTCTGATTTGTACAATCTTTTCCGTAGCTTCAAGTATCAACTTAGGGCCTGTGAGTTGACTGTCACCGACTTCTGCCCAACAGACCGGTGATCTACATTTACGACCGTATAATGCTTCAAACGGTGCTGCCGATATACTCGTATGGTAACTGTTGTTATACGAGAATTCCACTAAAGGCAGGTGGATTTCCCAACTATTCCCGAAGTCTACCACGCATGCCCTAAGCATGTCTTCCAAGGTCTGTATGGTCCTTTCGCTTTGACCATCAGTCTGAGGGTGATAAGCTGTGCTCATATCTAAGCGTGTTCCCAACGCTTTCTGAAGTGACTGCCAAAAGTTGGACGTGAAACGAGCATCTCTGTCTGAGATGATGGACGTTGGCACTCCGTGCCGAGAAACTACTTCCTTAATGTAGATGCGAGTCAACTTCTCCATCTTATCTGTTTCTTTAATAGCTAGGAAGTGTGCGGACTTAGTTAAACGATCCACGATCACCAAGATGGTATCGCAACCACCCAAAGTTCGCGGGAGTTTAGTGATGAAATCCATCGAGATCTGATCCCATTTCCACACTGGGATCTCAGGTTGTTGAAGTAGCCCCGATGGCTTCTGATACTCTACCTTGACTTTTGCACAAGTCAAGCACTTGCTCACGTAGGTGGCTATATCAGCTTTCATGTTGGGCCACCAATACGCAGCTTTAAGGTCTTGATACATCTTATCCGAACCAGGATGGACAGAGTATCGGGATTTGTGAGCTTCGTCCATGACTAGCTTTCTGAGGTCTCCGTAGAGAGGTACCCATATGTGATTCATGAAATACCGGGCTCCATTGGTTTTACTTCCCAATCGCGTTCCATTTTTCCCACCGATTCGGCCTTGATGTTTTCTTCCTTAACTGCTTCTAACTGCGCGTCGCGTATCTGTTCGGGTAATCTCGAACGAATGGTGAACTGTAGTGCTCGTACCCGACGAGGTTTCAAGTGTTCCTTCCTACTGAGGGCATCTGCTACCACGTTAGCTTTACCCGGGTGATACCGTATGGCACATTCATAATCGTTCAAGAGTTCGACCCAGCGACGCTGTCGCATGTTCAACTCCTTCTGATCAAAGATGTGTTGGAGGCTCTTGTGATCTGTATAGATTGTGCAATTTGTTCCATATAGGTAGTGTCTCCAAATCTTAAGTGCAAACACTACTGCTCCCAATTCCAGGTCGTGTGTTATGTAGTTTTTCTCGTGAACCTTCAATTGTCGGGACGCATACGCGATGACCTTATCACGTTGCATGAGTACGCATCCCAATCCCTGAATGGAAGCATCACAATATACTACAACATCATCAGTCCCTTCCGGCAAGGACAGAATGGGTGCAATGCAAAGTTTCTGCTTCAGCAATTGAAATGCTGCTTCCTGCTTGTCACCCCAAGCATACTTGGTGCCTTTCTGGGTGAGGGTGGTAAGCGGTTGCGCGATCTTTGAAAATCCCTCGATGAAACGTCTGTAGTAACCAGCCAAACCCAAAAATTGGCGGATCTCCGTCGGTGTCCTGGGTGCTTCCCAGTTTTTGATAGCTTCAATCTTGGCGGGGTCGACGTGGATACCCTTTTCATTTACGATATGCCCGAGGAACTGAACTTCCCGAATCCAGAAATCACACTTTGAAAGCTTGTCATATAGTTTCTCCTGTTGAAGTAATTCCAGCAGTAATCGTAGATGCTCAGCATGTTCTTCTTCACCTTTAGAGTAGATGAGTATGTCATCGATGAACACAATGACAAACTTGTTGAGATACGGTTTACACACGCGGTTCATGAGGTCCATGAACACCGCGGGTACGTTGGTGAGACCGAAGGGCATGACCAAGAACTCATAATGGCCATACCGAGTACGAAATGCCGTCTTAGCGATATCCTCCTTCCTGACGCGTAACTGGTGATAACCGGACCGTAGATCAATCTTGGAGTAGTAGCTTGACCCTTGAAGTTGGTCGAAGAGATCGTCGATGCGAGGTAACGGGTATCGGTTCTTGACAGTAACCTTATTGAGTTCCCTGTAGTCGATGCACATGCGGAAGGTCCCGTCCTTCTTCTTGACAAAAAGGACTGGAGCTCCCCATGGCGAAGTGCTAGGTCGGATAAATCCTTTTTCTAACAGTTCCTGAAGTTGGGTCGACAGCTCTTGCAGCTCGGCTGGAGCTAGGCGGTATGGGGCCTTGGCGATAGGAGTTGCATGGTTCGCCAATTCAATTTCAAACTCAAATTGTCGATGTGGTGGAAGACCAGGTAACTCCTCTGGAAATACATCGGAAAAATCACGAACGACGGGGATGTCTTCTATACGTTTTTCGTCTTTAGGCTGTTCGGTAACCAGTGCGAGCAAAGCGAAAGAGTTCTTCCTCCGAAGATACTTCTGCGCTTGCATGTAAGAGATGATGTTTGTGACGGCGCCTGCCTTCTCGCCTTGCACCGTCAAGATTTCGTCGTTAGAGAGCGGAATACGGATAGATTTTTCGAAGCAGAGCACTTCGGCTCGGACGTCGGATAGCCAGTCCATTCCGACTACCACGTCAAAACTACCCAGGGTAGTTGTCATCGGATCAATGGTAAAGGTGTGACCCGCGAGTTTGAGTTGACAGCCGGATACTAAATGGGTCACATCTACAGATTTACCATCAGCTAGTTCTAGACGTAAGGGGTCTCTAAGGGTTTAGGCGTGAGATTTAGGTTCTTCCTAAAAGACTCAGTTATAAAACTCCTATCCGCACCCGTATCAAAAAGCACAGTAGCAAAATGTTCATTAAGGGGAAACTTACCGGTGACCACGTTCTAGTCGTTTCTGGCCTCTCCGCGGCCCAGCGTAAATGCACGCCCTTTGGCACCTCCTGTGCCACCATTTCCATTGTTGTTGTTGTTATTGTTGTTGTTGTGGTTATTGTGGTTGTGGTTGTTCCCACCATTGTTGTTGTTGTTACGAAGCTGTGTGCAGTCTCTTTTGAAGTGGGCAGTGCTACCACACTGATAGCATCCCCGGTTAACACCCTGCTGCTGACCCTGGGGTTGATTTTGATTTTGTCGGGTCATGATTTCCCCGCGACAATCCTTTGCCGCATGTCCCACCTTGCCACATCGTTGGCAGCGATTCCCGGCATAAGGGCCGTGATGATGAAGATTACAGCGATTGCACTGCGGCTTTCGACCTACATAGCCGCTTGTGTTCTGGTTGTTGTTTGCGGGCTGATTATTTTGACCCCGGTGGCTGTTGAAATTATTGAATCGTTTCTCGTTCCCCTGTTGTGACTGGGATGACGAAGACTGTCGAGCAGACGAGTCTTCAAACTTTCTTTTATTATCAGGGGCAACTTCAGTCGTACCCCGAGTTGGCAACTTCTTTTGTTCCACCGCCTTATCGGTGAGTTTGTGCGCCAACCTGATTAATTGATGCTCAGTTGCAGGGTTGCTAGCCATTACCATATCCTGGATCTCGGGGACCAGACCCCCAAGGTAAAACTCGAGTCATTTCTCAACAGTGTTGGCCAGATCGGGACATAGAAATACCAGGTTGTGATGTTTCGCTGTGTATGCTTCGATTTCAGATCCCACCATCTTGTGTTCCATAATGTTTCCCTGTCTCGTGGACAGTACTCCTCTTTGATTAGGGCCTTGAACTCGGCCCAGGCCATTGCATTTGCAGCAATAAGTCCACGCGTTTGGACTTGTGCATTCCACCAAGTTAGTGCCCCATCCTCCAACGTTGAGGCAGCATACTTGACTTTGTTGACCTCCAGACAATTGCACATTTCGAACACTGATTCAGACTTTTCGATCCAGCGGACCAGTCCTATGGGTCCTTCTGCCCCCGTGAATTTGCTTGGCTTCGCGTCGAGAAACATCTTGTAGGGGTTAAGACCCCCTCCTGCTGGTTGGTTTTGAACACCCGCTAGAGCAGCATTCACGTACTCTTGGATCATTGCGGCTAATTCTTCGGGCGTCATGTTAAGGTTTCCGCGACGTCCAGTTGCCATTTAGATCTTCGTAAAACAACATAAACACACACCGATAAGTCTATATATCCAATATAGTTATCCTATTCCATACTTAAATAATTCCTCAAATTATGTCAACCCAAATAAATTAAACAGTCAATAGAAATATTCTATAAAATTTCAACGTCTTACAAAGTGCCAACCAAACATATCAGTTTACTATAAAGTCTCAAGTTTAAACATAAGTAGGAAGATAAATAGACTGAAGGAAAGCGAGACGTGTCAGTCTTCTACGTCTCCATCCCCCAGATCGCTATTGTTGCCGTCATCCTGCACGGCGTTTCCAGCTTCTACAGCTGGGTCTTCCTCTGGCTCCTCCTCTGGATCTCTCTGATCCTCTTCTGGGTCCTCCTCTGGATCCTCTTCTGGATCCTCCTCTGGATCCTCTTCTGGATCCTCCTCTGGATCCTCTTCCGGATCCTCCTCTACCGGCACTGGAGGGGCCGGTGCTGGTGCGGGTACTGGTACAGGTGCCTGATTCTGTTCTAGTTCTTGAATTCTCCAGCTAGACTCAAGAACTCTGTCTTCTAGCCAGTCAGCCCTTAGCTGCTCAGCACGAAGATCTCTTGCTAAGGTGTTACGAGCTATCTTACTCGCATGTTGCTCTTCCTCGAGCGATCCAGTCTTACCTGTTAATTGTCGTATCATCCATCCCTGTGCTAGGATGGTTTCATGCATTCTTTCTAGTTGTTCTTGTTGCTTTCTTATCATATCTCTAAGTAGGTCGTTCCCTACTTCTAACGAGTTAACCGGTTCGACCGATATAGCGATGGTCGGGCGTGAGGACGACTACTCCTCTAGAGCGAGCCTTTTTCTCACAGCTGAGCGTGTCTCCACGCCATGAGGTGGTGAGGGTTCCACCATAGGTGCCTTCCCCGGCGCCCTTGGTTGCAAAAGTTTGTCGGATGATGATGATGATGACATTGCCTGTTGGGTTGTGTAGTTAGTTACGAGTTACATTCGTTTCAATTATGCATTCATATTTTACATAACATAGTTGTGGTATAACACATAACAAGACATAACAGTTCGGTGCCAAACTAAGTCTAGTGTCGTGTAATCAGCTATAGTTTAGGTCTACCTTTAATGCAAACCTGGTTCTCTATAACTAGAGGCTCTGATACCAATCTGTCACACCCTCAATTTTCACTTGCGGAGTTTTACCGCGAGGCGTGTGAACAAACCAGAATCTGAGACACTAGTAACGTCGAACGACTCTATATGATTTGTTAATACGTTTTCCAAAATCATTTGTTTAACCATTCATAGTTAATTTTAGATTGTCTTAGTTTGGTTTCAATGTTTAGCGGAAGCATTAGTTTTTAAAGTTGAGCGGAAGCATTTAAAGTAAAGTAAAGGAACGGGCGCCAACACAAACGCCAAAACTAAAGAAAAACTCAAACAATGTTCGTAAATGAGACTCGATAAAAAGAAGTCTTGATCAATGCAAGTGAGTGCACCTAGAGCTCCTAGCGTCCTGAGAAACATGTAAAGAAACAAGTGTCAACATTAAAGAAGAGTGAGTTCACAGGTTTTCATAAGTTCATTTGTTCGGTTATAAGTTTGTTTCCCCCGTTATCCCTAACCCGGGATAACGATTTAGTTCCATTATTCCCAACCCGGAATAATACTGATGGTTCCATTATTCCTTACCCGGAATAATAATGATGTTCCATTATTCCTAACCCGGAATAATAACGTTGTTGGTTCCATTATCCCTAACCCGGGATAATATTGTTGATTCGTAATTAAGTTCAATGTTAACATGTAGGTAGCTAACCTAAAGTTATGTCACGTAAGTGTTCGCGATCGAAGCTGACTGTTGTGCCTCCGTGTTGCCAGACCTATCACTGACCATGCGAAGTTAGGCCAAATTATTCACCCGTTGACCATACCCGGTCGGCTAGCGCGACTAGCTCGGGTGGGGCTTGTCGGGCCCAGTAGTACTACTTATAATTTCCTGGCTATCTAACCCAATACTAACGATCCGAGAGTTTGTCGAGGACTTGTGTGATATAGCTGCTTAGTGACCATAACGTAGATTAACATTAACTTAGTTACCGAATAGTTTAATGACGTTAATTTCGTATAACGTAAAGAGATAGAGTTGTACAGTGTATACATGTTTCTCCCCCTGTTGTTTAAAACCGGATAAAATTAAGGGCCGTGAACTCGCCTTTAGTTGCTCGGTTAGTGTAACACAGATGTAGCAAATGATGGGACCGCTAATTGCGTCCTAACAAGTCAATTGATTTAGAGTTAGTGTGTGAACACACTAATACAAACCATACACATACTAACACACAATGCGGTACATACAATGACAATTCCTAAAACTCAAATCATGCATGCAAGTATCATCATACCAATATAGTGTTCAAACCAACCTATCATGAACACAAATCAATCCATACAACACTTTGGTACACACATTCGCAAGTTATCAAGTTTCAGCGTATATACTCATAATTAGGCTGTTTTCGAGGATTTTTATAAAATAGTTCCAACATTCCAAAAATTCCAATTATTATACAGAAGGTGTCAACTTTACTTTAGAATTTTATATAAATTTTTCAAGTCCTAACACTTTACCAATTATTCGTAAATATTAATATACTAGGCTGCAGTCAGATTCGTCGCTTTCTGACTGCAGTCCACGGAAGAATTTATTTAAAAATCACCGTTCGTCCAATTGACAAAATTCCAGTGAGAGTTTCCCGGAAATTTCCATATCTAGTTGCTGTACAAATTTCGGGATTCGACTCTCTACAGATTATTAGATCCGACTCGATAAACAACTAACAAATTTTCAGAATTTTCACAGCTTCAGTTACTGAACTTAATTGGCCACTTAAAAATATCAAACGACTTCAGAAAAATATGAATCTAGTGCCATTAGAAGCGTTTTTCAAAAATCTACGTTTTAGACTTCATAAAATCCGTTTTTCGATAAATAATAACCAAGTTACAGCCAGTTGAAGTTGGCTGTAAACACCATTCAGCATCCTGATTTCAGCATTTTATCGCAATCTAACCCGCTTAAACAATCGATACGTTAAATATAAGCGATCAAGAACAGAATTACCAATCATATATCATCATATACATCATACCCATGCAAACCCTAATCGTATTATATGGTTTTTATCACACAAAACGCAGCCTAATGATTTTTTATTCCACTAATCATCATAATCGCAAACTAGCATAATTAATCGACTAACATCATAACACTTTCTACCATTACAAACACACATGATCCATAGTTCATAAACCCTAGTATGATTAGCGAAATAACATAAAACTCTAACCTTTAGCAATGGAGATTAACGAACCGTGAGCGAGATGGGAGCCGATTCGGATGATCAAGCGAAATCGCGACCGAGAAGAAGAGTGTAGGGAGGCTGTCGCGATCGAGAGGGATGTAGCAAGGCTGTTTGCGACCGAGAGAATGAATGGAAGGCTGCCGTTGGCTGTTTCACGATTAGGGTTTGTGTGTTTTTGTTTTTGAAACAATGCACATGCATGTATGTGTATATATAGCGCAAGAGGTCAAGAAAAAAGGGAAGGGTTTGCGGGTTGGGTGCTCGCGGCCGCAAGGGGTTCGGGTGGGTCGGTTTGGGTCTAAAACTTGATCCCCAAGTTTTGGTTAACTCCTTGAGTCGCAAGGAAATGAGGTTGGCTCGTGTCGCGGCTCGGTTCGATTCGTCTATATATTTACTATATCTTTTATAAATAAACACCATGAAATCAAGACATAACATAATAACCACCGAACTTATAAACGTTTAATACACATAGCACGTAGTTCACTTGATAAGTTCACAAAGTTAGCGTAATTATTTCGAGCGTGTAATTTAAGTCTCCGAATCAATTTAGCGTAGGAACCAATAATCGTGAAGTAGTGCGTTTAAGATGTCTGAAAAACCGGGATGTCATAGTTTTTAAACAAAATCTGTTTGTAAACAATCAGAATATCTCAAAATTCATAGGATCCTCATAACACTGGTTCCATGTTTAAACCACCGATGCTTGTCAGATGGGTATAACATTTGGCAACGTCGGATGGGTCATATTCTTGCTCAGCAAAACACCGGTTCTTGGAAGTCGGTTATCTTTGGACCTCATACTCCAATGATACCGAGTACTGAGGACCCTAAAATCCAAGTACCAAAGAGTCCTGAAAATTACTCCTAGAAAGATTTCCAAAAAATTGAGCTAGATGCAAAGGCATGTAGCATCGTGGCCTTTGCATCGCCAAATGAAATCTATGTTGGCCTGTTGCATTGCTACAATGCAAAGGAGTTATGGGATGCATTGAAAGAGCAATTCGGTGGGACTGAGGAAGTAACTGAAAACAACAGAGAGGTTTTAAACCAACAATACGAAACGTTTTATCATGGTAAAGGAGAGTCATTAACTCAACAGGTTGAAAGATTTAGCTTTCTCATTAGTGAGCTTAAACTAGTTAATGTTGAGTTTGCAAATTCGACTTTAAATAGTCGTTTTCATAGATCATTACCAGACAAGTGGGACACTATAGCTTTTATAACTAGAAATTCAGTTGGGTTTAAAGAAATGAGTCTAACACACCTTCATGGTAGGCTCCTCACCTATGAGAGAGAGCTGAACCAGAAAAAGAAGCTACAAGAGTCTGGGAAGGTGGCTAATGACTATGTATTTGTTAGTACAACACTTCTTGGCCAAGAAGAAGCATCTGATAGTTGTAAGGATCATAGTTATGATCATTTCATTGACATAACCTCTGGTAGTAGTTTCAACTCTGATTCTTACACACCTAAATATTCATTTGCTGCTAATGGGGAAAACCAAACTTCTAATAATCATTTGAGTTGAATAACCTTCAACATTTTGACCCTTCAGATTTAGAAGAGATGGATATTTTGCACCAGCTTGCTTTATTGAGTGTTAGACCTAGCATGTATTACAAGAGAACTGGTAGAAAGTTCTCAGGGTTGCATGGGGGTTTAAAGTTGGGTTTGATAAGTCAAGGATCAAATGTTATAAATGTAATATGCTAGGAAACTTTGCTAGAGAATGTAGATCTCAATCAACTGGAGCAATTATCACACATCCTAGCCCTAGACCTCAAAACACTCAAAGCACTGTCCCTTATTCCCAATATACCCCTGCTCCTCATATGCAAAACACTGCTCACTTTGCACACCTTGCTACTCTGTTCCTGTGCAATATGTTCAAACCACTGTTCCTCAGATCCAATATGTACAAGCCCCAGCTCCTCAGGTTCAAATGCAACCTGCACCACAAGTTACTCAAACCACTGCTCTTGCAGAGGTTAATCAACAGAGTTTCTTTACCAGGGTTTTGTTGACTGGAGTAGCTTGCCTGAGGATCTGACTGATGAAAACGTTGCTCTAGTGGCCAATACTAAAAAGAAACAAAATGATTTCTGCTTTATGGTACTAGATACCATTGATGAGGGTGTTAAATCTGAGGAAGTGGTGTCTAAGTTTGATGAGTCTGATGTTCTGATAAAATAGATGTTACAAAAGAGAAAGTTGGTGAAGAAGTGAAACCTCTGTCTGACCCATTGGATGCTAGTGTTTGTGAAGGTGAATGTGACTGTGCCATGATGGTTGCTGCTAAGGTATCTCCCCAGGTCCTTAAAGATCTTTGTTCAGATAAATGAATCATTGCTTTCGCTAACATAAAAGAGGTGAATGAAAACCTTAGAAACAAAATTTTAGATGATGACCTGCAGTTTGAAAAACTTTCAAAATAGTTAAAAACAAAATTGTTTGAAAAAGAATCTGAAATCAGCAGCATAAAACATGAAGTCAGCATAACCAAGGACCAACTCCAAACTATGATAGAAAAATATCATAGTTGCAAAAAGGAGTTGGAATCTACCCAAATCACTTGTGAAAAGTGGGTAGAATCTTGCAAAGGTTATGAAGTGATGCTTGAAAACCAAATCAAAAGTAATATCTAATTTGGCATTGGATTAAGGAAAAATGACCAAGTTTCTGAAAATATTACTATAAATGATTATGGTTTAGTTGAAGTGATTCCAACAAATTTGGTTGGTCAAGAAATCAAAGTCACTATCAAAAGGGTAATAAAATTGTTTTAGAAAGACATGAAGGATCCTCAACCTTTGAGGAAATTGAAAATTATCAATTTAAACCTACATGGTCTGATGAGTGTGACATTCTTGAAAACTTCAAGCCAATCGATTTTACAACCAGTGATAGTGTCAAAGCACCCAAAGTCAAGATCATACCCTTGAAGGATATTCCAACAGAGTTTATACCATCTGCTGATAAAAAATCTGAAAAAAGGTAAAAAGAAAGAAAAATTCAAAAAATTGTTTTGTGATTTCTGTGAAAAGAAGAATCATGTTACTAAAAATTGTTTTCTTTAAAAGCTTATGATATTAACAAAACATGTGTGATTATTGATTCTCCAAACTGCAAAATTTGTGACAAAATAAATTACAAACTCAAGAGTGTGTTTATCTCAAAAACTTTGAAGTCAAAAAAATGAGTATAAATCCAAAACACTGGAGAGTCCAAGGATGAGTACCTCAAAAGGAAAATCCAAACAGACCTTTGAGCCTGTTCAAACATCGGTTACAAATAATTTGAGTGTAACCTCTGCTCCCAGAGAGGTTCAAGTAATAGGTGCTCCACTAGCAAATCAGTATCCAAGAGGACATGGCCAACCTGCTTATAAAAGTGTACCACTTGGCTATGAGGTTTAGAAAAGACCATCAAAACCAAGGATTAATAGTCATCCTCATGGATATGAGCATTTGATAGGAAATGACTCACACCAATGGTTACAAAAATATGTTCAAACACTGACCATTTTCCTGAATTTAAGGCTGGATTGTCTGTGACCCATCCTAAGCCATTTTGGCTTTGAAAACTTACCTAAACTAATTGTTTACTAATGTGCAGGGAGCTTCTACTTGCCTTGAGAGTTTATGGTATGTAGATAGTGGAGGCTCCAGGCACATGACAGGATGTAAAGCCCTTCTCAAAGATTTCATGGCACATGGAGGGGGTGATATATCCTTTGGTAACAATTCAAAAGGGAATGTGTTACACTCAGGGACTGTCCAGGCTGGGAAACTCAAATTTGAACATGTCAATCTTATTGACAATATGAAATTTAATCTTCTTAGTGTTTCACAAATGAGTGACAAAGGCTATGGGTCATTCTTCACTAAGAAAACTTGTCCGATTGTTGGGCCAGAAGTGGTTAAAAAGATTGATCAAATCATAGCCGAGAGCAAAGCACAACTTGTTGCTCCTAGGAGTGGAAATATGTATGTGGTTGGTATGTTGAAGGATAATACAATGTCCAATGCATGTCTATTCTCAGTTGTTCAAGCAAAGAGACAGAACTTTGCATAGAAGAATTGGTCATACAAATCATAAAACTATCACCACTCTCTCCAAACAAAATCTTGTCAGAGGTTTACCATCAAAACAATTCACTTGTGATGGGCATTGTGTTTCCTGTTTAAAAGGCAAACGACATAGAAGTTCATACAAATCAATTGAAGAGTCTAATACAAGGGAGTGTTTGCAAATGTTGCACATGGACTTGTTTGGCCCTGTAAAAATCATAAGTCTTAAACAGAAAAGATATTGTCATAGTTGATGATTTTTCATGGTTTACATGGACCTTCTTCATACACTCCAAAGATGAGACTGCAGGCATTTTACAAAATTTTGTTAAACAAGTTGAAAAGCAATTTGACTGCCAGTAAAAGTCTTTAGGAGTGACAATGGAACAGAATTTAAAAATAGGGAGTTGAATGATTTCTGGGTGTCAAAACGGATTGTTAGGCAATATAGCATCCCAAGGACACCAGAACAAAATGGGGTGGTTGAAAGGAAAAATAGAACTTTAATTTAAGCTACCAGAACTATGCTTGCAGACTTAGGTTTACCCTTGTTTTTTGGGTAGAGGCTGTAAACACTGCTTGATATGTGAAGAACAGTGTTTTGATTAACCCCAGACATCAAAAGACTGCTTATGAAATTTTGATAAAAAACAAACCACTGATCTCATATTTCAAAATCTTTGGCTGCCCATGTTTCATTTTAAACTTAAAAGATTCCATCTCAAAGTTTGCAGTCAAAGTAGATTGTGGTTAGTTTCTGGGGTACTCAAGCACTGCTAAAGCCTATAGACTCTTTAAATCAAGAACTAGGTGTGTGGAAGAGACCTTGAATGTAAAGTTCAGTGAACTTTCTTCATTAAAAATCCCAGCAAATCCTGCTGAATTATTTGATTTAGACAAATTTACATTTGAAGATGTGTCTATCAAGACTAACCCTGCAGATACATCACAATCTTCTCATCCAGACAATGGATATGACATCGTGATTCCACAATATAATGTCATTTCCACCACCAGAGCAACAAGTGTTATTGACAACTGTGAAAACTCTACCATTGCTGCATCAACTGTTGTTGATCCTCAATCCTCTGCCTGCTCATCAAATCTAACCTCTGTTGACAAAAGTCAACATGTTTCCACACCTCTCCCACCTATACCGCCACTTCCATTTTAAACAGATGTTGGCTCTTCAAAATTGCCAACCGATGTTAGCTCAGATGATTCCCATCTGCAGCCTTCACCACAAAATGCCATTATTCCATATAAGGGAGATCTGATCTACCTTAAAAATCATCCATCTGATCAAATCATTGGCAACATAAATGAAGGGGTGCTCACAAGAAGTCAATTCTAAAATATTTGTCTTTTTGTTGGTTTTCTATCACTCACACAACCTTTCAAGTACCAAGAGGCACTAAAATAAAACAGTTGGATAGAGGCCATAGAGCTACAGTTCAAAAGACAACAAACATGGGAACTTGTACCATTGATAAAGGATATTTGTCCCATTGGAATAAAAGGGGTCTTCAAGAACAAAACCAATGAAAGGGGTATTGTGTTCAAGAATAAAGCTAGGCTTGTGGTTCAAGGCTATATACAAGAAGAAGGCATTGACTATGATGAAACCTTTGCTCCTGTAGCAAGGTTAGAAGCCATCAGATTGTTCTTAGCTTTTGTTGTCAACCACAACATCAAGGTGTACTAAATGGATATAAAATGTGCATTCTTGTATGGTAAGATCAAAGAAGAAGTATACGTATGTCAACCTCCTGGTTTTGAAGATGACTTTTATCCAAATCATGTCTACAAGCTTAAGAAAGTTATGTATGGCTTGAAACAAGCACCTAGAGCCTGGTATGAAACTATTTACACTTTTCTCTTATACATAGGCTTTACAAGAGGTAAAATTGACAAAACTTTGTTTTTAAAATGGAGAGGAAAAGATTTGATGCTTGTCCAAATTATGTGGATGACATTAGTTTTGCATCTTCATGCCATGACATGTGTGAAGAGTTCAGACAACTCATGACAGGAGAGTTTGAAATGAGTGCAATGGGTGAGCTTAAATGCTTTCTTGGTCTCCAAGTTAAGCAGATGCAAAATGGTACATTCATTCATCAAAGTAAGTATGTCAAAGAACTACTTACAAAATTTGATATGAATGATTGTAAAGCATGTAGCATGTTGGTGCATATGTCTGTTGCCTACGTCATTATGTATCGAGTCTGAGTGAATAGGGCTTAATCTGTTAGAAACTAGGCGTATTTAAGTGTAATATAGTACAAGTTCGCTTGAGATTGATTGTGAGAGGTCAAGTTCGCCCGAACTTCCATACTCTCTAGCGAACTTGGAAAACTATAAATAGGTGCCTTGGGATTTCATTTGCAAGAGTAGAGAGATTTTGGCACAGAGACGGCGAAGCTCTGTCGGATCTGGTTCTCGAATGTATTGAACTTTAGATCAATGAAAATAACATTTAAATGAGTAATTCTTGTTATTTTGGTTAACTTGTCATTAGTTTCCGCCTAATCGGACAATAGATAACAAATTTAGGTTCCCGTGCTAATTGTGGACGTTCCTAAAAGTGGTTTCAGAGCCTGGATATCTAAATTTGCTGGAATCAAGACAAGAATTTCTCTATTTCATCTCCATTCTATCATTTTTCTTAACATTTTCACATTTTTGAAGAATTCATGGATAGAATTGGCTAATTTTTGAACATTTCATGTAAAATACACTTGTGATAAAGCCCTGAGAGTTTGGACATCAAATTCAAACGTAATGATATCAAAAAGTTGAAAAAACCATGTTTTGGAAACAAATTTTAGCCGAACTTAACATCAAGTTCGTCCGAACTTGAGTAAAATCTCACTGATTTTAATCAAGTTCGACCGAACTTGATAGATTTTTCAAGATTTTTGTTATAAGTTCGACCGAACTTGAAAGAAATTCTAATATTTTTGGTCAAGTTCGACCGAACTTGATCAACTTTCATTGAATTTTTGCCACAAGTTCGCCCGAACTTGAGAATAGTCTTGACAATTCACATAAGTTTGACCGAACTTACTTGTTTCTTGAGATCTTTTTACAAGTTCGCTCGAAGTGAAATTTTTCTCAAAATCTACATCAAGTTCGACCGAACTTGAGGTATTGTGATATAATTTGAATCTTGTCGTATAAGTTCGACTTAATTTGTGAAAACTTGAAATCAAAAACTGTTTTCACACAAGTTCGACCGAACTTGTCTGTTTCTAATCAAGTTTCGAGCGTTTTTGATTGTATGTTCAGATGCATCTTCAGATTGTTAAAATGGAATATTTCCACAACGTATTCGTCTCTCAAATGGCTTCTTCATCAAATGCTAATGTTCTTGCGGCAAACCAGATGAATATCGACAACGAAATGGGTACTACGTCGAAACCGACAAAGCTTATGAGCATGGATGAATTTGAAGGATGGAAGGAAAAGTTTGTGAACTGGATACAAGCGAATCAATTCAACAGTTGGGTTGCAGTTGAGGATGGTTACAAATGGCCAAAGGATGAGCGTGATCAAGATCTTCCGCTGAACAAGTTTTCAAATACCGACAAAGATAACTATGTTGCAGAGAAGAAAATGATAAGTCCGATACAACAATCAGTAAAGGAAGACATCTTGATTCTTTTTCCAGAATATGACACTTCGCAAGAATTATGGAATTCTCTTTGTGAAAAATTCAAAGGAAGTGATGAAATGATCAAAAGCAAAAAGGCTTTAATCAAGAAAGAATTCGAGATCTTCACGATGATTAAAGGTGAAACAATGAAGCAGATGATCGGTAGATAATGTCACCTCATGGTCCAGATGCGGAGACATGATATCAAAAGATCTAATGAAGAGAAATTGAGAAGTTGGCCGATGCACTTCCAGAAGGAGAATGGACAACATATCTGACGATTCTAAAGAATAGTCCATCTTGGAGACATTTCAAGTTGTCATCCTTCATAGACAAATTGGAAGGACATGAAATGGAATTGATGAAGATTGCAAAATCAAAGAATGCTAATGTTGTTCAAGATGTCGGTGTCTATTATAAAGGAGGTATTCCAGATACTCCAATTCAAAGCCCGAAAATTCAAACAGCATTTAGTGTAAATACAAATTCTTCTCCAAGTCAAAGTTCTCCATATGCTGGATATACAAGTGCAAGTTCAAGTTCATCATTCTAAAATCAGACAAACCAAGCTAGTTCTGATTTAAATGTTTTCCAATGTAACATAGCAGTTGATTTGAAGAATGTATTTCTAGAAAAGGTGGCTAAACAGCACATAGCACTTCTTGCTACTGTTCTCGAATCATATGAAAGTATCGTTGCTGGAAAGATCGGTAATCCAGAGATGACCGCCGAAGATTATGATCAAGTGGACGAAGAAGAGTTGGAGCTGATGGATATAAAGTGGAGTTTGGCATCTATCATCAGAAGAGGTTCTAAATTCATGGTGCTCACTAGATGGGATATTGGTAATTTAAATAACAAACTTGGATTTGACAAGTCTAAAGTCACATGCTTCAGGTGTCGACAAAAAGGACACTTCAAACGAGAATGCATCAATCAAGAAGCAAGTGGAAACCAAAATCTTTTCGGCAGCAACAATGAGTACTACAAGAAAGCTCTTCAATACAAGCCATATCCAAAGAGAACACAAGTCGAAGTGGAATATAAACCTGCAAAGAAAGCCAAACAAGCTCTTGTTGCTAATCATGAAGAAGATGGTTTTACCGGAACAGATACATTGGAAAGAAAACTTATGTTGCTATGATAGCAGTTAGTGGATGAATCTGATACATCATATGTCGATGCTGCTTTGGAAAATGCCATTCTGGAAGGGTATGGACAGAGAGATGAGGAAGAAGAATTAGCTTATCTTGAGATGCAAAGGCAAGAAGCTTTGAAATCAGAGGCAGAAAAGGTAAAAGCTGAGGTAAAAATGTCTGAAAAGGAAGTTGTGACTATTGTGGAGGTTGAAAAACCTTGCACAAAGTGCGCAAATCCTTGTGAACCATGTCTTGATAAAGTCAAAGTCATAAGAGAACTGACTGTACACAACAAAAACTTTCGTTATGATTACAGAACCATAAAAGAAGCTTATGACAAAATACCAAGCAAATATAAATATGTTGAAAATGCTAATCGTGAGCTAAATGCTAATGTTAAAATGTTAAATGCAACTGTAATTGAAAATCAAAAGGCAATTAACATGTACATTAACACCATTGCTAAAACAACATAAAAATAGAAACGGAACGGGTAAGACAGCTTCTAAGAGCTACACCACAAACGCATATGTCATTGATCACATTCTTCCTACGATTAAGTCGGAGGAAAATGGTGATAAATTAAAGCGTAAAGAATACGAAAGTGTTCCTCCACCACTTCTTGCAAGTTATTCCTGCACGAAAGATGATGAGATTGAAAAGGCATTTAATTTACTCATTTTGTCAGAAAAGAAAAATAAATTGCCTAAGAACATTGACGTAGACTTTACGAAATCAAATGATGACAATGAAGCGGTGGTAAAAAATGTGGTTAAAAAGGTGTTGGGAAATGATTCTGATGACGGCAGCTCTGAAAGCGTCAAATCAAGTTTGAAAAACACAGAATCACATTCTGAAGATGACGATATATCATCAGAACATTATCTAAGTGATGATCCTAATATTGTCATGTACAAGATTAAGGAATCTGATAGATTATACTTCGATGATAGTTTTCCGATTCAGAACGTGAAAGAGGATCAAATTGATAAATTTTTCAAACTTGTAGAAGTTTCATCAGATGATCTTGAGAAAAGAGAGAAAAGATTTTATTCAAAACCCAAAAGGAATGCTAACAATTATCAAAAGTTTGGTGGTGATTTTCCTGAGAACAAGAGAGCAGGATTGGGTTTGGAAGAAAATGAAGATGAACCGAGAAGGAACCAGAAGTCGCCATGTCATGAATACAAAGGTAAACACATGAAGTTTGTGTATGGGACAAATTAGGTTCAAGAAGAAGGTATGATCGGTAAGCAATCGAATGATGAACTCAAAAAGGAGAAAGAATTTCGGGACAAGGCTAAGACCAAATTCACAAGTGGATTAAAATCCACTAGTTGAAATGTTTCTGATAACCGGACTTGCTTTAAATGCAATACTGTTGGAGATATTGCTCGCAAATGTCTGAATCTAAAGCATGTGTTTCCTCGAAGAAAAACTGAATCAAAAGATGAAAAGCTAAAACAACCAGAGATTGTAAAATCTGTTAAAGAGTCAAATAGAAACTATGAATGTAGGTCCGTTATACGGATCGTTCGGACACTAAACTGATAAACCTAAGGAAAACGTGCGGAATCCGTTTACTTAGGCGACATTGGATACACTTATTTGTTTCTATTTAATCACCGTTTCATTAATATTCAACGTTACAGATCCTGGAAACACTTGGACAGAGCTTCGCCTCTGTAGTGACAAAATCTCTGAATGTTTCAAATGTAATAACCAAGGCACCTATTTATAGCATAACAAGTTCGCTGGTGAGAGAAAATGTTCGGGCGAACTTGAACTAGTCAAGTTCGGGCGAACTTGAACTAGTCAAGTTCGGCCGAACTTGACTTCATACACACCATTACCAGCGAACTTGACCTAAATCTCACTTAAATACGCCTCGTTTCTAACAGATTAAGCCTTATACACTCAGACTCAATACATAATGACGTAGGCAACAGACATATGCACCAACAGACTCCCTCTTGGATGTTGTCATAGTCATTGACTTTTAAAATCTTCTGAGTCTTCCGATCTTTAGTTCTTTAATAAACTTTAACATCTTGATCTTTATATCCTCTTCCTCTTTCTTAAGCTTTGTCTTGAAAAAACTTTTAATCAACCATGCTCCCCCTAGCTTTAAGCTCTCCCCCTTGCTTTAAGCTTTCCGGTATCTTCAACCTTTGCTTTGATCTTTAGACTTCAAACTCTCCCTAGCTTTGAGCTTTCTGAAATCTTTGAACAATGTTTTATCCAGCTCCTCCTTAAATGATACTCCAATCTCTAAGATTTGACGATTAAGAACAATCATGCGTATCCACACACAAACAGTTTCTTAACAATCTCGTTGGTCCGGCTCACATTCAACATTATTAGGTTTCCATGGAAGATATGAGAAAAAATCTTTTTGGATTTTTAATATTGAATGCAGAAATGTAAACATACTAAAATGTAATATTTACAGTTTTGTATTTTTGTGAGAAAACGTGCTAGAGGATCATATCAGTTTTTGAGACATACCACCAGTACCGTTGACCTTTTAATGACTTTAAGTTTTAAACTTGTTTACCTAGATTGTCGATATGTTTATCCACCTAAACTTTAACACATTTCTCAATTGTTCCAAGATATGTTAGTTAGAATTATGAAACTTGACTTAACTATGGTTCTCACTTCTTGAATATACTCCCGTATCAAGATTCCCTAGATTTCATCTTATAGGTGAATATAGCGTAATTGATATCTGTATCCAGGTTGTGCAAGACCTTGAGAGCTTAGGTTAGTACTACCGTACAGACAAAGAGATGAAGGCTCGACTTTGAGGTGTGTTCCAGTTAAGGAGTCTTTTAATCACTGCAATTGATTAGATCTTTCGATACTTATCAAGTTTGCATGCAGTTTGGGGTTTTTAGCATAAAGTATTATAGAAGTTCTAGGCTAATGCTTCCAAAAATCAGAAGAACTTGTATAATATCCCAGATATCAACTATCTATAAAGACCTCGTATCTCAGAATCAGGCTATCTCTCAAATGAAATTTCGGAGTACTAAGTCCATATATCCAAGATGTGTTAATCCACCAGATTAAGCAGTTAAAAAATTTAGTTTATATCCCGAAAATAATTTATTGAACGTATAAATCCTATCGACACATCCACAGTCAGATTCGTTTATCACTTTTAAACTTTACAAATCCTTAGCATACTGTGAAAGTCCACTAATGTACTATCATTTCCTTTATTCGCACTGTAACATTTGTCGAAAAACGGGTTTTCGAAACCCGCTTCGTTTAATAACCGAACAATCAGTTTTAAAATTTTGTTGTTCATTTACGGCTTATTTTAATTTTAAACGATTCATAATTGATCAACAAATTAAAAGATATAAATTAAAATTGTAAAAATATGAAAAGGAATTAATTAAAAAGGAAAACCGGCTGCCGGGAGTCGAACCCGGGTCAGCCGGTTATTTCCTCAAAGTCTTAACTCACACACCATAAACCACTCCGCCACTTTGATTTTCTGTTAAGTTAATGGATTTATTAAATCAAATAATGACGTTCGGAATTCAAACTCGGTCAACTTGCGCCCAAACAGCAGTCGTCGGAAATCCCGACGACTTCGCCAATAAATTACGTTTCCGCTCGAATTAACCATTGAATTAACTCTAGCGACGGTTATAACGGACATCTGAACCCGCGACAACAGCCGTAACCGCCGGAGAACGGCTGACTTCGAATTAAGACCGAATTCAGACCCCATTCACCTCGATACTACCCTATAAATTCACCCACAATTCACCAGAAACCTTTTCGCTCCCAAATCGCACTTTCTCTCGACGAAAATCTACTCGCCGGAAAACATCTGCAAGTCGCCGGAAAACCGAGACTTCCACCTGCACGGTAATTACTTCGATTTTTCTGGCTCATTCCTTTATTAGACAAATTCTAATATAAATCCCTCACCCAGAATCCTTTGCAGTTGACGTTGCTGGATTATCTGATTCGCCGGAGAAATTTCTGAACTTTCAGGGGAACTGCTGATTATCGGTATGATTCTTCTGTTTCACTGATAGTCATTACCCAGTAGTCCCACTTCGCATCTAATCCCTCCAAATTATTGGTAGATTCTATCAGCCGCAGCTCACCAAGACGGAGCCGACGACCTTGCCGGACGTCTGAAGAAAAGCGAACAGTTGGTACAATCAACCCTCCAATCTCTTTCCATTCATTTTCTTTTCGATGACTCATAACCTTCATTGAGCTAATTTAGCAAATAACAGTCTTTTGATCGATGTTTATGTTTTGAACGAAGAAGATGAAGTGTGGTATAATATAAGAATAATTAAAATCGGTTTAATAAACGGGTTAGACACACAGTCCAGCGGTGGACTGTGTGCAACAAACATACACGAGACGCGAGTTCGAATCCTGTCCCAGCTTTACCCACTTGAAATAAAAATCCGCCTTTTTAACTGAACCGGGTTGACGCACAGTATATGTTAAGTATAATAAAAACCGAGTTAATAACCAAGTGACACACACAGTCCAGCGGTGGACTGTGTGTACGCTAACCCACAGGTCCCGGGTTCGAGACCTGTGGTCAGCACCGGTCCGTTACGTTTAAAAGCTTTTTAAAAATAAATAATTTTCGGTTTAAAGTAAATAGTATATAAGTATAATTAAAAACAGAATTATTTCGGGTTAGACACGTAGCTCAGTTGGTAGAGCTGCGTGCACGCGTACGGGAGGTCTCGGTCAACGGTCAAAGTCAACTTTTTTTTTTATTATTTATTTTATTTATTAAATCAATTATTTAAATTAAAAATCAATTAAAAATACTTGAAAAAATAACGTTTTCAAGATTAGAAAGTAGCCTTAAACTCACAAATTTATACCCAAAAATCTTATTAAAATAGTTAGTAAAATCCACATACTTACCGTGCCTTTTCATTTCTTATTTGGTTAGTTATCTCTCGTCGATCAATCCTCTAAACTCGTGCACATCCAACATCTTCAATCAAACGCATCCAATGTGAGTGAATCTCTACCAAATTCCCCGTTTTAATCACATTTTGGGGTGTATCATGTGTCGTATTTATTTATTATAATTAATCATTGTGCATCCATCATGTTTATGATCAATGTGTATTCAAGGTGTATCCATTGACTGTGTGGTTGAAGTTTAGATTAATTTTATCATTTCAGTACATACATTTCATAGGCCGCCGCTCCCCATTACCTATGAGCGTGAGCTGTTCCCCATTACCTATGAGCGTGAACCAGGCGTTGCCAACATAAGATCGGCTCCATTTGATTGAGCCTTGATCTCACATACATTAGCATAGGCCGTCCGTTCCCCATTACCTATGAGCGTGAACGGGACGTTGCCAACACATACATTGTTATTTTTATTTCATGCTTAAGCAAGGTGGTTTGTGATTGTTATGTTTACATACATTTGTTCATATATGATTATTGCACAATTTTTCCTAAATTAAATTACAATAATAAACCAATAACAAATGTTTTAAACAAGGTTCACTCGCCAACTTTTGTTGACCCAAAATTTCCCATTTTTACACATGATACAGGTGATCAAGTTGAAGCAAGAAACATATAGGGCGGCCTAGAAGAATAAACCAGTTTAGATTATGGATTTGTTTAGTTAATCTTTTCCTTTCCTTGTATTGTATGAATTTGACTTGGAACTTTGAAATGTAATTTGGATTTAATAAATATGAAACATATTAGTAAACATCATGAGCTTTGGTGATAACCCAATTATGCCCCGACTCTTGTTTCCGCTGCGGGTCGGGATGTGACACGCACAAGTAATCTCATTTTTCATTTTTCAATGTTTTTGATATTTTAAGATTTTCTATTGTTTTTGGCTTTTTCAATCGTTTTATCTAACTAAAATGATTTCGAAACAATGTTTTTCAATTTTACAAGATTTTTTTTACAATTTTTAAAATTTTTTCTCCCCCTAAATTGGAAACATCTTATTAAAATCGAAAATAAGAATCTTCCATTTTAACCATTTAACGACTTTTTACGAATGTGAACGCGAGATTACCATTTTGTTTGTGTGGAATATCACTCCTGTCTCTTGTCTCTCTGTATGAACAACCACTGCTTCTGAAATGACCTTTGGCTTGAAGCTTGGTTATCCTACACATTCAAACAAACTTTAATCAGTTTTGAATTGGAACCCAATCCATTCTGGATTTAGGTTTACCAAAATCATTAACATCTGAAGTAAACAAACATTCACACTCTTTTTGATATTAAAAAGATTGACAGAAAATTTATTTGAAAATTTTACTTTCTTTGATTTCTTAACTGTTTGAATTATCAAATTTTTCTCCACTGCTCTCTCTTTTGTCCTCATATTTGTATCTGATGAATTCGTTTTACTTGACTGTGAGTAAAATGATTCATTAGAACTTTTATCTGATTTTTTAGACGTATCCGAGGACAAAATCTTTTCCAAATACTCTCTAACTTTTTTCCTCTTTT
Organism: Scalesia atractyloides; assembly: GCA_947069175.1. NCBI lineage: Eukaryota > Viridiplantae > Streptophyta > Magnoliopsida > Asterales > Asteraceae > Scalesia > Scalesia atractyloides. Next base: position 41,564,162 of record CAMTDV010000009.1, read on the forward strand.
TTCTCAATCTGTCCTTTTTTCCTTGTGATAACTTGACTTTTTGTTCTTTGGCCTTCTCTACAGTTTTCTTATTTTTCTTCTCTGTTTTCTTCTCCTCTGATCTTTTCTCCCCCTGAGATTTAACCGATCTTCTTTTCAGATTAGTCAGACGATCCCTGGAAATATGACCTTGATTTGACATTTATAGCATCTTCTCGTATCAAATCTCTTTTTAGGCAGTTAACAACAATGTTTCCACCAAATCCAAAGTTGTAGCACACTCTGTTATCGTACCAATCTCTCCATTCAGACCAAACACCCAAATCAGCACATTGATTTGACGTGTAGTAGTCATCTTTCCTGCTTCTTCTATAAAATTGATTTGACTTTGAAGCACTGTGGTCCGACCTGCACCACTTATTCTCAAATTTTGTGAGTTTTTATAATTATTGGATGTCCGTACCGATGAGCTTTTATTTTTGTTTTGAAAATTTATAGAATTTTGTTTTTCATGTTGTTTTGGTTCTCCATTCTGCTTAGAAGGTTTTTGCGTTGAGCATTCACCTTTTCAGCAGATTGTAGAACAGTTTCTTGAAATTTTTCTTTTAGTTTCAAAAATATTTCCTTTTTATCATTTTTATCATTTTCATCATCGGTATTATCATCACAATCCTCGATTATAACATCGTCATATTTTGTGACATTGTCACTTATTGGAATTTTCTTTTTATTATCATTGATCGGTTTTGGACATATATGTTCTAACTTTAATGAGGAAGTCACAAATCCTTTCAATAATTTTGCCGAATTAGCAGCTTTATTTATAACAGTCTCAACTTCTTTTTCAAGTTGAGCTATTTTCTCAATATGAGAATTTATTGCTATTTGATTTTCTATATTTAATTTTTCAAAAAACAATTTTATCATTTTTAAACATTTTTATTTCATTTTGAAAATCTACTACCATTTGTAATTTTTCATTTTCTAAAATTTTTATTTTGTTTTCAAAATTCTTTTCATTGTCTTTTAATTTTTTATTTTCTAATGTCAAACTCTCAATCTCATTCAAGAGTTTGGCATTATCTGTCTAATAATTGTCTACATCATAGAGCGGGCAGACTGGTTTAGAACTTGAAGACTCATTTGTGGATATACTTAAAACTAGAGCTTCACAGTTCTTAACCACTACACTCTTTTGAAACTTATTCTTTAGAGATGTCCATAATTCTTTCGCAGTCTTGTATTCTTGTTAAAGTATCAGGATGTCTTCCTTAACCGATTGCTAGATAAGATTAATCATTTTCTTTTCAGCAAAATAATCATCTTTCTGTTGAGTAGAATATTTGCACTTCTCCAGAATTTTATGATTCTCATCTCTAGGAACGACATAACATGTCTCAATCGCAACCCAACTGCGGAAATGCATAGCTTGGACCCAGCTCTCAAATTTTCCTTTCCAAACTTCATACTCGTTCATACTCATCAACTTTGGCGGCTTCACGGACTCCATTTCATTTTTCAAACTAATCTGTCGTTCAAAACACTTGAAAAATGATTAGCAAACAGACAATTTTTAGAAAAATTTGACTTTTTAATCGAAAATATTAATGTATCGGTTTTCTAAAACGTTTAGAATTTTTCGGAAAGCTGGTTTTACTATATTAGAGCTTTAAACTCGTCTCGCCGATACGAATCTAACAATATATAATGTCCGAGACGTTTTTCAGGATTTTCATGCCTTGGACAAGTTCGGGATTTTTTTTTAGAAACCTGGGACAAGTTCGGGCGAACTTCTAATAGCTTGTGAGACAAGTTCGGGGAACTTGTGCTAACAAACAATCAGATTTAACAAGTTCGGGCGAACTTGTATATTGCTTGACAAGTTCGAGCGAACTTGTAAGACTTTTCAAAAGAACTTACAAGTTCGGACGAACTTGCTAAGATATTCAAGAGATTTTACAAGTTCGGGCGAACTTGTACTGGATTTTCTACAAAATTTAATCAAGTTCGGGCGAACTTGATGAAATCTTAATGAAAAGTATGCAAGTTCGAGCGAACTTATCAAAAATCTTGAAAAATCAATCAAGTTCGGGCGAACTTGATGAAAAGTTATGAATTTTTCAGTCAAGTTCGAGCGAACTTGATGTCAAGTTCGAGGAATTCATTTGTTTTAAGCTCTGACCTTTTTAAGGGTTTATGTATTATGGATTTTATGTATTATACTTGAAAATCAGTCCATTTTGTTCGTGAATTGTCCAAGAAGAGTTAAAAATAGAAGAAATGAGAAGAAAATGAGATGATTTCAGTCCAATGTCTTCAAATTAGGCCAATCCTTCTCTGATACCACTTGTAGGTCTGTTATACGGATCGTTCGGGCACTAATCTGACAAACCTAAGGTAAATGTGCGGAATTCGTTTGCTTAGGCGACATTGGATACACTTATTTGTTTCTCTTTAATCACTGTTTCATTAATATTCAATGTTACAGATCCTAGAAACACTTGGACAGAGCTTCGCCTCTGTCGTGACAAAATCTCTGAATGTTTCAAATGAAATAACCAAGGCACCTATTTATAGCATAACAAGTTCGCTGACTTGACTTCATACACACCATTACCAACGAACTTGACCTAAATCACACTTAAATACGCCTCGTTTCTAACAGATTAAGCCCTATACAGTCAGACTCAATACATAATGACGTAGGCAACAAACATATGCACAACAATGAATCTAAACAAGAAGTGAAACCTAAAACTGTGATAAAGTTTGAAAACTCACCATTTGAAAAAGGTGAAACTTCAAGGTTTAATGAAATCAAAGATTCTAGGTTCTATATCAAGAAAGCGAGAAACAAGCTACAATCTTGGGTTGCTAAGAAAAGGCTTTCATCATCAGAAAAACCAAAGCCTGTTGCTGACAAAATTGAAAATGTCAAATTAACCGAGTTAGTAATCAAACAAACGAATAAAGAAAAGGTAAAAACGTTTTCAGAATCGACATTGGACGAAATGTTTGATGTTGATTTTGATTATGATGAAGAGTTAGAATATGGTTATGATGCTTATCAATACAAACCCAAAACCAAAAAGGTTTGGGTTTCATTTTTCAAATAGTTGTTTCATGTGCAGGAGTCCCAAGATCCACTCTTTCAAAGTTAATACAGGATAGCGGAGCTCCATGAATTTTTTAACTTATCTAGAAAGTCATAATCTTTGACGTTTTTGAAATTACAAGTGGTTGAAAAGAAAATTTTAAAAATTTAAGAAAATCCACACCGTTAAACAGAACACTGTTGTTATATTGAAAAATCATTTAAAAATTTATTTCGTAATAAATGGTTCTTACAAGTGGTTTCTACAAGTTGATGTTATCAAAGTCTAAAGGTTTGTTCTACTGACAGGTGATGATGCAGAAAATATAAACAAAAGAATCGGATGACGAGTTCTCGTGATCCTATTGGTTTGTTATCATTTTTAGAAGAATGTCTTTAAACCTAAAATCCAAAAATATGTTTTTGATTTTAGGGGGAGTAAGAAATTTTTTTAGAAAAATCAAAACATATGGGAAATTTGAAAATTTTTAGAAAAATCAAAAACATATGAAAAAGTTGAAAATTCAAAAACATTGAAAAAGACCAAAGAATTTGGTTGTCAAAAAGGAAATGATAGTACATCAGTAGACTATCACAGTATGCTAAAGAATTGTAAAGTTTAAAAGGGATGAACAAGTCTTACTGTGGATGTGTCGATGGACTTAACACGTTTAGTAAATTGTTTTCGAGATATAAACTAAATTTTTACAACTGCTTAATCTTGTGGATTAACACATCTTGGATATATGGACTTAGTACTCCAAAATTTCGATTGAAGGGTTGCCTGATTCTGAGATACGAGGTCTTTATAGATGAATGATATCTGATTTTGCAGAAGCAATAGCCTAGAACTTCTATAATGCTTTTGCTAAAAACCCCAAATTAGCATGCAAAATTTGAAAGAATCAAAAGATCTAATCATTTGCAATGCTTAAAAGATTTCTTAAGTGGAACACACTTTAAAGACGAGCCTTCATCTCTTTGTCTGTACGGTAGTACTAACCTGATCTCTCAAGGTCTCGTATTAACCCAAAGACAAATATCAATTACGCTATATTCACCTGTAAGATGAAATCTAGGAATTCTGGATTCGGGAGTATATTCAAGAAGTGGGAAACACAGTTAAGTCAAGTTTCTTAAATTATATCTTAACATATCTTGGAGCAGCTGAGAAACGTGATAAAGTTTAAGTGGACAAATATATCGACAATCTAGGTAAACAAATTTAAAACTTAAAGTCTCAAAAGGTCAACGGTACTGATGATATGTCTCAAACAACTGATATGATCCTTAGACACGAATTCACAAAAATATGTCTGTAAATATGTTTGTACATAGTTTACTTTACTTGTTAAAAGTTTCTGTAAATACTTACTTGCTTTTCAAGATAAAAATAAAAATAGATTTTCAGTGTGTTTTAGCATAAACTTTCTAAAATACAAAAAGATTTTGTTTCTACATTGTTTTCAACGAGCCAATGTTGGAGAACGGATCTTTGAAGTCTTGTAAGACAATCTGATGAATGTAAAAGTTCATTAATTTGAAACTTTAAAATCAGATTGTTCATAACGGTTTTTCAAACTGAGTTCATTAATTTGGACTTGGTTGATATATTTGGTTAGTCAAGGTCATAAACTTGGACTTGATCAACTAAGTGGATTTTTACAAATCAAGTGATAAAAATGTGAAAGTTGAAGGTCTTAAACATAATACGTATTCAAGGTCATTAAGTTGAACTTGAAACAATTAATGTTTTTGAAAAGATTGAAGTGAAGATTAAATTTTGAAATGTTGATGGTACAAAATTTCAAAACAGTGAATTTGAAATGTTTATTTGAATGTCAGAATTTATTTAGACATGTAGTAAAGTTTGAGGGGGAGTTGGATAAAACGCTGTCCAAAGATTTCAGAAAGCTCAAAGCTAGGGAAAGTTTGAAGTCTAAAGATCAAAGCAAAGGGGAGTCTGAGACTAAAGCTTAAAGCTAGGGGGAGCATGTTGATTAAAAGTTTTATCAAGATAAAGCTCAAAGAAAGAGAAAGAGGATATAAAGATCAAGATGTTAAAGTTTATTCAAGAACTAAAGATCAGAAGACTCAGAAGATTTTAAAAGTCAAAATGACTGCGGCAACATCCAAGGGGGAGTCTGTTGGTGCATATGTCTGTTGCTTACGTCATTATGTATCGAGTCTGAGTGAATAGGGCTTAATCTGTAAGAAACTAGGCGTATTTAAGTGTAATATAGTATAAATTCGCTTGAGATTGATTGTGAGAGGTCAAGTTCGGCCGAACTAGACTAAGTCAAGTTCGCCCAAACTTCCAAACTCTCTAGCGAACTTGGAAAAAATATAAATAGGTGCCTTGGGATTTCATTTGCAAGAGTAGAGAGATTTTGGCACAGAGACGGCGAAGCTCTGTCGGATCTGGTTCTCGAATGTATGGAACTTTAGATCAATGAAAATAACATTTAAATGAGTAATTCTTGTTATTTGGTTAACTTGTCATTAGTTTCCGCCTAATCGGACAATAGATAACAAATTTGGGTTCCCGTGCTAATCGTGGACATTCCTACATAGCACACCCATGGCAACCTCAAATCTTGTCACTGCTGATGACAAAGATGAATTGGTTGATCAAACTTTTTATAGAAGCATGATTGGGTCTTTATTGTACCTAACTGCTTCTAGACCAGACATTATGTTTGCAACATGTGTTTGTGCCAGATACCAGTCAGCACCTAGAAAGTCAAAAAACAGTTGCTTGTATACGCTTACTAAAACACTGACTTTTATTCATATTCAATTCATTAAGCCAGCGTGAAACTAAGAAAGATAGATGTGCCTAAGGCGTAAGCAAACTGTGCACACTAAGAGAAGAGGAGAGATGTTCGCAATGACTACCCCATATCTCAAAAAGGGCCCGTCACTTCGTTCGTACCTTCTTGGCTTAGGCTTGCCACAGTGACAGCAGAAGGCTCCGCACCTAAGCCTCGTTAGACTCAGTAGAAGTGTAAGGTGCAAGTGAAGAGAATAGAAGAGATGAAGTCCGCCCCTTAGCCTAATCTATATCCACAGCTGACGCAACTCCGACTCACTACTACTTAATTAATTATTGGCTAAACTTTTTCATAACCTGAGATGCCTACTGAAAGGGATGTGAATGATCGTGATAGCTCTTAAACTCCTATTCAGTCTTGTTAGATATGTCATTGAAAGAAAGTGATTATGTTCCCTCTCTTTTTTTAGGATTCCGAGGATGGGCCAGCCCATCCCAACATCATTTATGAGGAGCCGGACGACGAAGCCTCCTCTTCAGATAAAGATGTCTCCAACGCAACTCTCCCGGCAAGAAAAACTAAGACGTGTTTCCAGAACGAACAAGATACGGGTTGAGAAGGGGGAGTTAGACAAGACAGGAATGGGCATAGGAACATGTATTGATGTACCATATCGGCTAATGCTTCCAGGTTGATGCGATGTATTCCACCAGTTGGATTGGGGTTTCATAATAACCAGATTGAAATCAATGCCAATCAATAGAAATGCCAAGTAGAGAAAAAGAAGCATGAACAACACTATCGAGATTCTGATAAAATCATTCGACATTCGAAGACTCTTCTTACTCGCACCCTCATACATTTGACTCTGGTTTACTAAAGGTCTTAGCACATTTTTTCCCATTCTTTCGGCTGGGAAACTGGCCGGGTTCAGAGTACCTAGTAGCGGATGAGATTGACCTTCTTTAGGACAGGAAGGAAGAGAGCATGACAAATTGTCTTATTGCTGTGAAAAGGATATTCAGATACATAAAAGGTGCTCCCACGCTTGGTATCTGGTATCGTGCTAATGGAAACATTGAGCTTTCAGGTTGCTGGATGCCACACCACAAGGAAATCAACTTCATGAGGATGTCAATTCCTGGGCAATTGCTTAGTGTCTTAGCAAAGCAAAAAAGCAAGCTGTAGTATCAACATCTACAGAAGAGTCTGAGTATATTGCTGCTGCAAGTTCCACTGCTCAACTCCTATGGCTTCAAAATCAACTGCTGGATTTTGGTGTAACTTCTCTAAAGACTTCTCTCATTTTAGACAAGCAGCTGAAAACATCATTAAAAATCCAGTATCTCATTCTACCACAAAGCACATTGACATCAGACATCACTTTGTGAGGGATTGCTACAAAAAAAGGTTTGATTTCTCTGCATCATGTTCAACCTAAGATCAACTGGCAGATGTTCTAACAAAAGCATTAGATACATCTACCTTTGAAAGGCTAATCTCTAGGTTTGGTATGCTAAACATGGAACAAAAGCAAGTTTTTGTGTTCCATGAATAAAAAGCATTAAAATGTTTTCAGAAAATCATAAATCCATCCTTAAAAATAGCTTAAATTGAAAATTTTCAATATCCTTAAAATATGTCCATAACCACTGTTTTTCAAAGAAATCGTCTGTTTGGTTCTCTTTATCCACTGTCAAAGGTATCCTCTGTTTCGCATTTTCCACTGTTAGGCTAACCACTGTGTTTCCTAACCACTGATCTCTATCCGCTGATAGTACAAAATAACCATTGTTCCATTCACTGTACCTAACCTCTGTTGATTCTCAACAGAGGTTCTCCAAACAAGTGTATCCCATTATACAGTAGAGGTTTCCACGTGGACAGATGCTAGCCATCAGATCTTTTGAAAACTGCTGCCACGTCAGCATTCACCTTTTCTCTTTATAAACCCTGTTTTATCCAAACAGAGTTTTATATGCCGTCTCGAATTAAAAATAATAATTTTCAAAACAGTTTCCATTACTCTTATCTCCTTCACAAATTCTCACTATTCTATCTTCAATCATGAATCTCATCATCAAAACTCCTCATAACTACTTCCCATCCTCGAGCAAACCGACAACAATACTGCCTATCATGCCATGAATGATGTTCTAAACCATCCAAGTACAAAGATATCTTGCTGCTAAAAGCACCAATCTATGTGGACACACTTCGACAATTTTGGGCAAATGCTAACGTTGAAACACAAAACAAAAAGCCTTTTGCTATTACGTCAAAGATTGGAGAATCTCTTGTACAAATTTCCCTAACCTCAATTTCCACCACATTTGGTCTAAACGACCTAAGTGATCCAACCTCTTTCACAACGAAAGAACTTCATGATGAATTCATTGAGCACGGGTATGAAGGTCAACTGACAGGTATTACCATTTATGAACCTGAATTTCCTGCTAATATGAAATTCTTTTTCCATTTCTTTTGTGTTTGTCAGCCAAGATAACTGCTTTTAATTTAAATATTCAGTATATGCGATATGTTATTTTAACAAAATCAAATTTCAACTTTTCCTAGGTTTTTTCTCAGACTTGGTGACAAACTATAACAACATTTCACAAAATAAAGCTTTTCTTATACACCCTAGGCTGTTGAGTTATTATCTTCAAAAACAAGTTTCTAAAAAGGATTTTCAACAAGGTTTCATCTGTGAAGTTGGCAGCTTTAAACGTGAAACTTTTACAAGAATCTCAAATCAAAAGCCAAAGGTTTTGAAAACACAAGCAAAGGGGGATGAGCCAACTTAGATGCTAATACATCAACTGCACAAACCTATGTTGTTGAGCCCACTGCTCCTGGTGAGCATGACACTATAACCAATGTTGTGAAACCCACACCAGAAAAATCCAAAAAGAAACCTTTAAAATCCAAAAAGCCCAACAAAACAAAACAACCCAAAAAGGTAACTCTAGAAGATGAGATCCCAGAGGATATACCTGTGACAACACAAAAGTTACTTGAATCCACTGCTGCTACTGTCTCACAGTAGTTGGAAAAAAGATCTCCACCGACACAAGCTCCTCTTGATTCCTCACAAAAGGAAAAAGTTGTAAACACAGGGACACCACAATATGAAGCTCTTGATTCACTTGGATCAATCTTCCACTACCGCTCTCCCAGGGCAATGTCTCTTTCTACACCACAACCCACTTCTCCAATTCCTTCCACTTTTAAACCCCTATTTCATGCTATTGAGAAAACTCAGACTAGAAACAATCCCTCTCACTCACCTATTACTGAGAGCACACCCCCACAAATGACTGAGTCTGAGAAAACTCAATTAGCTAACCTAGAAACAGCGAGGAGGCTACATCCCTTGGGTTACAAGTAACCCTTGGTGGTATTTCAAGTGAAGTAACTGCTACAACTGTTGTCACAGCAGTGGCACAGTTGGAGAGTGGTTACATAAGTAAGACTACCTTGAAGGCAACAACTGCTGAGGTTACAACTGTAACCACTGTCCCAGTTGGAAGTCCCCAGTACTAAGACAAAGGGGCATTTGGATCTGAAAACGTTGAGTTTACTCATGTAGATGATCCAAATACAACTACCTCTGGTAGGAATTTAGATAACCCTATTAATTTAGGTGATAAATTAAAATACCAAGAACTGACGGAGAGAATCACTAACATGGAATCATCAATTGATGAAATCAAATCCATGATGAAACAAGTGCTACGACATTCTCAACCTCAACCATCCACACCACAAATTGCTGATGAACTATGGAATATTGTACAACCAATTATCCTAGCTCAGAGAAAATTGGTAGACATTCAACATGAAACCCACATGAAGCTCATTAGAAATATGGTAGAGGCTAGATACAAAGATACACAAGCAGATATCAAAGCCATCAAACACCATTTATTCAAAACAACCAGCTCTGCCCCGCTACAATCATTACTGAAGAAGTAGATGATGATGCCAAAAAGGGGGAGAAAGATACTTTGAGAAAATTGCAGGCAGATTCACATACAAAGCCAAAGCTAAAAGTGCAACGATAGCCAGACCAAACCATTGTTGTAGAATCATATGCCAATTTTGAAAAGGGATTGATGAGACCTTAAATAAAGATGCAAAAAAGATTGTTGAAGACAAGCAGAAGAGACAAGATACTTTAGAAGCCAAAGCCTCAAAGCTGGTTAATCAAGAAAAGTGTTGGTGCACTAATGTCTATTACCTACGTCTAGGATGAGTCAGTCTTGTAATTAGGGCTTTGCAAGTGTCAAACATTAAGTTTTATTTGTTTTGTAATGTTTTCGTACGAAATGTATAGATTTCGTACGAAACTCATTTTCGTACGAAATCTTGCCCAAGACACTTTGGTGCGAAACCTGTTTAGTATAAATAGGTGTCTTGGGTGTTAGTGTTAGGATGTTGTTTGTAACATCCGTAAAAAACGGATTTACCAAACCCGCTCCGTTTACTAACCGAACAATCAGTTAAAAATTTCGTTTCGAATTAAATGCCCAAAATAATTTTAAACGATACATAATTAATTATTATATGGGATTATATAATTAGTTTTTGAAAAACTGTCAAAAATAAGAAAATAAAAATGTTTTGTTCCTGCCGGGTTTCGAACCCGGGTCGGTAACCGGTTCATCAAACAACTTAACACACAACACTTGAGCCACTGCGCCACGGATGCTATTTGTTAAATGTTAGGATCATTTAATTCATATCATGACTTTCCGAATTCAAAACCGGCGCCCAAAGTTCAGTCGTCGGAAATCCCGGCAATCTCGCGAGTTTTTAACGACATCTTCAGTTATAACGTAAACTATTACTAGGACATCGGTTATAACCGACGTCTGAGTCCGCGACACAAATTATAACCGCCGGAGAAATTCAAACCGACGAATCAAGCTGGAAATCGGACCAAATCCATCGACGACTTGCCCTATAAATACCCCTCGAACCTCTGCAAACCTTTTCGCTCAAAACCGCACCCTTTCTCGGCGGAAACTCACTCGCCGGAATATTTCTGCTCATCGCCGGAAAACCGAGTTCTTAACTTCTAAGCCTTACTAAACCCTCTGGACTTATACCGAAGTCACCCACATACTTTGTAAGCTTCCTGAAGACTCTCTGCTGCAAGACACTCGTCGCCGGAAGTGATTGCTGTCGCCGGAGTTCTGCCGGAAAACAGAGGAAGCCAGTCGGTATACTTCACGCCTAATTTCCTTTCTTTTTACTTATATCTCATCTGTAATTAACCTAAAATCGCTAAAGAAACCTGATTAAAACTCCGAACCAGATCGTCATCGTTCCTGGTTAAAAACTGACGAAGAAGACGATGTATCTGTAACATATAAATATAATTAAAATCAAGTTATAACTCGGGTTAGACACACAGTCCAGCGGTGGACTGTGTGCACATTAAACACACAAAGGTCTCGATTTCGAATCTTGTTCCACACACGCTGCCTTAATAAAATGCCTTTATGTTTTGTTAACCGAACCGGAGTCGCCACTGGTATATGTTAAGTATATTAATAATCGGAATAATAACCAAGTTAGACACACAGTCCAGTGGTGGACTGTGTGTATTTTAATCACAGCGCACGAGTTCGAGTCTGGTCTTCTGCATCGACCCGGACAATTATCTACCTTTTTAAATGAGTCAGAAATAAAAACACTTAGTTTGTATTTAAGTATAATAAAAATTGGACTATATAACATGTTAAACACACAGTCCAGCGGTGGACTGTGTGTTACGAAACCCACAGGTCCCGGGTACGAGACCTGTGGAGCGCACCGTTCCGATTCAATTAAATCGTTTTTAAAAATAAATGATTTTTGGTTTAAACTAATTAATGTATAAATATAATTAAAAACAGATACATGACGGGTTAGACACGTAGCTCAGTTGGTAGAGCTGCGTGCACGCGTACGGGAGGTCTCGGGTTCGAGCCTCACTCACCGCACTTATGCTCGCATTCGAACCGGTCAACAGTCACTATTACAGTCAAAGTCAAAGTCAACGGTCAAAAAAAGTCAAATTTTTTTATTATTTTTATTTATTTATTTTAATTAAAAATTAAAAATCAATTAAAAATACTTAAAAATAACATTTTTAAGGTTAGAAAATAGCCTTAAACTCACAAAAATACATCCAACAATCCTACTAAAATAGATTAATAAAATCCGTTTACTTACCGAACCATAATGATATTTTATCTAGGTTAATTTCACTCGTGGTTAAAACCACTTCGCGTGCATTCAACATCATCAACCGAACGCACCCACTGTGAGTGAATCTTACAACTCCCCTTTTTAATTACACGTTTTGGGGTGTGTCATGTGTCTCAAATTAATTAACTCGTTTATTTAAACTTGTGCCATACCATATCGTGATCTAAACTTAGATTGTTTATATTGTTGTGATTACTTATTTCATTTTGTCAAATTATATGAAACTCTTTCATTAAGCCCATCAGTTCCTCGTGGGAACGAGTTGGACAACGCGTGCCTCAAAACCAATCCATTATTGTTCATGTGTGTATCATTGAGTTTATATTGTTTGTAGTTGTGTCATTCATATTATCATGTTTATGCAATTCATTCATTAGGCCCATCAGTTCCTCGTGAGAGACGAGTAGAGCAACGCGTGCCTCTAAATGTTCCATTATTGTTCATGTGTGCTTTATTTAATATCTAATGATTGTTGAATAAGTTTACATCTACTTTTACTCATGTGTGGTTGTGCACTCATTTCATAATCAATTAAATAAACTTGTTCAAATGTTTTCCATAGGATTCACTCGCCAACTTTATGTTGATCCAAAAACCTTTTTACACATGATACAGGTGAACAGGTTGAAGCAAGGAAAACATAGGAAATGCCTTAGAAGAGAATAAAGAAGCTTAGATTGATAGTTAGAACATGTTGTAATATTTATTGTAAATTTCCATTAAATTGTATTAAACGAATATGAAACGCATAATAAATGTCATGAGCTTTGATGATAACCCAATCATGCCCCGATCACCTTTTCCGCTGCGGGTCGGGGTGTGACAGATTGGTATCAGAGCCATGACTATAGGGATATAGGATAGGTTATTAGACCCTTAGAGCCTATACTATAGTCTGCCTAAATTTTAATTGATTAGGTGGTTACATACAAACTTGTGATATTTATTTGTTTCATATTTGTTTACGTTTACAGTCAAACAACATACTTATATACATATTCATTATACATATATCGATGTTCATGTATTCAATTTATTTTCATACTCTCATTATTCAAGAATTTTGTTGCAATTTTCAAATCTCATCAAAGTAAGTTCTGCGACGGGCATGTAGTAACTGGAAGGGTACAAGTACCGGTAGTCGGAACGTCCCATCTAGGTTGGCATTCGTATAAATCCAATATAACGGACCAGTTTGCCTACCTGGGGACCAACAATGAGAGTACGAAGGACCTATTAGGCCAAAGCATGCCACACCAAACGTCGTTCGAACTAATCCCACTTTGAGGTGTCACCGTGTCAACACCTGGACACATTCCGAATATCACACGTTGTATACATATTTCTCGATTTTCTCCGGGTTTTAGTGTACGCAACCTGGCAAACCCGTGCGAACCATATGAAAAACCGGTATTCATGGGGGCCCACATGATTACAAAGGTAAAGTATGGCGGCATGTAGGGCCTAATGGCGAGCAAAGCCCAAGACATCCTATGGATGTAGTAGATTTATTTTTCTATAATTATTTTATGAATGTTCATTCCTAATGCGACCCATGATCCCAAATCGCTCAACAAATGGCTGCCGTAATACCCAACATTGTAATCCAAGTACAACAAGCACTTACCGTTAATCCTGTCAATCAAGAAAACCAAAACATTATCAACTCTCCCTCAATATCACTAAATGCACCTACAAGCATTTCAAATCATGCGACCCTCCAAAATACAAAGGGACTGAAGGCGTCACCGCTCTCCTCCATTGGTTTGAAGAAATGGAGAACACCTTTCTAAATTGCGATTGTCCCGATGATCGCAAAGTGCGTTATGCTACTGGTCGTTTATATGGAATAGCTCTTCCTTGGTGGAATACAGAGAAGGCCAAACAAGGTGTTGAAGATGTTATGACCTTAACTTGGAACGAATTGAAGGAAATCATGATCAGACGATTTTGCCCAAGGAGCGAAATCAAGAAATTAGAAGATGAATTTTATTCGTTGAAGCAAGAGGAAGGAGACCACACCACATACAACAAAAGATTCCTCGAATTACATCAAATGGTTCCCAACATGTTCACTCCCCTCTACCGTTTGATCGAGCATTACATTCGTGGTTTTCCGTCAAGATTCAAGACTCTGTAATAAGTACCAAGCCTGCAACTTTGGAAGCAGCAATGGAGCTAGCAACAGAGCTTACCGAGAACCGAATCCGAAACAAAGACTTCAAGGAGGAGAAGAAGAAGGATAAAGAATCGACTGAAACCTCCGACTCCACCCAAACCGAATCCCCTTCTCAACCCAATCCTAAGAGAAAAAGAGACGGGCAACTTTTCGCTGCTACCCAACGTAATCAACCAGTTTTACAAGCCATACCCATCCAAGCTATCCCAATCACCCAAGTGGCACCCAACTCAACCTACCCAAGTAAGAAACCATATCTTGGACCTCACCCTCAATGCAACAACTGTTTTTATCACCATCCCCTTACCTTACCTTGTCGACTATGTACAACTTGTGGACGCTATGGTCATTTGAGCAAGGTTTGTCGCACCTTTCAAAACCAAACCTTTTCCCCTACTCAAAACATGGCCCAAACCTATCAACAATCCCATTACCCCGTGTTCCCATATGTTCGAGCTTGTTTCAATTGTGGCGACCCTACCCACTTTAGAAACACATGCCCTCAATTGGTTAACGTCATCAACACTCAAACCCAATCAAACCCAGTTAACTAAGTAAACCAAGAAAACCCAACCGCTAGGTCACCAGCAAGAGGAAGAGTCTTCAACATCAACACCAATCCTGTCGAAGATAATGACGGCCCAAACGAAGATACCCAACTAGTCCTTTTCACCGAAGATCCAGATTCAACTTCTATCGTTTAGTTTTATGTTTTTCTTTATCACATAGAACCAAACATAACTTAAGGATAAAGCCAATGAAACTTTGACGAGAATACGGTGGATACGCCGCTGGTACTTCCTATATATAAGTATTCTTGTCAAAGGATCAGAAGCATTATCTGGCGGTTATGAGAGGTTCCATGTGTAGACTGTTAGAGTAATTATTGTTTATTATTTTCAGTACATGCAATTGCCGAGGCCGCCGCTCCCCATTTATGAGGTCTGAGCTTGTTCCCCATTTTATTATGCGGTTGAACCTGGCGTGCCCGCATACGATCGGCTCCATTTGATTGAGCCTTGATCGCACAGTTCATTTTACATTTTCATTACATGCAATACGATCGGCTCCGTTTGATTGAGCCTTGATCGCACAGTTCATTTTACATTTTCAGTACATGCAATACGCTCGACTCCGTTTGATTGAGCCTTGAGCGCACAGACATTTTCATTTTCAGTACATGCAATACGATCGGCTCCGTTTGATTGAGCCTTGATCGCACAGACATTTTCATTATCAGTATCTTGTGGTTGTTGTGTTTGTTGTAGAGTCGCGTAGAACTAATCATAACTTGCGGATAAAGTCAATGAGAATTTGACAAGAATATGATGGATACGCCGCTGGTACTTCCTATATATAAGTATTCTTGTCAAATGATCGGAGGCATTATCAGGCGGTTATGAGAGGTTCCATGCATAGGCTGTTTGTGTGGTTGTTGTTTAGATTAAGTTATTCATTTTTAGTACATGCAATACGCTCGGCTCCGTTTGATTGAGCCTTGAGCGCACAGACATTTTCATTTTCAGTACATGCAATACGATCGGCTCCGTTTGATTGAGCCTTGATCGCACAGACATTTTCATTATCAGTATCATGTGGTTGTTGTGTTTGTTGTAGAGTCGCGTAGAACTAATCATAACTTGCGGATAAAGTCAATGAGAATTTGACAAGAATATGGTGGATACGCCGCTGGTACTTCCTATATATAAGTATTCTTGTGAAATGATCGGAGGCATTATCAGGCGGTTATGAGAGGTTCCATGCATAGGCTGTTTGTGTGGTTGTTGTTTAGATTAAGTTATTCATTTTCAGTACATGCAATACGCTCGGCTCTGTTTGATTGAGCCTTGAGCGCACAGACAATTTCATTTTCAGTACATGCAATACGATCGGCTCCGTTTGATTGAGCCTTGATCGCACAGACATTTTTCATTTCAGTATTTTATGTTTGTTGTATTGGTTGTAGAGTTATATAGGACTAATCATAATTCACTGATAAAACCAATGAAAATTTGACAAGAATATGGTGGATACGCCGCTGGTACTTCCTATATATAAGTATTCTTGTCAAAGGATCAGAGGCATTGTTAGATGGTTATGAGAAGTTCTATGTAGAATTTAGTAGTTCCTTGGTAACTAATCATAACTTGTGGATAAAACTAATGAAAATTTGGCAAGAATATGGTGGATACGCCGCTGGTACTTCCTATATATAAGTATTCTTGCCAAAGGATCAGAGGCATTATCAGGCGGTTATGAGAAGTTCCATATAGGATTTAGTATTGCCTTGGTTGAAATTTGTGTTACATTTATATCATCTTGCTATTTAAAGAGATTTGATTGTGTTCCATTTCTACATAAACTAACCTCTCCATCATAACAAACGAGAGAGGAACTGTCACCATCCAAACATATATGCTATCAGAATGTGGATTCAAATATTAGCTGTTGTGTTTATTTATGTTCAAATATTAGCTGTTGTGTTTTATTTATGTTCCATGTAGGTTATAGTATTAGAAGTTTTGCCTTAGGATATAAGCATACCCTTCCAAACATAACCAAACTTTTATGCATCATATCATAGTTAGCGAATAAATTCTGTTTACCAATACTTTTACAGTAGGCAACAAAAAACGATTCCTGTAATAGGGTACTTAACCCTTACAAGGGACGTTACCGCCTCAAACAAAAATTTAAACTCTTACTTTTCCTAAGCATGTAACTGTCAAACTACACACCATCATTCTTTTAGTCAAATCTATCACTATTTAAATTTCGGGACGAAATTTCTAAAAAGCAGGGGATACTGTAACATCCGTCAAAAACGGATTTACCAAACCCGCTCCGTTTACTAACCGAACAATCAGTTAAAAATTTCGTTTCGAATTAAATGCCCAAAATAATTTTAAACGATACATAATTAATTATTATATGGGATTATATAATTAGTTTTTGAAAAACTGTCAAAAATAAGAAAATAAAAATGTTTTGTTCCTGCCGGGTTTCGAACTCGGGTCGGTAACCGGTTCATCAAACAACTTAACACACAACACTTGAGCCACTACGCCACGGATGCTATTTGTTAAATGTTAGGATCATTTATTCATATCATGACTTTCCGAATTCAAAACCGGCGCCCAAAGTTCAGTCGTCGGAAATCCCGGCAATCTCGCGAGTTTTTAACGACATCTTCAGTTATAACGTAAACTATTACTAGGACATCGGTTATAACCGACGTCTGAGTCCGCGACACAAATTATAACCGCCGGAGAAATTCAAACCGACGAATCAAGCTGGAAATCGGACCAAATCCATCGACGACTTGCCCTATAAATACCCCCTCGAACCTCTGCAAACCTTTTCGCTCAAAACCGCACCCTTTCTCGGCGGAAACTCACTCGCCGGAATATTTCTGCTCATCGCCGGAAAACCGAGTTCTTAACTTCTAAGCCTTACTAAACCCTCTGGACTTATACCGAAGTCACCCACATACTTTGTAAGCTTCCTGAAGACTCTCTGCTGCAAGACACTCGTCGCCGGAAGTGATTGCTGTCGCCGGAGTTCTGCCGGAAAACAGAGGAAGCCAGTCGGTATACTTCACGCCTAATTTCCTTTCTTTTTACTTATATCTCATCTGTAATTAACCTAAAATCGCTAAAGAAACCTGATTAAAACTCCGAACCAGATCGTCATCGTTCCTGGTTAAAAACTGACGAAGAAGACGATGTATCTGTAACATATAAATATAATTAAAATCAAGTTATAACTCGGGTTAGACACACAGTCCAGCGGTGGACTGTGTGCACATTAAACACACAAAGGTCTCGATTTCGAATCTTGTTCCACACACGCTGCCTTAATAAAATGCCTTTATGTTTTGTTAACCGAACCGGAGTCGCCACTGGTATATGTTAAGTATATTAATAATCGGAATAATAACCAAGTTAGACACACAGTCCAGTGGTGGACTGTGTGTATGTTTAATCACAGCGCACGAGTTCGAGTCTGGTCTTCTGCATCGACCCGGACAATTATCTACCTTTTTAAATGAGTCAGAAATAAAAACACTTAGTTTGTATTTAAGTATAATAAAAATTGGACTATATAACATGTTAAACACACAGTCCAGCGGTGGACTGTGTGTTACGCAACCCACAGGTCCCGGGTACGAGACCTGTGGAGCGCACCGTTCCGATTCAATTAAATCGTTTTTAAAAATAAATGATTTTTGGTTTAAACTAATTAATGTATAAATATAATTAAAAACAGATACATGACGGGTTAGACACGTAGCTCAGTTGGTAGAGCTGCGTGCACGCGTACGGGAGGTCTCGGGTTCGAGCCTCACTCACCGCACTTATGCTCGCATTCGAACCGGTCAACAGTCACTATTACAGTCAAAGTCAAAGTCAACGGTCAAAAAAAGTCAAATTTTTTTATTATTTTTATTTATTTATTTTAATTAAAAATTAAAAATCAATTAAAAATACTTAAAAATAACATTTTTAAGGTTAGAAAATAGCCTTAAATTCACAAAAATACATCCAACAATCCTACTAAAATAGATTAATAAAATCCGTTTACTTACCGAACCATAATGATATTTTATCTAGGTTAATTTCACTCGTGGTTAAAACCACTTCGCGTGCATTCAACATCATCAACCGAACGCACCCACTGTGAGTGAATCTTACAACTCCCCTTTTTAATTACACGTTTTGGGGTGTGTCATGTGTCTCAAATTAATTAACTCGTTTATTTAAACTTGTGCCATACCATATCATGATCTAAACTTAGATTGTTTATATTGTTGTGATTACTTATTTCATTTTGTCAAATTATATGAAACTCTTTCATTAAGCCCATCAGTTCCTCGTGGGAGACGAGTTGGACAACGCGTGCCTCAAAACCAATCCATTATTGTTCATGTGTGTATCATTGAGTTTATATTGTTTGTAGTTGTGTCATTCATATTATCATGTTTATGCAATTCATTCATTAGGCCCATCAGTTCCTCGTGAGAGACGAGTAGAGCAACGCGTGCCTCTAAATGTTCCATTATTGTTCATGTGTGCTTTATTTAATATCTAATGATTGTTGAATAAGTTTACATCTACTTTTACTCATGTGTGGTTGTGTACTCATTTCATAATCAATTAAATAAACTTGTTCAAATGTTTTCCATAGGATTCACTCGCCAACTTTATGTTGATCCTAAAAACCTTTTTACACATGATACAGGTGAACAGGTTGAAGCAAGGAAAACATAGGAAATGCCTTAGAAGAGAATAAAGAAGCTTAGATTGATAGTTAGAACATGTTGTAATATTTATTGTAAATTTCCATTAAATTGTATTAAACGAATATGAAACGCATAATAAATGTCATGAGCTTTGATGATAACCCAATCATGCCCCGATCACCTTTTACGCTGCGGGTCGGGGTGTGACATTGTTTTTGGAGACCAGAGGCGAAGCCTTGCTCGTTTGTGTTTGTAATTAGTCCGGTAGCTCACGAGTTGGGGCCGATCCTACACTCACAAAAAGGCTCAACAGATGGAAAAGAAAATATTGGTACTTCAAGAAAAAGAAAGCCTGCTAGAAAAGCCAGGCAATCAATTTCCACCTCTTCTAAAACCACTATTGATCCTACACTTAATGTATCCTCTGCTAAAACCAAACCCAAGTCCCCACCAAAGAAAGCAACACCACAAACCAAGCCAACAGATGTCAGTACACATGTTGTGACAGCAAATGCTGGAACAACAGATGTTCCAACAGATGTTACCCAATCCACTGTTCTAATCACTTTTCCAACTTTAACTCAAGCATTAACCACACCACCAAGATTTCCTAAACATCCCACCCTCACCAAAGGTCAAAGTTCAATGCAAAAATAGAAATTTTGTAGTTGAAGAAGATGATGAAGGGATTCCATCACCAATTCCTTTGTCATCCCAACCACTATCCACATCATTCTCATCACCTCCATCAAAACCCATTTACAAACCATCCTCATCACCAACATATTCGGACACTTCACTTCCATTGGCTCATCAACCATCATCATTTCTTCCACTGGCTGCTCTATATCCTCTTGAACTGCATGTTGTAAGAGGTTAAATAGTGTCATTCTACATAATAGAGGATCCAAAACAAAAACAAATTGCATCTCTTACTGGGTATCAAAAGCCTAGTAACCTTGATGAATATTTGAAGCTAAAGGCTAGATGGGTAGAAAATGTGGCAAAAGAAGAAATCAAAGGAAAATGTGACAGGGCTTTACAAGGATCTATGCAATTACAACTTTGGAAAGTTAGACACATAGAAGATTTTGCTAAAGATTTGTGTAAGTTCATGTCAGAGAAACCAACCAATGATGACCCTGACCTGAAACTAGATTACCTTGAACAGATAATGAAGCATAAACCATATAAAGCAACAAGAGCTCAAGTAAAGAACTGGTCTACAAATGATCTTAAAAAAGAAATTGATAGAATTCAGGCCATGCTTCAAAATCCTTCTCAAAAGTTGACTCCACCAAATTGGAAAAGGGCAAAATTTGTTGACCAAGATAATTCCTTGAAGATTAAAAGAATGAAGGTTGAGTTAGTTGCTGCATAGTATGGTACAACAAGGCAAATTGCAAGATGGTCAGAGTCTGAGGTTGTTGATACCTACAAGAGATTGGAAGATCTTAAAAAGAAAGATCCATCTGTTCTAAGAAAGATTCATCACTTATCAATCTATCTTCTTCTGCATTCTGTACAAAAAAATCAGCGATCTTAGGCTGAGGGGGAGATTGTGATTTACATGCATATGTGATTGTTATTACAAAAGCATGATAAGTAAAACAATCTTCCAATTGTTGTAAACCAAAGTTTATCATTCCGCTGCATTTACACTTGATTTATCTTCATTCTTTACTTTCCATTTCTAAACTTTTACAGCAATTCAAACTCAGATCCTAACAGCTTTGTTTCACTGAAGAATCCTCTGATTAGGATTTGACTGCTTGTTCTAGCTACTGTTGTAGTTGTTAGAGCTTTGAGACGATTACGGGGTACTTGGAGTATTTGGATCATAACTTGGAAATGAGGTAAAACCGGTACCATTGCTTGAATGATTTGTTAAGTTTGATTGATCAGTTGTTAGCACTAAATGTTGTCTAGACCTTTGGACTCTAGACGTTGGCATTTGCACTTCCTTTAAAGTACATATTAACATCCTGTTGTGCATGTTCGCTTCTAGATCTTGCCATCTTTTGTATTCCAGTTCTTGACCTTCAAGCTTTTCAATAAACTTTGACAAACTCATTGTGTTGTTATAATCTGAGCCATTTTTAAAACCATGAGATATGTTGACCATTCTCCCTCTGGTAGTGCATAAGCCAATTTATCTACCAAATCTCCGTTATCTTTATTAACCCCCAACCTCTTCATTTCGACCATGAGGTGATAGTACCTCTCGATGAGCTGTTTCATCGTCTCACCCTTCAATGGATGAAATATATCAGATTCTTTCTTCAATAATGCTTGTTTGCTTTTAATCATTTCTTTGCTTCCTTGGAATTTAACCTTGAGTGCATTCCATATTGATTGAGCATAATTTTCATGTTGTAACATCATAAAGATATTTTCTTTAATGGCTTGTTGTAAGATATTCATCATCTTTTTCTCACCAGAAAATAATGCCTTTTCTTGATCATTCAATGGCATCACCCCTTTCTCCAAACCATTCTATACTACCGGAAACTTATAACCCTCTTCAACCGTGTACCAACATTCGAGATAGTTAGCATGTACCCAATTTGTGAATCTTCATGCCAACCCTTATAATCCTCAAGATAAATCAATTTGGGTGGTTTAGCCATTGTGGCCATCTCATTTTCTAAGTTTAAGGTTTGAGCGGTTGCGGTCGTAATTGCTGATGTAGCGAACGCATTGAAGAATTCGTTCTCCATTTTAACGAAAAATTAGAACAAAGATTAGTTTTATGCGAAGAGGGTTTTGTGCGAAGTCGTGTTTCGTGCAATCTGACACTTCGTGCGAAGTGAAAATTTTAAATTATTGGCAAAATGTCACTTCGTGCGAAGTGGATGGACACTTCGTGCGAAGTGGATGGACACTTTGTGCGAAGTGGAGTTACAGATCGTGCGAAGTGTGTTTACAAATTTGCGTTTTTTGCAATTTTCGTAATGAATTGATTGATTTTTGCTCTGAAACTTTCAAGGGTTTGACTAAAATGGTTTTTACGTATTATACTGAAAATCAGTCCATTTTGTCCATGAATTCATTTCAAAAATGAAAAAAATAAGAAGAATGAGTAGAATAAGAAGTCTTCAAAGGCTGAGGGGAGCTGGATAAAACACTGTCCAAAGATTTCAGAAAGCTCAAAACTAGTGGGAGATTGAAGTCTAAAGATTCATCACTTATCAATCTATCTTCTTCTGCATTCTGTACAAAAAAATCAGCGATCTTAGGCTGAGGGGGAGATTGTGATTTACATGCATATGTGATTGTTATTACAAAAGCATGATAAGTAAAACAATCTTCCAATTGTTGTAAACCAAAGTTTATCATTCCGCTGCATTTACACTTGATTTATCTTCATTCTTTACTTTCCATTTCTAAACTTTTACAGCAATTCAAACTCAGATCCTAACAGCTTTGTTGCACTGAAGAATCCTCTGATTAGGATTTGACTGCTTGTTCTAGCTACTGTTGTAGTTGTTAGAGCTTTGAGACGATTACGGGGTACTTGGAGTATTTGGATCATAACTCGGAAATGAGGTAAAACCGGTTACCATTGCTTGAATGATTTGTTAAGTTTGATTGATCAGTTGTTAGCACTAAATGTTGTCTAGACCTTTGGACTCTAGACGTTGGCATTTGCACTTCCTTTAAAGTACATATTAACATCCTGTTGTGCATGTTCGCTTATAGATCTTGCCATCTTTTGTATTCCAGTTCTTGACCTTCAAGCTTTTCAATAAACTTTGACAAACTCATTGTGTTGTTATAATCTGAGCCATTTTTAAAACCATGAGATATGTTGACCATTCTCCCTCTGGTAGTGCATAAGCCAATTTATCTACCAAATCTCCGTTATCTTTATTAACCCCCAACCTCTTCATTTCGACCATGAGGTGATAGTACCTCTCGATGAGCTGTTTCATCGTCTCACCCTTCAACGGATGAAATATATCAAATTCTTTCTTCAATAATGCTTGTTTGCTTTTAATCATTTCTTTGCTTCCTTGGAATTTAACCTTGAGTGCATTCCATATTGATTGAGCATAATTTTCATGTTGTAACATCATAAAGATATTTTCTTTAATGGCTTGTTGTAAGATATTCATCATCTTTTTCTCACCAGAAAATAATGCCTTTTCTTGATCATTCAATGGCATCACCCCTTTCTCCAAACCATTCTCTACTACCGGAAACTTATAACCCTCTTCAACCGTGTACCAACATTCGAGATAGTTAGCATGTACCCAATTTGTGAATCTTCATGCCAACCCTTATAATCCTCAAGATAAATCAATTTGGGTGGTTTAGCCATTGTGGCCATCTCATTTTCTAAGTTTAAGGTTTGAGCGGTTGCGGTCGTAATTGCTGATGTAGCGAACGCATTGAAGAATTCGTTCTCCATTTTAACGAAAAATTAGAACAAAGATTAGTTTTATGCGAAGAGGGTTTTGTGCGAAGTCGTGTTTCGTGCAATCTGACACTTCGTGCGAAGTGAAAATTTTAAATTATTGGCAAAATGTCACTTCGTGCGAAGTGGATGGACACTTCGTGCGAAGTGGATGGACACTTTGTGCGAAGTGGAGTTACAGATCGTGCGAAGTGTGTTTACAAATTTGCATTTTTTGCAATTTTCGTAATGAATTGATTGATTTTTGCTCTGAAACTTTCAAGGGTTTGACTAAAATGGTTGTTAATTTGGGTGGTTTAGCCATTGTGGCCATCTCATTTTCTTAGTTTAAGGTTTGAGCGGTTGCGGTCGTAATTGCTGATGTAGCGAACGCATTGAAGAATTCGTTCTCCATTTTAACGAAAAATTAGAACAAAGATTAGTTTTTATGCGAAGAGGGTTTTGTGCGAAGTCGTGTTTCGTGCAATCTGACACTTCGTGCGAAGTGAAAATTTTAAATTATTGGCAAAATGTCACTTCGTGCGAAGTGGATGGACACTTCGTGCGAAGTGGATGGACACTTTGTGCGAAGTGGAGTTACAGATCGTGCGAAGTGTGTTTACAAATTTGCGTTTTTTTGCAATTTTCGTAATGAATTGATTGATTTTTGCTCTGAAACTTTCAAGGGTTTGACTAAAATGGTTTTTACGTATTATACTGAAAATCAGTCCATTTTGTCCATGAATTCATTTCAAAAATGAAAAAAATAAGAAGAATGAGTAGAATAAGAAGTCTTCAAAGGCTGAGGGGAGCTGGATAAAACACTGTCCAAAGATTTCAGAAAGCTCAAAACTAGTGGGAGATTGAAGTCTAAAGATTCATCACTTATCAATCTATCTTCTTCTGCATTATGTACAAAAAAATCAGCGATCTTAGGCTGAGGGGGAGATTGTGATTTACATGCATATGTGATTGTTATTACAAAAGCATGATAAGTAAAACAATCTTCCAATTGTTGTAAACCAAAGTTTATCATTCCGCTGCATTTACACTTGATTTATCTTCATTCTTTACTTTCCATTTCTAAACTTTTACAGCAATTCAAACTCAGATCCTAACAGCTTTGTTGCACTGAAGAATCCTCTGATTAGGATTTGACTGCTTGTTCTAGCTACTGTTGTAGTTGTTAGAGCTTTGAGACGATTACGGGGTACTTGGAGTATTTGGATCATAACTCGGAAATGAGGTAAAACCGGTACCATTGCTTGAATGATTTGTTAAGTTTGATTGATCAGTTGTTAGCACTAAATGTTGTCTAGACCTTTGGACTCTAGACGTTGGCATTTGCACTTCCTTTAAAGTACATATTAACATCCTGTTGTGCATGTTCGCTTCTAGATCTTGCCATCTTTTGTATTCTAGTTCTTGACCTTCAAGCTTTTCAATAAACTTTGACAAACTCATTGTGTTGTTATAATCTGAGCCATTTTTAAAACCATGAGATATGTTGACCATTCTCCCTCTGGTAGTGCATAAGCCAATTTATCTACCAAATCTCCGTTATCTTTATTAACCCCCAACCTCTTCATTTCGACCATGAGGTGATAGTACCTCTCCATGAGCTGTTTCATCGTCTCACCCTTCAACGGATGAAATATATCAAATTCTTTCTTCAATAATGCTTGTTTGCTTTTAATCATTTCTTTGCTTCCTTGGAATTTAACCTTGAGTGCATTCCATATTGATTAAGCATAATTTTCATGTTGTAACATCATAAAGATATTTTCTTTAATGGCTTGTTGTAAGATATTCATCATCTTTTTCTCACCAGAAAATAATGCCTTTTCTTGATCATTCAATGGCATCACCCCTTTCTCCAAACCATTCTCTACTACCGGAAACTTATAACCCTCTTCAACCGTGTACCAACATTCGAGATAGTTAGCATGTACCCAATTTTTGAATCTTCATGCCAACCCTTATAATCCTCAAGATAAATCAATTTGGGTGGTTTAGCCATTGTGGCCATCTCATTTTCTAAGTTTAAGGTTTGAGCGGTTGCGGTCGTAATTGCTGATGTAGCGAACGCATTGAAGAATTCGTTCTCCATTTTAACGAAAAATTAGAACAAAGATTAGTTTTATGCGAAGAGGGTTTTGTGCGAAGTCGTGTTTCGTGCAATCTGACACTTCGTGCGAAGTGAAAATTTTAAATTATTGGCAAAATGTCACTTCGTGCGAAGTGGATGGACACTTCGTGCGAAGTGGATGGACACTTTGTGCGAAGTGGAGTTACAGATCGTGCGAAGTGTGTTTACAAATTTGCGTTTTTTGCAATTTTCGTAATGAATTGATTGATTTTTGCTCTGAAACTTTCAAGGGTTTGACTAAAATGGTTTTTTACGTATTATACTGAAAATCAGTCCATTTTGTCCATGAATTCATTTCAAAAATGAAAAAAATAAGAAGAATGAGTAGAATAAGAAGTCTTCAAAGGCTGAGGGGAGCTGGATAAAACACTGTCCAAAGATTTCAGAAAGCTCAAAACTAGGGGGAGATTGAAGTCTAAAGATCAAGGCAAAGGGAGTCTGAGACTAAAGCTTAAAGCTAGGGGGAGCATGTTGATTAAAAGTTTTTATCAAGACAAAGCTCAAAGAAAGAGAAAGAGGATGTAAAGATCAAGATGTTAAAGTTTATTCAAGAACTAAAGATCACAAGACTCAGAAGATTTTAAAAGTCAAAATGACTGCGGCAACATCCAAGGGGGAGTCTGTTGGTGCATATGTATGTTGCTTACGTCATTATGTATCGAGTTTGAGTGAACAGGGCTTAATCTGTTAGAAACTAGGCGTATTTAAGTGTAATATAGTACAAGTTCGCTTGAGATTGATTGTAAGAGGTCAAGTTCGGCCGAACTTGACTAAGTCAAGTTCGCCCGAACTTCCATACTCTCTAGCGAACTTGAAAAAACTATAAATAGGTGCCTTGGGATTTCATTTGCAAGAGTAGAGAGATTTTGGCACAGAGACGGCGAAGCTCTGTCGGATCTGGTTCTCGAATGTATTGAACTTTAGATCAATGAAAATAACATTTAAATGAGTAATTCTTGTTATTTGGTTAACTTATCATTAGTTTCCGCCTAATCGGACAATAGATAACAAATTTAGGTTCCCGTGCTAATCGTGGACGTTCCTACATAGTACACCCATGGCAACCTCAAAGCTTGTCACTGTTGATGACAAAGATGAATTGGTTGATCAAACTTTTTATAGAAGAATGATTGGGTCTTTATTGTACCTAACTGCTTCTAGACTAGACATTATGTTTGCAACATGTGTTTGTGCCAGATCCCAGTCAGCACCTAGAAAGTCAAAAAACAGCTGCTTATATACGCTTACTAAAAGACTAACTTTTACTCATATTCAGTTCATTAGGCCAGCGTGAAACTAAGAAAGATAGATGTGCCTAAGGCGTAAGCAAACTGTGCACGCTAAGAGAAGAGGAGAGATGTTCGCAATGACTACCACAAGAAAGCCGCCCCATATCTCTAAAAGGGCCCGTCACTTCGTTCGTACCTTCTTGGATTAGGCTTGCCACAGTGACAGCGGAAGGCTCCGCACCTAAGCCTCGTTAGATTCAGCAGAAGTGTAAGGTGTAAGTGAAGAGAATAGAAGAGATGAAGTCCGCCCCTTAGCCTAGTCTATATCCATAACTGACGCAACTCCGACTCACTACTACTTAATTAATTAATGGCTAAACTTTTTCATAACCTAAGATGCCTACTGAAAAGGATGTGAATGATCGTGACAGCTCTTAAACTCCTATTCAGTCTGATTAGATATGTCATTGAAAGAAAGTTATTATGTTGCCTCTCTTTTTTTAGGATTCCGAGGATGGGCCAGCCCATCCTAACATCATTTATGAGGAGCCGGACGACGTAGCCTCCTCTTCAGATAAAGATGTCTCCGACGCAACTCTCCCGGCAAGAAAAACTAAGACGTGTTTCCAGAACGAACAAGATACGGGTTGAGAAGGGGGAGTTAGCAAAGTTAGACAAGATCGGAATGGGCATAGGAACATGTATTGATGTACCGTATCGGCTATTGCTCCCAGGTTGATGCGATGTATTCCACCAGTTGGATTGGAGTTTCATAATAACCAGATTGAAATCAATGCCAGTCAATAGAAATGCCATGTAGAGAAAAAGAAGCATGAACAACACTATCGAGATTCAGATAAAATCATTCGACAATCGAAGACTCTTCTTACTCGCACCCTCATACATTTGACTCTGGTTTACTAAAGGTCTTAGCACATTTTTTTCCCATTCTTTCGGCTGGGAAACTAGCCAGGTTCAGAGTACCTGGTAGCGGATGAGATTGACCTTCTTTCGGATAGGAAGGAAGAGAGCATGACAAATTGTCTTATTGCTGTGAAAAGGATATTCAGATACATAAAAGGTGCTCCCACAATTGGTATCTGGTATCGTGCTAATGGAAACATTGAGCTTTCAGGTTACTTAGACAGTGATTTTGCTGGATGCCACACCACAAAGGAAGTCAACTTCATGAGGATGTCAATTCCTGGGCAATTGCTTAGTGTCTTGGCAAAGCAAAAAGCAAGCTGTAGTATCAACATCTACAGCAGAGTCTGAGTATATTGCTGCTGCAAGTTCCACTGCTCAACTCCTATGGCTTCAAAATCAAATGCTGGATTTTGGTGTAACTTCTCTAAAGACTTCTCTCATTTTAGACAAGCAGCTGAAAACATCATTAAAAACCCGAGTATCTCATTCTACCACAAAGCACATTGACATCAGACATCACTTTGTGAGGGATTGCTACAAAAAAGGTTTGATTTCTCTGCATCATGTTCAACCTAAGATCAACTGGCAGATGTTCTAACAAAAGCATTAGATACATCTACCTTTGAAAGTCTAATCTCTAGGATTGGTATGCTAAACATGGAACAAAAGCAAGTTTTTGTGTTCCATGAATAAAAACATTAAAATGTTTTCAGAAAATCAAAAATCCATACTTAAAAATAGCTTAAATTGAAAATTTTCAATATCCTTAAAATCTGTCCATAACCACTGTTTTTCAAAGAAATCGTCTGTTTGGTTCTCTTTATCCACTATCAAAGGTATCCTCTGTTTCGCATTTTCCACTGTTAGGCTAACCACTGTGTTTCCTAACCACTGATCTCTATCCGCTGATAGTATAAAATAACCATTGTCCATTCACTGTACCTAACCTCTGTTGATTCTCAACAGAGGTTCTCCAAACAAGTGTATCCCATTATACAGCAGAGGTTTCCACGTGGACAGATTATAGCCATCAGATCTTTTGAAAACTGCTGCCGCATCAGCATTCGCTTTTTCTCTTTATAAACCCTGTTTTATCCAAACAGAGTTTTATTTCCCGTCTCGAATAAAAATTAATAATTTTCAAAACGGTTTCCATTACTGTTATCTCCTTCACAAATTCTCACTATTCTATCTTCAATCATGAATCTCATCATCAAAACTCCTCATAACTACCTTCCCATCCTAAGCAAACCGACAACAATACTGCCTATCATGCCATTATTGATGTTCTAAACCATCCAAATACAAATATATCTTCCTGGCAAAAGCACCAATCTATGTGGACACACTTCGACAATTCTGGGCAAATGCTAACGTTGAAACACAAAACAAAAAGCCTTTTGCTATTACGTCAAAGATTGGAGAATCTCTTGTACAAATTTCCCCAACCTCAATTTCCACCACATTTGGTCAAAACGACCTAAGTTATCCACCCTCTTTCACAACGAAAGAACTTCATGATGAATTCATTTAGCGCGGGTATGAAGGTCAACTGACAGGTATTACCATCTATGAACCTGAATTTCCTGCTAATATGAAATTCTTTTTCATACACTTCTTTTGTGTTTGTCAGCCAAGATAACTGCTTTTAACTTAAATATTCAGTATATGGGATATATTATTTTAACAAAATCAAATTTCAACTTTTCCTAGGATTTTTTTCAGACTTGGTGACAAACTATAACAACATTTCACAAAATAAAGCTTTTCTTATACACCCTAGGCTGTTGAGTTATTATCTTCAAAAACAAGTTTCTGAAAAGGATTTTCAACAAGGTTTCATCTGTCAAGTTGGCAGCCTTAAACGTGAAACTTTTACAAGAATCTCAAATCAAAAGCCAAAAGTTTTGAAAACACAAGCAAAGGGGGATGAGCCAACTTAGATGCTAATACATCAACTGCACAAACCTATGTTGTTGAGCCCACTGCTCCTGGTGAGCATGACACTAAAACCAGTATTGTGAAACCCACACCAGAAAAATCCAAAAAACCTTCAAAATCCAAAAAGCCCACCAAAACAAAACAACCCAAAAAGGTAACTCTGGAAGATGAGATCCCAGAGGATATACCTATGACAACACAAAAGTTACTTGAATCCACTGCTGCTACTTTCTCACAGTAGTTGGAACAAATATCTCCACCCACACAAGATCCTCTTGATTCCTCACAAAAAGAAAAAGTTGTAAACACAGGGACGCCACAATATGAAGATCTTGATTCACTTGGATCAATCTTCCACGACCGCTTTACACCACAACCCACTTCTCCAATTCCTTCCACTTTTATACCTCTATTTCATGCTATTGAGAAAACTCAGACTAGAAACAGTCCCTCTTACTCACCTATTACTGAGAGCACACCCCCACAAATGACCGAGTCTGAGAAAACTCAATTAGCTCACCTAGAAACAGCGAGGAGACAACACCCCTTGGGTTACAAGTAACCCTTGGTGGTATTTCAAGTGAAGTAACTGCTACAACTGTTGTCACAGCAGTGGCACAGTTGGAGAGTGGTTACATAAGTAAGACTACCTTGAAGGCAACAACTGCTGAGGTTACAACTGTAACCACTGTCCCAGTTGGAAGTCCCCAGTACCAAGACAAAGGGGGCTTTGGATCTGAAAACGTTGAGTTTACTCATGTAGATGATCCAAATACAACTACCTCTGGTAGGAATTTAGATAACCCTATTAATTTGGGTGATAAATTAAAATACCAATAACTGACGGAGTGAATCACTAACATGGAATCATCAATTGATGAAATCAAATCCATGATGAAACAAGTGCTACGACATTCTCAACCTCAACCATCCACACCATAAAATGCTGATGAACTATGGAATATTGTACAACCAATTATCCTAGCTCAGAGAAAATTGGTAGACATTCAACATGAAACCCACATGAAGCTCATTAGAAATATGGTAGAGGCTAGATACAAAGATACACAAGAAGATATCAAAGCCATCAAACACCATTTATTCAAAACAACCAGCTCTGCCTCGGCTACAATCATTACTGAAGAAGTAGATGATGATGCCGAAAAGGGGGAGAAAGATACTTTGAGAAATTGCAGGCAGATTCACATACAAAGCCAAAGCCAAAAGTGCAACAACAGCCAGACCAAACCATTGTTGTAGAATCATATGCCAATTTTGAAAAGGGATTGATGAGACCTTAAATAAAGAGGCAAAAAAGATTGTTGAAGACAAGCAGAAGAGACAAGATACTTTGGAAGCCAAAGCCTCAAAGCTGGTTAATCAAGAAAAGTGTTGGTGCACTAATGTCTATTGCCTACATCTAGGATGACTCAGTCTTGTAATTAGGGCTTTGCAAGTGTCAAATATTAAGTTTTATTTGTTTTGTAATGTTTTCATACGAAATGTATAGATTTCGTACGAAACTCATTTTCGTACGAAATCTTGCCCAAGACACTTTGGTGCGAAACCTGTTTAGTATAAATAGGTGTCTTGGGTGTTAGTGTTAGGATGTTGTTTTTTGAGACCAGAGGCGAAGCCTTGCTCGTTTGTGTTTGTAATTATTCCAAGTTATTGATATAAAGATTCAGACTTGTTAAACAATATCATTGATCTTGTCGTGTGTTTGTTCACTTGGTTAACAATGAATTTCGCCTCTGTTAGCTAAGCAAATTAGTCCGGTAGTCACGAGTTGGGGCCGATCCTACACTCACAAAAAGGCTCAACAGATGGAAAAGAAGATATTGGTACTTCAAGAAAAAGAAAGCCTGCTAGAAAAGCCAGGCAATCAATTTCCACCTCTTCTAAAACCACTATTGATCCTAAACTTAATGTATCCTCTGCTAAAACCAAACCCAAGTCCCCACCAAAGAAAGCAACACCACAAACCAAGCCAATAGATGTTAGTACACATGTTGTTACAGCAAATGCTGGAACAACAGATGTTCCAACAGATGTTACCCAATCCACTGTTCTAATCACTTTTCAAACTTTAACTCAAGCATTAACCACACCACCAAGATTTCCTAAACATCCCACCCTCACCAAAGATCAAAGTTCAATGCAAAAATAAAAATTTTGTAGTTGAAGAAGATGATGAAGGGATTCCATCACCAATTCCTTTGTCATCCCAACCACTATCCACATCACTCTCATCACCTCCATTAAAACCCATTTCCAAACCATCCTCATCACCAACATATTCAGACACTTCACTTCCACCGGCTCATCAACCATCATCATTTCTTCCATTGGCTGCTCTATATCCTCTTGAACTGCATGTTGTAAGAGGTTAAATAGTGTCATTTTACAAAATAAAGGATCCAAAACAAAAACAAATTGCATCTCTTACTGGGTATCAAAAGCCTAGTAACCTTGATGAATATTTGAAGCTAAAGGCTAGATGGGCAGAAAATGTGGCAAAGGAAGAAATCAAAGGAAAAGGTGACAGGGCTTTACAAGGATCTATGCAATTACAACTTTGGAAAGTTAGACACATAGAAGATTTTGCTAAAGATTTGTGTAAGTCCATGTCAGAGAAACCAACCAATGATGACCCTGACCTGAAACTAGATTACCTTGAACAGATAATGAAGCATAAACCATATAAAGCAACAAGAGCTCAATTCAAGAACTGGTCTACAAATGATCTTAAAAAAGAAATTGATAGAATTCAGGCCATGCTTCAAAATCCTTCTCAAAAGTTGACTCCACCAAATTGGAAAAGGGCAAAATTTGTTGACCAAGATAATGCCTTGAAGATTAAAAGAATGAAGGCTGAGTTAGTTGCTGCACAGTATGGTACAACAAGGCAAATTGCAAGATGGTTAGAGTCTGAGGTTGTTGATACCTACAGAGATTGGAAGATCTTAAAAAGAAAGATCCATCTGTTCTAAGAAAGCCAGAATATCCACCAACAACCACTGCTCCTCAACAGACCCATGCCTCTAAAAGAAAATCTTCAACCTCTGTCTTACCCACCATTGCCTTAAACTAAGCAAAAAGGTAAAAGCAGATGGAAGAAGAAGATCAAATGAGGTATGAAGAACAAAGAAAAGAGGGGATCAAAAAGATCAAATGAGGTATGAAGAATAAAGAAAATTGGGTATCAAAAATCAAATCTTATACACACTGATGTTGCAAGTGATAAGCTCATTGAAACACTTTCAAGACTTGTAAGTGGACGCACTTCACCAAACTCATCTCAAGTAACTCTACTCCCAAGAAAACCATCTGACTCAAAAATTCTAAAATGGAAGTCATTCGTAGACACACATGAATTGACTTTGCTCAGGTCAGATGGTAGAGCTGAAACGATTAGAATGGAGGATGCATATGGTCTGTATGTAGCTGACCTCCAAGATCTTATGAATCTTGAGCTTGAAAGGGAGGTAGATGACATGATTGCCCTAGAATTTGAACTTAAATTCAAAGGAAAAATAAGAGAATCATTGATGAGGAAGTAATATCATAAATAAAGGTTAGTTTTGGCATCATCTGTTCTAGGGGGAGATTGTTGGAATTGAACCTTACAAAAGAACAGATGATAGAAAGCCAAAATATACTACAAAATTCTGATCCACAAAAATAATAGAACATCTGCTGGGAAAGCCATGTTGAAGACTAAAGTCAAAGATCTACTGTAACAAAGCACTGCTGGAAAGATCTATCAAAGAAGAAACTCTGATGAAAAATATAAAGACTGTCAAGGCAAAGCTCTGCTGAAGCCCAGCAGAGGATATCGCATCAGTTGTTACCAACAGACTTAATAATATATTTTATCGTAACAGTGTTCAGCTTAGCAGATGTTAGTAGTTTGTTATATTTGTTAGATGTCACTTTCTTAGTGACATCATCATAAGATGCTCAGAGGTTAAAATTGTACTGTAAATAGAACAGTGTCTGTGTCGTTCTATTTGATCACTATTCATCACTTATCAATCTATCTTCTTCTGCATTCTGTACCAAAAAATCAGTGATCTTAGGCTGAGGGGGAGATTGTGATTTACATGCATACGTGATTGTTATTACAAAAGCATGATAATTAAAATAATCTTCCAATTGTTGTAAATAAAAGTTTATCATTCCGCTGCATTTACACTTGATTTATCTTCATTCTTTACTTTCCATTTCTAAACTTTTACAGCAATTCAAACTCAGATCCTAACAGCTATGTTGCACTGAAGAATCCTCTGATTAGGATTTGACTGCTTGTTCTAGCTACTATTGTAGTTGTTAGAGCTTTGAGACAATTACGGGGTACTTGGAGTATTTGGATCATAACTCGGAGATGAGGTAAAACCGGTACCATTGCCTGAATGATTTGTTAAGTTGATTGATCAGTTGTCAGCACTAAATGCTGTCTAGATCTTTGGACTCTAGACGTTGGCATTTGCACTTCCTTTAAAGTACAGATTAACATCCTGTTGTGCATGTGCGCTTCTAGATCTTGCCATCTTTTGTATTTCCAGTTCTTGACCTTCAAGCTTTTCAATAAACTTTATTGTGTTGTTATAATCTGAGCCATTTTTAAAACCATGAGAGATGTTGACCATTCTCCCTCTGGCGGTGCATAAGCCAATTTATCTACCAAATCTTTGTTATCTTTATTAACCCCCAACCTCTTCATTTCGACCATGAGGTGATAGTACCTCTCGATGAGTTGTTTCATCGCCTCACCCTTCAACGGATGAAATATATCAAATTCTTTCTTCAATAATGCTTGTTTGCTTTTGATCATTTCTTTGCTTCCTTGGAATTTAACCATGAGTGCATTCCATATTGATTGAGTGTAATTTTCATGTTGTAACATCATAAAGATAGTTTCTTTAATGGCTTGTTGTAAGATATTCATCATCTTTTCCTCACGAGAAAATAATGCCTTTTCTTGATCATTCAATGGCATCACCCTTTCTCCAAACCATTCTCTCCTACCGGAAACTTGTAACCCTCTTCAACCGTGTACCAACATTCGAGATAGTTAGCATGTACCCAATTTGTGAATCTTTCATGCAAACCCTTATAATCCTCAAGATAAATCAATTTGGTGGTTTAGCCATTGTGGCCATCTCATTTTCTAAGTTTAAGGTTTGAGCGGTTGTGGTCGTAATTGCTGATCTAGCGAACGCATTGAAGAATCCGTTCTCCATTTTAACGAAAAATTTAAACAAAGATTAGTTTATGCGAAGTGGGTTTTGTGCGACGTGGTGTTTCGTGCAATCTGACACTTCGTGCGAAGTGAAAATTTTAAATTATTGGCAAAATGTCACTTCGTGCCAAGTGGATGGACACTTCATGCGAAGTGGAGTTACAGATCGTGCGAAGTGTGTTTACAAATTTGCGTTTTTTGCAATTTTCGTAATGAATTGATTGATTTTTGCTCTGAAACTTTCAAGGGTTTGACTAAAATGGTTTTTACGTATTATACTGAAAATCAGTCCATTTTGTCCATGAATTCATTTCAAAAATGAAAAAAATAAGAAGAATGAGTAGAATAAGAAGTCTTCAAAGGCTGAGGGGAGCTGGATAAAACACTGTCCAAAGATTTCAGAAAGCTCAAAACTAGTGGGAGATTGAAGTCTAAAGATTCATCACTTATCAATCTATCTTCTTCTGCATTATGTACAAAAAAATCAGCGATCTTAGGCTGAGGGGAGATTGTGATTTACATGCATATGTGATTGTTATTACAAAAGCATGATAAGTAAAACAATCTTCCAATTGTTGTAAACCAAAGTTTATCATTCCGCTGCATTTACACTTGATTTATCTTCATTCTTTACTTTCCATTTCTAAACTTTTACAGCAATTCAAACTCAGATCCTAACAGCTTTGTTGCACTGAAGAATCCTCTGATTAGGATTTGACTGCTTGTTCTAGCTACTGTTGTAGTTGTTAGAGCTTTGAGACGATTACGGGGTACTTGGAGTATTTGGATCATAACTCGGAAATGAGGTAAAACCGGTACCATTGCTTGAATGATTTGTTAAGTTTGATTGATCAGTTGTTAGCACTAAATGTTGTCTAGACCTTTGGACTCTAGACGTTGGCATTTGCACTTCCTTTAAAGTACATATTAACATCCTGTTGTGCATGTTCGCTTCTAGATCTTGCCATCTTTTGTATTTCCAGTTCTTGACCTTCAAGCTTTTCAATAAACTTTATTGTGTTGTTATAATCTGAGCCATTTTTAAAACCATGAGAGATGTTGACCATTCTCCCTCTGGCGGTGCATAAGCCAATTTATCTACCAAATCTTTGTTATCTTTATTAACCCCCAACCTCTTCATTTCGACCATGAGGTGATAGTACCTCTCGATGAGTTGTTTCATCGCCTCACCCTTCAACGGATGAAATATATCAAATTCTTTCTTCAATAATGCTTGTTTGCTTTTGATCATTTCTTTGCTTCCTTGGAATTTAACCATGAGTGCATTCCATATTGATTGAGTGTAATTTTCATGTTGTAACATCATAAAGATAGTTTCTTTAATGGCTTGTTGTAAGATATTCATCATCTTTTCCTCACGAGAAAATAATGCCTTTTCTTGATCATTCAATGGCATCACCCTTTCTCCAAACCATTCTCTCCTACCGGAAACTTGTAACCCTCTTCAACCGTGTACCAACATTCGAGATAGTTAGCATGTACCCAATTTGTGAATCTTTCATGCAAACCCTTATAATCCTCAAGATAAATCAATTTGGTGGTTTAGCCATTGTGGCCATCTCATTTTCTAAGTTTAAGGTTTGAGCGGTTGTGGTCGTAATTGCTGATCTAGCGAACGCATTGAAGAATCCGTTCTCCATTTTAACGAAAAATTTAAACAAAGATTAGTTTATGCGAAGTGGGTTTTGTGCGACGTGGTGTTTCGTGCAATCTGACACTTCGTGCGAAGTGAAAATTTTAAATTATTGGCAAAATGTCACTTCGTGCCAAGTGGATGGACACTTCATGCGAAGTGGAGTTACAGATCGTGCGAAGTGTGTTTACAAATTTGCGTTTTTTGCAATTTTCGTCATGAATTGATTGATTTTTGCTCTGAAACTTTCAAGGGTTTGACTAAAATGGTTTTTACGTATTATACTGAAAAATCAGTCCATTTTGTCCATGAATTCATTTTAAAAATGAAAAAAAAAATAAGAAGAATGAGTAGAATAAGAAGTCTTCAAAGGCTGAAACTTGATTAATTGTCGACAAACTAGGCCTCCAGGCTCCTGATACTTGTGAGAGGATCGGCTCTTCTCAAAAAGCACAGGACCTAATTTGTTATCTAGTCAACATGCGCGGAGTTCATTATTAACTAGTGACAATATGTTTAAATGCTCTATTTCATTAATATTGATCAACGTTACAATTCAGAGACAAACTGGACAGGGCTTCGCCTTCACAATCCACAAAATAGCTACAAACTTAAGACCCTAACTCTGTTATTTATAGACATGACAGCTTCGCGCGAGTTGTGTCTTACCACTTCGTACGAAGTGATCTGCTTCATTTCATACGAGGTGATTATCACTTCGTGCCGAGTGGCTAACACATACATCAAAAAAGTAATTCTAACATTAACGCCCATCACATTTGACTCGACATGACCCTAAGACGTAGGCTATAGACATCTGCATCAACAAGATTTCCATGAATAGTGTTTATGGCCTGCAAAATGGAGATCTGCAAGACCTACAGGTCTTGAACTTCAAAGGGACACAGAAGATAACATCTTAATGAATTTGAATTACAATTCAAATGCCTGGTTAGAGAAGTTGATGAGGAATAAAGATTGGACAAATAAAGTTGAGTTTTGGCATCATCTGTTCTAGGGGAGATTGTTGGACCTACAAAAGAGCAGATGATTTCAAAAGCCAAAACATGTTATTTTGATCAAGAAATAAGCAAGCTAGGATGTTCATCTCCACCCAAAGATAGTGAATCTTGAACACTCACATAGCATTTATTTGAAGAACACAAAGATCTATTGAAGACATGAAAGCATTGTTTGAGAAGATCAAAAGTATGTTCAAGGCCAAAGCACTATTGAAGGTCAAAAGAAAACATCTGTTTAGGCCTAAATAGATGTTTGGAATTAACAAACATGGGTTTAAAGAACATAGCTCAATCAATAGAACAATTGTCTGTATAATAGTGTTTGTGTGTCTTAGAACAGATGTTAGGCTCTATTAGATGTTTTTAACATCTGTGGAAGCTTTTCTGTTAGTAATGTCAGATGTCGCTATCAGGTGATGTCAGACCTAATTGCCAACAAATGTTAGTACTTGTATAAATAGAACTCACCTGTTAGAGATCTATTCATCACTTTTACATCCTTTTGTATGAACGAAAAGTTGTGTGATCAGGCTAAGGGAGAGTGAAAGTCACAATTTGTCACACCCCGACTCGCAGCGGAAGACAATTGTAGGGTGCGGCAGACACATGGTAATTACCGATAATTTAAAAACATGATATCACATAATAAGGGAACCTCGGTTACAACATACTATTAGTATCATATTACACACCATAAGTTCAAGTACTATAGGACCGATCCTCGATGCTTAGGAACCTAAATTTGATATCTAACGTCCATAATAGCGGAAATGTTACATCGTGTTTACCAATAGACAAGATTTAATCAGTTAATCGTCAGTTTTATAGATCAAACGTTCTGGTTACAAACTGACAGAGCTTCGCCTCTGAAATGCCAAAGTTACAAATGAAGTAGGCTAGCTAGGTATTTATGGGCTAACAAGTTCGCCCCTAGGGACACAAGTTCGCCCGAACTTGCATAAACAAGTTCGGCCGAACATCCCTTTACATGTTACTTATGGGCGAACTTGGCTAAGCTAAACATAAATATTACGTATACCTAGCCTATTCTGCTCTATACAATACAGACTCGATATAAGACTAAGACATTATGCACCAACAAATTCCCCCTTGGATATCGTCTTCGTCTTTTATCAGTCTTCAAAAACTCTTTCTTCATAATATACTATAACGCACCTGGCCGAAGAAGTTCTTAAACGGCTTCCTTCGTCGTTCTTGCTTTGGATCAGGCGTTTGATCAGTTGGCGGTGGTCTTTTAAAGTTAGCCATTCTTAGCGAACTTTGCCTTACCACCATTTCCATTCTTTTTGTAATCGCCTCATTTCTGGTTTCTTATTTTAGAAACTCTACTCTCTCCAGATCCCTCCACTTCGTCTGCCACATCTTTCCAAAACTGACTTCGCATGCATAGCAAACG
This sequence comes from Scalesia atractyloides, assembly GCA_947069175.1. Taxonomy (NCBI): domain Eukaryota; kingdom Viridiplantae; phylum Streptophyta; class Magnoliopsida; order Asterales; family Asteraceae; genus Scalesia; species Scalesia atractyloides. The sequence goes on from CAMTDV010000009.1 coordinate 41,603,674, forward strand.
TTAACAACTTTCTGATACTGCATCGCCTGTACCTTTTCTCTTTCTTCAAAAACAATCTTGTTGTAGAAAAGGCATTTTATATCTTCTCTCGAGCAGTTAACCAACCACATAGGATCTAGAATCCTTATCGTCCTCCACAAACCTCTCATACCCTGATGACCCATCACTTCAATCGTTCCTTAGCAATATCCAAATGATCTTCAAATTTTAACACAATCACCGCTTCGCGAGTAGCTGGATCTATCTGCCACCACTTGAATAAAGGATAGAAGTTCTGTTCGATCAGCATAAGTGGCATATTCCTCATGGCTCTAGGACGTTTCATAATTAACGTTATGTCCTTTTTCCCTGTAACCTTATTGATCTTAACTCTTCGTCTTGGAATAAACGGCTTCTAGTGACTCCAACCTTTAACAGCTTCATACTTAATCATCTTCCACAACAATTGATCTATTGTCTTCATATGATAAGTAACATTCACTGTTGTACTAACTCTTCCATATCCCAATACGGCAATGTCTTGAAATCAGCAAGATATTTAAAGTATTGCACTCCAAATTCCCTTTTGATTGCATATACGTTGAGCTCTTTAAACCATCCCCAACTCAGTATATCTCCCAAAGAAACATTTTATCTCTGGTGAAGAATGCTAGTGGACGTCGAAACTTACGTTCACGTGGCATCTCCCTGAACCAGGACTTTTTTCGCTTCAGCTATCTCTTCTTTGGTTATCGGCTTAGGAATCTTTCCTTCTCGTAACGCTTCAGCAATTCTATCTTTCAACATATCATCATTAAGTTGTTTGTACATCTCTTCAATGTAGGAAAACTTTCTGAATTTTGACCGACGTACTTAGCTTTCTGATCCGATTCATCATCTGATGACCAATCTTCAACTATCACTCGATTGTACTCATCAGCTTTAAACCTTCTCTCATACTGATACTCTTTTGGTTCAAATGTGTTAACATTCGTAACCTTCTTTCGTGTAGTTATGTACAAACTCACCTTTTTCCACTTCAACTAGTCTTGCCAAATCTTCTTTTGTGTAGTTATGTACAAACTCACCTTTTTCCACATTGTGTTCTAACATTAGCATTAAGGCTTCGTAGGTACTGCAGTCACAGGCTTCGCAGAACAATCAATATCTAACAAATCAATATCATCATCAGTTGACCCTTTCTGCCCTGACTCCCCTAATTTTTATCTTCCATCCTATTCGATTCATCGTCCATTAGGTCAGAAAAATCAAACTCATCAGATACTTTGGCTTCAGTGATCTTTAAACCTGTACCTCCCTGATCAAAATCATCACCACCTTGATCGAAATCATCGTCATCATCACCAACATTCCAATCCTCGTAACCTTCTTCCTCTTCATCCTCTTTATTATCTTTTTCAGCTTCTTCATTGCCTTTTTCTTCAGAAACAATAATAGGATCAGAAGGCTTGACAGATTCGTCAACCTTTTGGATATTAGACTCTGAAGCTTTTGAAATATCTTCAACTGGTTTCTTAGGAACATCAGAAGACTTCTCAGCAGTCTCAAAAGATTTAGGGGCTTCACCCTCAACCTGCTTTCCTTTACCACTTTCAGCTAACTCTTTCTCAGCACGCTCTTTTGCTTCCTGACGATCCAGACGATCATATTCAGCAATGAAATCAATGTTCAGGTTGTTTAACACTTTCTGCAATCTGTTGAATCTTTGATCGTTCAATGCTTGAATAGTCTTTAGATCTGCAATCTTAGTCTGCAATTTCTCATTCGTGTCTTGCAACCTTTCAATTAGTGCTTTGAAATACTCCCTTTCATTCTCTAATACCTTCACTTTGTCATCAAGCAACTCTTTTTCAACCTCACTTTGATTCACTTTCTTAACAAGCTCGGCCTTTTCAACCTCATTTTGTGCAACTTTCTTTTCTAACACCTTCACGCGCTTTTCTAGCATCTCAAAATTAGATTCTAGGAAAAATTCATCCAAGTCTTCGAGACTTATTGGACCATGTGGCATATCACCAAACAGATTTCCCCTTGGTGTCTTTGGCGTTGAATCTTTAGGTGTTGCAGCTTTCGGTGTTGACTTCTTAGGAGTAGAACTTTCAGGAACAGAAGTAGTTGGAGCAATAGGAGATTCAGCGATTGGAACTTCAACAAATCCAGACACAGGAGGTTCTTGTGTAACTCCTGGCCTTTCAGTTTCAGCATGAACAATAACAGGAGGTTCTTGTGGAGGAGGTTCTTGTGTGGCTCCTTTCTCCTGAGCACCAGAAGGTTCTTGTGTGGCTTCTGTGCCTTTCGACTTGCTTTTGTACCTCTTACTTACAGCCTTCTGAACTTTCTTTGCTTTTCTTTTCCCTTTGGTATGAGGTGATCCTGTAGTCTTCTTAGAGATTTCGATTGCTGGAGACTTTGTACGCTTAGACTTTTTCTTCGGTCTCTCTTCATCAGATTCTTTTTCAGTGTTAGGATAAAATCCGCATCCAATTTTCTTTCCTTTTCTGCTCTAATCTCTGCCTCAGTCTTTTCTGGCTCTTTGGCAGGAACTTCTTCATCAGATTCTTCATTCTCATAAGAAGCAGAAATCACATCATCTTGAGTCGTTTTCACAGTTTCTTGACTCTCAATAACCACTGCAGCGCTTGATCCAGCAACTGCTTCAACATTTTCAGGTTCATCCTCGTCGGCAAGCATAGTTTCGACTTTCTTAGCAGCTCGTTTCTTTTTAGGCTTATCAGCTTCTGCCTTTAAAAACCATTCGCTCCTTGCTTTTGGTTTGAATTCCTTAAACCATTCTTGCTCAGCTTTAAGCTCTTTCTCGTCATCACTACCATCCTTTCTCCACTTGTTATCAGGTGGCGAGATATAATTTGAATCTTTTATAGCTCCAAACACTGGTTTCGCAACAGGAGTTGAAGCTTGCTTCTGGAACTTGATTAGCTTCTTTACTGTTGTTTCATCAAGATGAACTAAATACAGCACATCATTTGGATCTCGTGCAATGTTGGGATACTTCTCGTCAATCAACATCTAAACAAATCTCGGATATAGGCATAGCCTTGAATCTTCCATGTTCTTCGACATGTGAGTGAAAACCATCTTAGAAACATTGAACGGCTTCTTCACAATAAGCGATGTTGCCATGTTAGCCAAATAATCTTGAACATCATCTAATCCGGCTTTACGATGGCTGAATGTGTGAATTAGAGCATGCATCAAAAGCTTGTAGGGGTTTGGCACTTCCCCTTCTTCAGCGTTGGCTTGTTCACGCTCCCCTTATAACCCATACGGAAGAAACAACCACGTACCATCTTCTCGTCTAAATGAATCGGATCGTCTTTGTCATCTTTGAACTACATAATCCGTCGAATATCATCTTCGGTAACTGTAATTGGTTTAACTTCATTGCCGACTTGCACAGATGAAGTAATCATCTTCTCATCTTCGCTTAAACTTGTGTTCATCCAGAAGTGAACGATATGTGATCGATATGATACGGTGCGCTCTGTAATAGCTCGGCGAATATGGCTTTCCTTGAGAAACTCCAATATACTGTCGTACTCCTTCAGTGACGGACCGATTGATTTGTCAAGCGTAATGCACGTATTGTGAGTTTTGGAGAACTCAACAGAGATTACACGCGCTGGTACCTGTGCCTGAAAAATGACGCAAAACAATTAGCACGCTTTTCGAGAAAAATTTTATAAAAATTTTCTAACACTTAATCAAGTTCGGGCGAACTTGATATATATGTTCAACATTCTGCCTAAGTTCGCCCGAACATGTATTAAACACATGTTCAACATTGAATGATAAGTTCGGGCGAACTTATATTAACAATATACTGTTTTTCAAGATCCAAGTTCAGGCGCACTTCCACATGATATTCAAAATCAAATACATGAAGTTCGGTCGAACATATCTGAATTTTCTTTAATCATTTTTTGGATGAGTCCGGTCAAACTTGACAACAAGTTCAGTCGAAGATATCATTAAAATCAGATTTTATTAGCAAGACAAAAATGCAAGTTCGGTCGAAGATGATAACAAGTTCGGTCGAACTTGTCATCTTCTCCAAAATTACAAATCTGTTCAAATATGCAAATGACCATTTCAGTTCAATCAAAACCAGTTACACGGTCGATTTTAGTTGTATATTCTGATTATAAGTTCAATTTTATCCAACAACACCTAGAACTATCTGATTTTAATCTTTCAGATCTTGTTTTGTTCATTAATGGTCCAAACATGGTTCAATCGTCGATTTTTTACCTCGGCCATTGTAGATGGTGTGTGAATCACCAAAAAACAAGCAGATTTGGGCAGAGTAAGGATTTCAAATTGTCAATTTCGCTCAAACTTTCTCAGAGAATCAAGTTCGCTCAGGGATTGTGTGATAGCTGATAAGTGAGTTCGGCCGAACTTGATTGGTATTTATACCAAGTGAAGTTCGGGCGAACTTGCTAAGCCAAATCATGAAAGCCCATTCAAGTTCGAGCGAACTTATCTATAAAACAACGCAGCCATACTTTAGCAAGTTCTGCCGAACTTGCTGATTGTTGAACTTGATTTGTTTTTAGCAAGTTCGGCCGAACTTGTCAAACCACAATTTTTTAACTTTTTCAAATTTTCATTTTTGAGCCCTGAACTTTCCAACTTTTTATCAGTTATGAAAATATACTCAGTTGACCAAGTCCAAGCTAATGACCTTGGTTAACCGATTTGTCTGTCGAGTCCAAGTTAATGACCCCGGTTTGACCCATTACAAACAAACTGTTGATATTTTCAAAATCAAAATTTCAAATTAATGACTTTTCATCGTTTTGATTTTTCAGATTAACAGATTTAGCTCCCAGCCCATTATCAAAGAGATTCCCACCAGTTCTAGCACCTTACCAGACTTCGAAGATTCGTTCTCCAACATTGATTTGCTGAAAACAAAGTAGAAATAAAATCTTTTTGTATTTTTGTAAGGTTATGCTAAAACATACTGAAAATCTTTTTGATTTTTAATCTGTAATACTGAAATACAATGTAATAAGCAATGTAAACTATGTACAAACATATTTACAGACATATTTTTGTGAATTCGTGTCTAAGGATCATATCAGTTGATTGAGACATATCACCAGTACCGTTGACCTTTAGATGACTTTAAGTTTTAAACTCGTTTACCTAGATTGTCGATATGTTTGTCCATTTAAGCTTTACTACATTTTTCCACTGCTTTAAGATATGTTAAGATAGAATTCATGAAACTTGACTTATCTGTGGTTCCCACTTATTGAATATACTCCCATATCCAGATTCCCTAGATTTCATCTTACAGGCGAATATAGCTTAATTGATATCTGTATCTGGGTTGAGCAAGACCTTGAGAGCTCAGGTTAGTACTACCGTACAGACAAAGAGATGAAGGCTCGTCTTTAAGGTGTGTTTCACTTAAGGAATCTTTTTAGCACTGCAAAATGATTAGATCTTTCGATTCTTTTCAATATTGAATGCAGTTTGGAGATTTATAGTGAAAGTATTATAGAAGTTCTAGGCCATTGCTTCCGCAAAATCAGAAGAACTTGTATAATACCCCAGATATCAACTATCTATAAAGACCTCGTATCACAGAATCAGGCAATATTTCAAACGAAATTTCAGAGTACTAAGTCCATATATCCAAGATGTGTTAATCCACAAGATTAAGCAGCTGTAAAATTTAGTTTATATCTCGAAAACAATTTACTGAACGTGTTAAGCCTATCAACAAATCCACAGTAAGACTCGTTTATCACTTTTAAAACTTTACATTTCTTTAGCATACTGTGATAGTCTATTGATGTACTATCATTTTCTTTTATGACACTGAACTCTTTTTGTCTTTTTCAATGTTTTTGTACATTTTGAATTTTTATATGTTTTTGGATTTTAAAATTTTCGAATGTTTTTGTATTTTCTCTAACATTTCTCCCCCTAAAATCAAAAACATCTTTCTGGATTTTAGTTTTTAACAAAATTCTAAATTAGAAAGATATTTACAAACCAATGTGGATCACGCGAACTCGTCGTCCGATCCGTATTCAACCTCAGCGTACGTACCTATCAGCAAATTTTTCATACTGTTAATTCTTAGCAAGTATTTAAACCGTGATAAAGAAAATGGTTTGGTATAAAAATCAGCCTTTTGTTCGTCGGTGTGAATTTTTTCTATTCGCACCAATTTCTTTTTGTAGCAATCACGAATGAAATGATAACGAATTTCAATGTGTTTTGTGCGTGAGTGATGAACCGGATTTTTAGTTATATCTATGGCTGCTTTGTTATCAACATACAGCGGAGTGTCTGGAAATTGCAGACCATAGTTTCTCATCTGCTGTTGAATCCACAGAATCTGTGAACAACAGCTGGAGGCCGAGATATACTTAGCTTCATAGGTAGAGAGAGCGACCGTCGTCTGTTTCTTGCACTGCCAGGTCACCATTCTTGTTCCGAAGAACTGCCATCCCACTATAGTTGATTTTGAGTTCAACTTATCTATACCAAAATCAGAATTAGCGTAGCCTGTGAGGTCGAAATTATCGTTCTTCGGGTACCACAAGCCGGTGCTTGGACATCCTTTCAGATATCTGAAGATACGCTTCACGATCTGCATGTGTAAGATCCTCGGGCTTGACTATATCTGGCGCATAGGCATATTGGATACATAATATCTGGGCGCGATGTCGTCAGATACATCAGCGATCCAATCATCGATCTGTATAACGTCTCGTCAACTTTGGCTCCAGTCTCGTCAACGCAAATGCCGTGATTTAGAGCAAGAGGCGTAGATAGAGGCTTCAAGCTTTCCATTCCAAACTTCTTCAAGATGTCGTGAACATACTTAGTCTGATGAATGAAAATACCATCCGGAATCCGATCTACTTGGAAACCAAGAAAGAACTTCATTTCGCCCATCGAGGACATTTCGAATTACTTTTTCATGATTCCCTCAAACTCCTTGCAGAGACTATCATTTGTAGATCCAAAGATGATGTCGTCAACGTAGATTTGAACTATAATTAGATGGCCATCAACTTCTCTGGTGAAAAGAGTACTATCCACAGTTCCTCTGATAAAGCCGTTTCCTACGAGATGTTGCGATAACATCTCATACCAAGCTCTCGGGGCTTGGTGTAGTCCATAAAGATCTTTATCCAGTAGGTATGCTTTCTTCTTGTTGAGTGGATCGACAAACCCTGGTGGTTGTCCAACGTACACCTTCTCGCGTAATTTTCCGTACAAAAAAGCCGATTTGACATCCAATTTATAGACCTTAAATCCTTTCCATGATGCGAAAGCTAGAAAGATTCGAATAGATTCCAAGCGAGCTACTGGTGCGTAGACTTCCGTGTAGTCTATCCCTTCATGTTGGTCAAATCCCTTGACAACAAGCCTAGCTTTGTTACGAACAATAACCCCTCTATCATCACGTGTACACTTAAAGACCCATTTTGTATCAATTGCTTTCTGATTTTCTGGTAAGTCTTCAAGCTTCCATACTCCTAACTTCTCAAACTGCAATAATTCTTCTTGCATTGCTTGTACCCAGTTTTCATGGCTAAAGCTTCATTAACTGTCTTTGGCTCAATCTGAGAGATGAAACATGAATAAAAACAATAGTTCTGGGTTGTAGCAACGCGTGTGTAGAAACAACTGAGTGCTTTATTAATTTGCCCTCGAGTTCTAACACCAGTTTGAAGTTCTCTGATAATATTTGTTGACGGATGATAGGAATATGATCGCAGCAATTCTTCACTTGGAACATCTACTGAGTTTTGCTGATTCGTGATATTTAGATCAACAACCAATTCAACATTTGGAGAGCTTGATGAAGCTTCATTTCTATTGTTCGGGACTGCAGATTGATTAAGAAGACTTGTTATCTGCTCCACTTCTTCATCTGAAGAAGATAATTCCCCATCAGTATCAAATGTTGGTGCTTCATCTTAATCAGAATTTTGATTCTGAGGCATACTGGGCTCCGTTGTTGTATTCACTGGTTCATTAGAGGCATTTGTTGGAGGAGTAGCAGGTGTTGATAATGTTTCAGAAACATTTCAGCCGGAACACCACTATTGCTTGAACTGGCGCCAGAAGAAGATGGATCCAACGTGGGTTGATTAACCACAATTGGTCGAACAATGTGTTCTTGATTCGCTGACTGGTGAAGGTAGTATAACGTTGCAACTTTTTCGTCAGTCGGTTCTTCGAGCAAGTCAACTGACTTCCAAAGGTCTTGATAGTTAAACAGCCACGCGTCACCTTTCCTTTGAATAGGATCCGTGTAGTTGAAACAATCCATGTGTTGTGCTTCAATAACCTTTCTCAATGAAGGAACATATACTCTTCACGGACTCGCATATCCGATAAAGAAACCTTCAAGAGATTTAGCTTCGAATTTGCCATCTTAGTCTATTACGGTACATGGTGCACCGAATGGTTCTAAGAACTTCAAATTTGTCTTCCGTCGGTTTATCATCTCAAAACATGTTTTCTTTGTTGATTTAACATGAGAACCCTGTTTAGCGTGTAGCAAGCCGCAGCAACTGCTTCACTCCAGAAGCTGATAGGAAGTTTGGAATCTGCAAGCATGGTTCTCGCAGTTTCAATTAAAGTTCTGTTTTTTCCGTTCAGCTACTCCGTTTTGTTGTGGAGTATAGGGAGCACTAACCTCGTGTAGAATCCCTTTTGCGTTGCAGAATTCTTTCATTTTGTTATTCTTAAACTCTGTGCCGTTGTCACTTCTAATGCGTCTGACTGGCAGATGATAAAGATTCTTGAGTTTCTTGAATAGAATAACCAAGTTCTCAAACGTTTTGCCTTTTGATTCTTGAAAGAATACCCACGAATATCTCGAATAGTCATCTGTCATGACCAAGCAGTATAAGTCTCCTGAGATGCTTCGAACATTTACAGGACCAAATAAGTCCATGTGGAGACGTTCTAATGGCAACTTGATTGAGTTTAGAATTTTCTTTGGATGAGATTTCTTGATCTGCTTTTCCTTTTTGCATTCCAAGCAATGATCAGACATCTGAAAACTTCGAAGATTTACGCCTTCTACAAGATCATTATGAACCAAGAAATTCATTTTTTGCAAATGAATATGCCCCATCTTACGATGCCAAAGAATAGAATCTTTTTCAGTAGCCTTTGACACAAAACATTGTGTTGATTTTGATGAAGTGGTAGCGACACCCATATCAAGAACATATAAATCATTCTCTCATGGTGCTCACATCAGAATCCACTCATCTGGTATTTTGAATCCCGGCTTCAAGATAATACACTCTTTGTCGTTGAAATGGACTGTGAATTTCTTGTCACAAATCTGCGATATACTCAGAAGATTGTTCTCAAGTTCTGCAATATAGTTCACGCGATCAAATGAAACTACGCCATTGGAGAGTTTTCCCTCAGCGACTATCCTTCCACCTTGATTTCTTGCAAATCCAACATATCCACCATTGATAGATTTAATGTCGAATAGCAACGCCTTCATTCCCGTCATATGCCTGGACGCTCCACTATCCAAAATCCACTTTGAAAGTACGGATCTCTGGAGTCCCTACACATTTTAACAATCTATTTAAAAAACGAGACCCAAGCCTTTTTAGTCTTGGGTTGAAATGGATAAGCATTATCAAAATCAAATTCACAATCATCAGCGTAATCCAATTCTTCATCTAAATTTTCTATGATGTTTATGTTTGAAAACTTTACCGACTTTTTATCTTTTGAATTGTTACCACTTGTATTTTTAACAGTTTCAGATGTGGTTTCAATTATGATTTCAGATTTTGATTCTTTCTTGCTATCACTAGTCTTAACAGGCTCAGACTTAGTGATTTCAGGTTTAGATTTTTTCGTGTTATCAATCCTTACCAGCTCAGACTTAATAACACCAGATGTTGTTGATCTTTCTTGGTAATCCAGGCTTGAGATTTGATATTAGCCTTCTTGTTATAAAATTTGTTTTCGTTTGCCCTAGAAGTTTCTCCTTTTTCAAAAGTAGAATTCTCAAACTTCTTTTCTATTTTAGGTTTAACTTCTGGCAAAGATTCATTTCTTTTCAAAATCTTGATTGGTTTTTCAAACTCTGGATACCTTGATTTTACAACATTTGATTCTCTTCTTCGAGAATAAACCGGATTTTGATTTCAGACATTGTCGTGCAATATGACCCATTTCGTTGCACTTGAAACATGTTCGATTATCAAGTGGATGTCCTTTAGTGAGTGGTTTTACCCCACTTGACATTTTGGCACCACTTGTAACCTTGGCTTTATCTCGAATTTCTTTCTCCTTTTAAACTCATCATTTGATTGTTTACCAATCAAACTCTCTTCATGAACCGTGTTTGTCCCATATGCAAAATTCATGTTTTTGTTTTTATATTCATGAAATGGTGACACTTTCTTTACTGGTTCATCTGATTCTTCTAGACCCAACCCTGCTCTCCGGTTTTCCGGACGATCACCACCATTCCTTCGGTAGTTGTTTCTTTTAGGTTTGGAATAAAATTTTCGATCGTTAATTTCCAATTCCTCTGATGTGACTTCCACGAGTTTAAAGAATTTATCAAGCAATTATTCCTTCACATTCTGAATCGGGAAGCTATCATCAAAGTATAGTCTATCTGAATCCTTAATTTTGTACATTACAACATTAGGATCGTCACTTAGACCATTCTCTGACGACTTATCGTCATTTTCAGAATGTGAATCGGAATTCTTTGAAATCGAGTCGGCGCTTTTGAAGCTGCCGTCATCAGAATCACTTAGAACATTTTCAACCACTTTGTTAACCACAGCATTGTTATCATCATTAGATTTAGCATAGATTATATCAATACTCTCTAGCAACTCATCTTTTTTCTCAGAAAGTAACTCAACATTGAGTGCCTTATCCATCCCGTCTGCGGTTTTGCGACAGTACTTCTCGCAAAGGGGTGGAGGAACATTGTTATATTCTTTGCCAGTTTTCTTTTTAGGTTTTTCTTCCGTTGAGATTATCGGAAGAATGTGATCAATAACATATGCATTTATGGTATAACTTCTCAACAACTGTTGAACTCTTTCAGTTTCGATTGTCATGTCTTGAAGTTTTTGCTTGGTTTCAGCAATGGTGTTAATATAAATGTTAATTGCCCTTTGTTTATCCATTACTGTTCCACTCAACATCCTTATATTATCATGTTGTTCGATGTTATTTCTGTCGAGTCTGCCATAATCATTTTTCATTTTGTCATACGCTTCTTTCATTGTGCGATAATCGTATTTCAACAATTCATTATGCACATTATTTTCAGCGATGATCTTTGATTTTTTGGCACATTCGACACAAGGTTCAGTACATTTTGTACAAGGTTTCTCAACCTCAACAACTTGTACTTTGACAACTTCTTTCTCGACAATTTTTACCTCTGGACCTACCTTGGTTAGATTCGCCATTAAAGCTTTATCTGCCAGGTCCTTGAGGTCTTCGACTTTCAATTCTTGAGTGACATCAATGATCACTTCATCAATCTTTTTCTCCTCAACCACTTGTTCTTTCGAGCTGCCATCAAAATGACCTGCAAAACTGTCATAAGAATTAGAGAATAAAATTCCTTGTCTCTGCATATGGATATATTCCTCTTCTTCCTGCTGTTGATGCAACTATTGTTCCAGAATAGCTTGTTCGAAAGCTGCTACTTCTGCTGGTGCCGCTGCTTCAGCTGCTGCCGCTGTTTCCTCTGCAGAATTATCTTCAACTATCTCCGCCATCAAAGCAACTCCGGTCTTTTTCCCAATGTAAGAATTCCAATCAAAACCATCATCTTCACTGGATGCCACCATAGCTTTCTCAGTGGTGCTATTGTCAAGTTTTTCTTGAATTTCAACCTGAGTTTTCTTCGGAAATGGTTTATATTGAAGTGCCTTTTTGTAATATTCATTTCCTCCTCCGAAAGGACTTTGATTTCCGGATGATTCGGTGTTCTTACACTCTCTTTTAAAAGGCCCCTTTTGACGGCATTTAAAGCACGTGACTTTTGTCAAAACCCAATTTGTTACTGGAATTTCCTATGTCACGGCCTGTGAGTGCAACAAAATTTGTCACTCTCCTGATGATCGAAGCTAAGGCCATTTGATGTCCATTAATTCGAGTTCTTCCTTGTCTACCTGGTCATAATCTTCTACGGTCATCTCAGGGTTTCCGATCTTACCGGCAACAAGACATTCATAAGATTCTAATACGGTAGCGAGTAGTGACATATGTTGTTTTGCAACTTGTTCTGAAACAACATTGTTCAAATTCACTACGATGTTGCATTTATATACATTTGGATCAGAATTTTGTTGTTGATTCTGGTTCACTTGGCTTTGATAAGTTGAATTTGAACCAGTGCTTGAGTAAGAACTTTGAGGACTCTGATCATACTGAGGTTGTGATTGATTCTGATTTTGTGGAGAAGCATTCATGTTTGCACTAAAAGTCGTCGGAATTTTAGGACTCGAAACACTATCTAGCATTCCGGCTTTGTAATACAGACCGATGTCTTGAACAACATTAGCGTTTTTTGACTTCGCCATCTTCAGAAGTTCCATTTCGTGGCCTTCGAGTTTATCGATAAACGTCGACAACTTGAAAAATTCCCACTTATCACTGTTCTTCAGAACCATCAAATACGTAGTCCATTCACCCTCTGGTAGTGCATCAGCAAGTTTGTCGATGTATTCTTGTTCTTTCTTTTCGAGACCGTGTCTTCGCATTTGCACTTTAAGATGACATAAACGCTCGATCATTTGCTTTATGGTCTCATTCTTTAGCATGGTGAAGATATCGAACTCTTTCAGGATAAGTGCCTTTTTGCTTTTGATCATTTCGGCGCTGCATAGATACTTCTTCTATAATGACAACCAAAGATCTCTTGCAGTAGTATACTCTGGTAGCAAAATCAGGATATCTTCTTTGACAGACTGTTGGATGAGACTGGTCATCTTTTTCTCAGCAATGTATTCGTCTCTCTGTACTGTCGAATAGTTGTACTTTTCAAGAACTTGCTGATGTTCATCTACCGGAACAGTGTAGCCTCTTTCAATTGACACCCAGCCAGCGAAGTGCATGGCTTGAACCTAGTAAGTAAGTTTCTCTTTCCATGCTTCGTACTCGTCCATCCTCATCAGCTTGGGCGGTTTGACAGTCATTCCCATTTCATTATCAAGATTGACTTGATTGATCACATTGGCATTGACGAACTAGCTCCGGACATAAAAGCTCTTAGTTGATCCTCCATTGTGAATAATGAAATGTGTACTCTGAAAATTTTCAAAAACTTTGAAAACAATTAGTCCTACTACAAGTTCGGTTGAACTTGTAGCAACAAATTAAGAATTCTCAGATTTACTAACAAGTTCGGTCGAACTTGTTAGATTTGTTTTTAAAAAACTTGGCTTATAAGTTCGGTCGAACTTGAGACACAAATCCAACAGAACTTCGGGCGAACTTATTTTCAAGAATTTGATAAAAATTTAGTAAGTTCGGGCGAACTTACTTAAAGTTATTTTGAAATTTACACAAGTTCGGTCGAACTTGATGTAAAATCAATGAAAAAATGTGTAACTTCGAGCGAACTTAGCTGAAATTTCTTCAAAAACTACTCAAGTTCAGGCAAACTTGCTAAAAATCACTTGAAAAGTGATGTTTTAGTATAAGTTCGGTCGAACATGGCCAACAAGTTCGATCAAGGAGGTTTTAAAAAAATATGGTTTTTTCAAAATTTGGACATGAATTCGGTTGAATTTGGTCTCCAATCTTTCAAGGGTTTATCTTTGTTGTATTTTACATGATATATTCAAAATTCAAAAGATTTTGACCATAAATTCTTCATTGTATGTTCAAAAGTTAAGAAAAAGAGAAGAATGGAGTAGAAATAGAAGTATTCTTGTCTTGATACTATCAAATCAGGCTGTTCTAGCTCTGATACCACTTGTAGGACCGATCCTCGATGCTTAGGAACCTAAATTTGATATCTAATGTGCATAATAGCGGAAATATTACGTCGTGTTTACCAATAGACAAGATTTAATCAGTTAATCGTCAGTTTTATAGATAAAACGTTATGGTTACAAACTGACTGAGCTTCGCCTCTGAAATGCCAAAGTTACGAATGAAGTAGGCTAGCTAGGTATTTATAGGCTAACAAGTTCGCCCCTAGGGACACAAGTTCGCCCGAACTTGCATAAGCAAGTTCGGCCGAACATGCATTTACATGTTACTTATGGGCGAACTTGGCTAAGCTAAACATAAATATTTCGTATACCTAGCCTATTCAGCTCTATACAATACAGACTCGATATAAGACTAAGACATAGACATTATGCACCAACAAGTACAGTACTACGAGCTATCACAGCTCTTATTCTGCTAAAGTTCACTACTAAAGCCATCCACACACACGTTCCTTACTCCTGTTTGGTTTTACCTGAAATGCATGTTAGTTTTGAAAAGGGTCAGCTAAACGTTGCGCACGGGTTTAATTGTTGTGTAACCATATGTGTTAACAAGTTTAATTGCACAAGTCACAGTTCACGGATTTATCACCACAAACACCTTTAGCGAGCAGGACCGTGTTACAACAAGCACCTGCGGCTTGCCGTACCGTGTCATAACAGACACCTGCAGCTTGCCGGACCTTGTTACAACAAGCACCTGCGGCTCGCCGAACCGTGTCATAACAGACACCTGCAGTTTGCCGGACCGTGTGTTATAAAATTTACATCATCGCAAGTTGGTGCAATTAACACAGTTTTGTAACATGCAAATCACCTCAGAAAACAGTAACACAGTTTAAAAGTGGTGGAGTGAAACTCACTCCCAACTTGGTGTAATCAACACAGTTTTAACATGCAAGTCCCCAGAAAACATTAAACAATTCAAAAGTGGGGAAGTGAACTCATAGTGCAAGTAGTGGTCTCAATACACGAGTGATCAAGTAACTGGATCAACTTT
Source organism: Scalesia atractyloides (assembly GCA_947069175.1). Taxonomy (NCBI): domain Eukaryota; kingdom Viridiplantae; phylum Streptophyta; class Magnoliopsida; order Asterales; family Asteraceae; genus Scalesia; species Scalesia atractyloides. The sequence goes on from CAMTDV010000009.1 coordinate 41,618,695, forward strand.
AATAACACACATGCAAGTATGTACCCAAATCAGTATCTAAGTTGGTAATGGTTATAACCTGGATCTGGTAAGGAGTTTTTACTCGGGATTGAGTCTATAGGACACTGGTATGGTGATGGACGTCAGGGTAGTATTAGTTTTTAGTTTGGCTTCTGGAAACCGTTTCGCGTGCCAGCCAAAGTCAGTAGTTTAACGTGTTCGGATAATGGTACGGGAATACCAATAGTGCCATCACATGGGTATTTAAGAATGATTAAATTTCCATCAAGGGAGTTTGAGTGTTTGGGGAATCTAGGTTGCCCAAATTTGAGTTTCCATTTTCATCGTCGGGAATTCTCCCAAATTGTCTTAGGACACACCCAATTGCCCAATTTACCTGGAAATCTCCCGTAATACTCTCGGTGTTCCAATTATAGCATTTGTCGGGTTGGGTCAATTCCCAGTTCCGGCGGGTTTGTTATACGGTAAACCGCCGAAATTGATTTAAAATAACTCATTTATAATTCCATAAATTCCCATTTAATCTATAACTTGAATAAAAATATGTAAATTTTTATATAACGTAGTAAAATTTGTAGATTATGGGAAAAATTTCTGAGAATTTATTTTGGCATTTTACTTATTTAAATAAATTATTTATAAAACCATTTTTAACCACATATTTATCATTAAATATCATCATTGGTTAAAAAAATCCAAAAAAAATTCCAGCACACCTTTTACATGTCCAGGAACTTCTCACAAAATTTTAAGATTTTTCCGATTTCGTTTCGGTGCGTTCCCTGCTACCGAAAACTCGCAAAAACGCGGATTTGTAACCCAAATCAAATCTCAACCAATCTCCGGATTTTTCCAGAACATTTCCCACATGTTCCTTAGTGTCTCTTTATAGTTTGGTGATTTATTGACTTCGTTTGATAATTTTTCCGAAATTCTTTCTATAAACAAGTTAAAAATTCACCAAAAATTGTAGAAAATTCCAAAATTCCAAAATTTTATGTGGAGACTCCTGTTAACACCCTTCACCACCATACCAAATTTCAGCTCAACCCAAGTTTCCCAGATCAAGTTATAAGCAGAACAAGTTTTTGCCTATCACACATTCGGTTCTCGGACATCATACCTAGCGATTCTTCTGATTCTAAGTGTTTATCTTGATCCCAGAAGTGTGTGAAGGCTATATTCAGTACCTACAAATCAAGTACAATCCAAATATGCTAGAACTTAGATCAATCAAGCTTTATTTCATTATTTTTCGGTTAATCGAATAGTTAAGCGATTTTTGTCGAATAGGTGTTGATTAGGGTATCAAACCCCAAATATTTGTGACCACGGCTGCCATATAACACCAGGGGAATACCAAGGTGTTCTTATTCAGCCCCTAAACATGTTTAAATTCCAAAAATCTCGAATTAAAATGAGTTTTTCGGCTAAAAATCGCGTTTAATCAAAGAAACGGGATTAAATCATAAGGACCAAGGTTAATACCTTTGAATGATGTTTATGCTCAAGATCAGCTGGAAATCCGAGGTTTATGGAAGATTTCTTAGAGAAAGTTGAGTTATTTTGGAATAAAATGGAGTTTAAAATGAAAAACAAAAAAATTATTATATAAATGAGGGGTGTGGTGGTGGTTTGGGAGGTGGGTCCCAAGGGGACACCTCGTGCTTAGAAACACGTGCTAAAAATGATGTTTATCTTCCGTTTGTGTTTAGGTTCATTGTCGGGTCCCGGACGCGTTCGCGATTTGCGAAACGGGCTCCGTTTTCGCGTTCTTACGGTCAAAAGACTCGGTTTTAAAAATTGGGCATAACCGTCTCGAAACCCGAGCATGGTTATGTTTTAATCATAAAAGTCTCGTATGACATTCGTTTAAGTGTTTTTAAGCTTGATCGATCGTTCCTTGCACATTTGGTTGCCTTATGTTATGCCCGGAACGAAGGCGTTTCCCCAACCGGGAGCTGCTTCGTTTTGCGTGCCTCGGCTTTGATTATTTTCAAACCTTATGTCATAGTCTATGGCACAAACCTAAGTTGTTCCTGGAACTTGAAATCTTAAATGATGCTACTGATAACCTAATAATCAACATCAAAGATTTAATGCGCTGTTAAACGTCAAGTTCCCGTTTAACACGCTGTTCAAGGGTAAGGATGCCAACCTCGCATCGTTGGTCCTTAGTAGTGTCATGTTAACCATGACGTGCTTTCATATTCCTCCGAGACATAATGACGATTTTTCAGCATAGCACACAAGTCATACAAGTTTACAAGGTTTACGCGCAATTAATGTTTTAATCATGCTTTAAGTTTAGGACCAATAAAGGTGTACCTGGTTTCGTCATGGGTATCACAGTCTCCCATGGTTAAGAAATTCCGTCCCCCGAAATTTTCTGTCTAGCTAGGGGAAAGGTGAGAATATTTCCTACGGAATTCATCCTTCCGTTCCCAAGTATATTCAGGTCCTTGTTTCGAGTTCCACCGGACTTTAACCAGTGAAATCTTGTTATGCCTTAATTGTTTGACCTTACCATCAACTATTTCCACCGGCTTTTCCACAAAGTGGAGTTTATCATCAACGTGGATGTCTTCCAATTGTATTTGAGTGGCCTCGTCCGAAAGGCACTTCTTTAAGTTTGAAATGTGGAAGACATTATGAATGGCACTAAGCTCGGTTGGTAGCTTCAACCGATAAGCTACAGGACCTACTTTTTCTAGGATCTCGTAGGGTCCAATGTATTGCGGGGCTAACTTTCCGGTCTTTCCAAATCTGATAACGCCCTTCCATGGCGATACTTCTAATAATACACGTTCGCCCACTTTGAACGATAGTGGTTTCCGACGTATATCAACCCAACTCTTTTGTCGGCTCTGAGCGGCTTTCAGACGATAGATGGACCTTATCGGTTGTTTCCTGAACTTATTCAGATACCGTCAGTTGAGTGTCACTCACTTCGGCCCAGCAAAGTGGGGATCAGCACTTTCGACCATAGAGTGCCTCGTAGGGGGCTGCCTGAATGCTACTATGGTAACTATTGTTATATGAAAATTCCACTAGTGGAAGATGCTTGTCCCAGCTTCCTCCGAAGTCCAGGACACAAGCACGAAGCAAGTCCTCTAGTGTCTGAATCGTGCGTTCCGATTGGTCATTGGTTTGGGGATGGTAAGTAGTGCTCAGATCGATTCGTGTCCCCAGTGCTTCTTGTAGTTTCTGCCAGTATCGCGAAGTAAAGTGGTTTCTCGGTCAGAAATAATAGCAATCAGGACACCATGTCTAGCTACTATCTCCTTAGTATAAATTTCGGCCAACTGGTCAGTCTTATAAGTCGTACGGATCGGAAGAAAATGCGCAGATTTGGTCAATCGATCTACGATTACCCAGATCACATCATGACCACGAGGCGTTTTCGGAAGATGGGTCACGAAATCCATCGTGATTTGTTCCCACTTCCACTGAGGTATCTCGGGTTATTGCAACATTCCCGAGGGTTTCTGATACTCAGCCTTGACTTGCGCACAAGTCAAACATTGGCTCACGTACTCGGCCACGTCCTTTTTCATCCCTGGCCACCAGTAAAACTCTTTAAGGTCATGGTACATCTTGTCGGTACCGGGGTGAATTGAATATTTCGACCTATGAGCCTCGTCCATTATCAACTGTCTCAACTCCGAACTTGCCGGAATCCATACTCATTCTTGAAGTACAACACTTCGTCCGTTTTCCTCACAAAACTTTTCTCATTCCCGTGCAATCTTTCACCGGATAAGTGGCTTTCCTTCAGGGCTTGCATCTGCGCGTTTCGGATTTGATCTATCAGGCTTGTCTCCACGATCATTCCCAAGGCTCTCACTCGAAGGGGTTTAATTAGATCCCTCCTACTTAGTGCATCTGCTACCACATTAGCTTTCCCGGGTGGTACTTTATTTCACAATCGTAATCATTTAACAATTCCACCCATCTGCGCTGCCTCATGTTCAAATCCTTTTGGTCGAAGATATGTTGGAGGCTTTTGTGATCGATATATATATTACACTTGGTACCATATAAATAATGTCTCCAAATCTTTAATACGAATATAACTGCGCCAAGTTCCAGATCATGGGTCGTGTGATTCTTTTCGTGCACCTTCAGTTGTCTAGAAGCGCAGCAATAACTTTATTCCTTTGCATAAGGACACATCCAAGCCCTTGTCGCGATGCGTCGTAATATACGACAAAGTCGTCATTGCCTTCGGGTAACGTCAAGATTGGGGCCTCACATAACTTTCGGTTTAACAGCTGAAATGTTGTTTCCTGCTCTTCACCCAATCATACTTCCGGTCCTTTTGCGTCAAAGTGGTTAGCGATTGGGCAATACTTGAGAAGTTTTCTATGAAGCGACGGTAATATCCTGCCAGTCCCAAGAATTTGCGTATCTCTTTTGGAGATTTCGGCACTGGCCAATTCTTAATTGCGTCAATCTTGCTTGGATCTACATGAATTCTGTACTGATCCACCACATGTCCTAGAAACTATACGGCTTGTAACCAAAAGTCGCACTTAGACAACTTAGCGTATAGTTGTTCGGTTCGTAGTATCTTCAAGATAGCACGTAAATGATGCTCGTGATCTTCCTTGCTCTTGGAGTAGATCAAGATATCGTCAATGAAGACGATGACAAATTTGTCAAGGTATGGCTTACATACCATGTTCATGAGGTCCATGAACACCGCGGGTGCGTTGGTTAACCCAAAGGGCATAACTAGGAACTCATAGTGGCCATAACGAGTTCAAAACGTTGTCTTAGGAATATCGTCCTTTGGACCTTCACTTGATGGAAACCTGACCGAAGATCTATTTTAGAAAAGTATCGAGCTCCTTGCAGCTAATCAAAAAGATCATCGATCCTTGGAAGAGGGTAACGATTCTTGATGGTGACCTTATTCAACTCTCGGTAGTCAATGCACATGCGAAAGCTACCATCCTTCTTTACAAACAGAATGAAATAACTAGGACGAATGAAATCACGATCAAGTAATTCCTGCAGCTCCGTCGATAGCTCTTGCATCTCAGACGGTGCAAGGCGATATGGGGCCTTCGCAACGGGTGTCATTCCTGGTATTAAGTTGATGCGAAACTCGACTTGCCGAGTGGCCGGCAATCCGGGCAATTCCTCCGGGAACACATCAGGGTATTCACATACTACTGGAATGTCCTCAATACGCTTCTTGGCTGGCTCCTCCGATGTGACGCTGGCTAAGAACACGTCACATCCTTGTCGTATACACTTCAACGCCTTGAGGTGAGATATGAGGTTCAGCGTGGCACCTAACTTCTCTCCTTGTACCATAATTGCATCCCTGAGGGAAAAAGGAACTTCACCACCTTTTGTTCACATAACACCTCTGCACGATGGTTGGACAACCAATCCATTCCTACAACAATATCAAAACTACCCAATTCTACTGGTAAAAGGTCAATAGTAAACTGGTAACCGCTAAGGGTTATAGGGCAATTAACAACAAGCTGGTGACTGGTAATCAGTTTTCCGCTGGTAAGTTCAACGGTATAGGATTGTTTCAGGTCAACAACAGACATATTTAAGAGCGGCAAAAATACAATCGATACATAACTTCTATTGGCTCCCGTATCAAATAACACTGAAGCAAATTGATTGGAAACGAGGAATATACTTGAAACCACATTGGGATCCTGGCGTGTGTCACCAGGCCCCATGACAAAGGCACACTTCCTAGCTATTAAGGAAACAGATAAGATGGAGAAGTTGACTCGCATCTACATTAAGGAAGTAGTTTCTCGGCACGGAGTGCCAACGTCCATTATCTCAGACAGAGATGCTCGCTTCATGTCTAACTTCTGGCAGTCACTCCAAAAAGCGTTGGGAACACGCTTAGATATGAGTACAGCCTATCACCCTCAGACTGATGGTCAAAGTGAAAGGACCATACAAACCTTGGAAGACATGCTTAGGGCATGCGTGGTAGACTTCGGAAATAGTTGGGAAATCCACCTGCCTCTAGTAGAATTCTCATATAACAACAGCTATCATACGAGTATTTCGGCAGCACCGTTTGAGGCATTATACGGTCGTAAATGTAGATCACCGGTCTGCTGGGCAGAAGTCGGTGACAGTCAACTCACAGGCCCTGAGTTAATACTTGAGGCCACTGAAAAGATTGTACAAATCAGAAACCGCATGGCGGCGGCACGAGATCGACAGAAAAGCTACGCTGATCAACGACGCAAACCGCTCGAATTTCAGGTAGGCGACCGCGTCCTACTAAAGGTGTCACCCTGGAAGGGTGTAATCCGCTTTGGAAAACGGGGCAAACTTAACCCACGGTACGTAGGCCCGTTTGTAATCTTGAAACGTATCGGACCCGTAGCTTATCAATTAGACCTTCCTGCCGAACTCAGTGGAGTTCACAACGTATTTCACGTGTCAAATCTGAAGAAGTGTCTATCAGATGAAACTCTAGTCATTCCATTGGATGAGATCCAAGTGGATGAACAATTGCACTTTGTGGAACAGCCTATCGAGATCATGGATCGTGAGATCAAGACTCGAAGGCACAGCAAAATTCCGATCGTTAAGGTTCGTTGGGACTCTAAGCGTGGACCGGAATTCACGTGGGAAAGAGAGGATCAAATAAAAAGCAAATACCCACACCTCTTCGCAACTGAGCAGCAAACTAACGATACCAGTACCTAAATTTTCGGGACGAAAATTCTTTCAACATGGGGATGATGTGACAACCTGGAAATTTCTCATACATTCGCGTACCACTGTTAACTAAATTCTTGTGCATGACATTTGGAAATCTTTGTGCATGGCACTTGGGAACTTCTTGTAACGGTGCGTACCATCATTAACGAACTAACTCTTGGTGAGTGGCACTCTAAACATGTACGCTACATTTTAAACCGCGTTTACTCAATTTTCGGGACGAAAATTCTTTCAACATGGGGATAATGTGACATCCCGGGTTTTTCGGATAACTTAAACGTAATACTTGTCAAACTAATTACGTGCTATGTGTATGAACGTGTACGAGTTAATGAATACGTGATGTGTGATTACGTGAATTGTTTTAGTTACAAAATATATGTACATATAATAAATATGTGCACGAACCGAACCGCGACACGAACCGACCTCGATTCCTTGTGACTCTAGGAGTTAACCAAGTTTTAAACTTTAAACTCCAACGACTCGGCCGAGAACAACCCAAACCGAAGACCCATTGCATGCAACCCAAGTCCTCGGCCACAAGATCAAAACCAAACCGACCGCCCTAGTCTCTCGGCCACGAGCTCCAACTAAAACCGTAACCCTTATCATCTTGTTGCGCCTATATATACAAACTCACATGCATTCATTCACAAAACCACAAAACCCTAAAGAAAAACAGCCGTCGGTGGCTCTCTCCGATCGCAAAACAGCCCATCTCTTCCACTTGATCACCTCTTCGATCGCAAGCAACCTCGTTCTTCATCACCTTGATCTGATCAGCCCTTGTTATTCCATTCGGTCGCGAGATCAGCCCATTGATCAGTTCCTCGAGCACAAACAGTCTACTTCATCATCATCTCTCGGCCGCAAGCATCGTTGATCACCGGTTCCTTATTTTACTCACGGTTCGTTTATCTTATCATTAAAAGATTAGAATTTATCATATGTTACAAGATCATATTCGGATACATGTGTTTTGATTTTGTTGCTCTCGGATGGTATGAATGAATGAGGTGATTGTATTGTTTCGGATTGTTAATACTAGATTGAAAGTTGGATGCTTGTTTGAAAATCTGAAATCATAGGCTGAATTGGTTTATAAAAACAAGAGATGTTGATTAGGGTTGCATGGATGTGTTATATGTGTTGATCTATGGTTAGAAAAACCGGTTTTTGATCGCCTAGGTTAATCACATGAACGGTTTATGCGAGTTTATGGTAACAATATGCTGAAACAGTTTGCTGAGTAATAGTTACAGCCGACTTCATCTGGCTGTAACTCGGTCATTAGTTGTCGAAAAACGGATTTTCTGATGTCTAGAACGTAGAGATTTGAATAAGGAATCTAATGGCGCTAGATTCATAATTTTCTGAAGTCGTTTGATATTTTTAAAGGGCCAAATAAGTTCAGTAACTAAAGCTGTGAAAATTCTGAAATTTTGTTGGTTGTTTATCAAGTTGGATTTTAAAATCAGTAGGGAGTTGAGTCATGAATTTTGTACAAAAACTAGGTATGGAAATTCCCGGGCAACTCCAACTGGAATTTTGTTAATTGGACAATCGGTGATTTTTAAATAAATTCTTCCGTGGACTGCAGTCAGAAAGTGATAAATCTGACTGCAGCCTAGTATATTAATATATTTATGGTTAATTGGTAAAGATTTAGGACTTGGAAAATTTATATAAATTTCTATAGTATAAATGTAACCTACTGTAAAAATATTGGAATTTTTGGAATGTTAGAACTATTTTATAAAAATCCTAGAAAACAGCTGAATTATGAGTGCTAAGCTGAAATTTGAGAACTTGTGATTTTTTGCACCAAATTGTGGCATGAATTGGTTTATGTTTATGATAAGTTGTTTTGATCACTAGGTTCACATGAGGATACTTGCATGCATGTTTGAGTGTTAGATATGTTGTTTGTGTGTATCACTTTGTGCGTAAATTACGTGTAGAATTTGTATTGGTGTGTTCACACACTGACTTGGAATTAATTGGTTTGTTAGGACGCAACTAGCGGTCCCATCTCTTATAACATCTTTGCTACACTAACCGAGCAAATAAAGGTGAGTTCACGGCCCCTAACTTTATCCGGTTTTTAAACAACAGGGGGAGAAACATGTATACACTCTCAAACTCAATCTCTTTACGTTATACGAATTTAACGTCACATAACTATTCGGTAACTAAGTTAATGTTAATGTAATGTTATGGTCACTAAGCAGCTTTATCACTTAAGTCCTCGTCAATCTCTCGGATCGTTAGTATTGGGTTTAATTGCGGGGGAATTATAAGTAGTACTACTGGGCCCGACAAGCCCCATCCGAGCTAGTCGCGCTAGCCGACCGGGTATGGTCAACGGGTGAATAATTTGGCCTAACTTCGCCATGGTCAGTGATAGGCCTGGCAAAACGGAGGCACAACAGTCAGCTTCGATCGCGAACTCTTACGTGACATGACTTTAGGCTAGCTACCTATATATGTTAACATTGAACTTAATTACGAAACAACGATATTATCCCGGGTTGGGGATAATGGAAACAACAACTTATTATTCCGGGTTTGGAATAATGGAAACAACAACTTAATATTCCGGGTTTGGAATATCGGAAGCAACAACTTATTATTCCGGGTTGGAATAATGGAACCAATACGTTATCCCGGGTTAGGGATAACGGAGTAAACAAACTATAACCGAACAAACGAATTTATGAAAACCTGTGAACTCACTCATCTTTAATGTTGACACTTGTTTCTTTACATGTTTCTCAGGACGCTAGGAGCTCTAGGTGCACGCACATGCATTGAACAAGACATCTTTTATCGAGTCTTATTTATAATTATTGTTTTGGGTTTATCATTTGTTTTGTCGTTTGTGTTGGCCCCGCTTCACTACTTATTTATGCTTCCGCTCAAACTTTAAAAACTAATGCTCCTGCTAAATATTGGTAACTAATTTAGACAATATAAAATCTACAACAAATGATTTTGGAAAACGTATTATCAAATCATATAGAGTCGTTCGACGTACTAGTGTTTCAGATTCTGGTTTGTTCACACGCCTCGCGGTAAAACTCCGCAAGTGGAAATTGAGGGTGTGACAACATCCACCATGCCAACCCTCCAAGACCTGCGACCAACCCTACAATGGCACCAATACATCCGTATACCAACGCACGGAAATGATCCTGCTCATGATGGACATACCCCATACCCTGCTGTAAAGCGATGATCGCCTGCTGTTAGACGATCAGGTAGTCTCCCATCGACCTCCTCTGCTGCTTATCCTCATCCCGTGCCATCCGTAATAATGAAAGCTGCTCGAACAAAAACCCCATCAAGCTGCTCTCGGTAATGGGAGCAGGCACCTTCTGAGGAGGAACAGGTATACCCAAACGGGTGGGGAAGGCTCTCTAAATGGCTGGGAAGGGCTACCTCGCTCGTAAGTGTGAAATGGGGAAGGGTCCTCCCGAGGCGGTGTCAGAAAACGGAAGTAAAGTGCTGTCGGGTCCCTATAGGTACGGGTATCGGACGAACAGGGGAAACGGGTGGTGTGAACACAGGTACTGGTGTAAGTACCCTCCGACGAGCCGTCTGTCGGAGGCCAAAGGTGGGTATCTCAAGAGGGCTAGATGAAGAGGGTGAATAAGCACTCAGAGTGGAAGGAGTATAAGGGTCAGGCTGTTTCTCTGGTGACGGTAAACGGGGTGCTACCGGCTCCTACTCCTAATGCCCCGTGGCGGGAGTATGGCTCCTAGGAATAGGTCCTACTGGTATGGCAATACCCGGGGTACAACTATGCTCCGAGGAGCTAGTCAGGTGGTGAGGTGGGGAACGGTAGGCGCTCGAGGCCTCTCCCTCGCGCCTAGTGCGAGGTCTGGGTGGGTTAGGTCCGCAACAGTAGCCAGAGAGACCTGGCTCGTTGCTCGAGGTCAAAAGGGGTGTCAGCAGATCCTCCTCAAGATCAGTCTCCATATGCGAAGTAGACTAGTGACTCGAGCGATGCGACATGCTACCTGAAAAAAAACCCACACACAACACTGATTTGACTGACCGAAATACTGAACTCAACATTCCACAAATATACACATAAGCACGTATTGCACGCAGTTTTTATTTTTAAGATTTAAAAAAATTATTATTTGTGGTTGGTGACGTTAATAGACGGATGTCCGTCCTATCTCAATGACGTTCCCAGAACCCCCAAGTATGAGCAGATAAATTATGGTGTTCCGGACCACAATAATTTATTTGCCCCACCATGGCTTCCTGGTAATAGCCATACTACTCAGTTTCTAGAGGTTCTCAGCGTGTGGAGACTAACTTAGGATTATAGTCTAGGTACTTTAGAGATACCTAGTTAGCTATAACCGAAGGCTCTGATACCATCTTCTGTCACACCCCGACTCGCAGCGGAAGACAATTGGAGGGTGCGGCAGACACATGGTAATTGCCGATAATTTAAAAACATGATATCACATAAAAAGGGAACCTCGGTTACAACATACTATTAGTATCATATTACACACCATAAGTTCAAGTACAGTACTACGAGCTATCACAACTCTTATTCTGCTACAGTTCACTACTAAAGCCATCCACACGCACGTTCCTTACTCCTATTTGGTTTTACCTGAAATGCATGTTAGTTTTGAAAAGGGTCAACTAAACGCTGCGTGAGTTCCACGGGTTTAATTGTTGTGTAACCATATGTGTTAACAAGTTTAATAGCACAAGTCATAGTTCACATATTTATCACCACAAACACCTTTAGCTAGCAGGACCGTGTTACAAGAAGCACCTGCGGCTCGCCGAACCGCGTCATAACAGACACCTCCAGCTTGCCGGACCGTGTGTTATAAAATTTACATCATCGCAAGTTGGTGCAAGTAACACAGTTTTTGTAACATGCAAATCACCTCAGAAAAACAGTAACATAGTTTAAAAGTGGTGGAGTGAAACTCACTCCCAACTTGGTGTAATCAACACAGTTTTTAACATGCAAGTCCCCAGAAAACAGTAAAATAATTCAAAAGTGGAGAAGTGAACTCACAGTGCAAGTAGTGGTCTCAATACACGAGTGATCAAGCAACTGGATCAACTTTAATAACACACATGCAGGTATGGACCCAACTCTATATCTAAGTTGGTAATGGTTATAACCTGGATCTGGTCAGGAGTTTTTACTCCAGCCAAAGTTAGTAGTTTAACGTGTTCGGATAATGGTACGGGAATACCAATAGTGACATCACGTGATTATTTAAGAATGATTAACTTTCCATCAAGGTAGTTTGAGTGTTTGGGGAGTCTAGGTTGCCCAAATTTGATTTTCCATTTTTCACTATGGGAATTCTCCCGAATTGTCTTAGGACACAATCATATTGCCCAATTTACCCGGGAATCTCTCGGAATACACCCGGCGTTCCAATTATAGCATTTGTCGGGTTGGGTCAATTCCAAGTTCCGGCAGGTTCGTTATACGGTAAACCGCCGAAATTGATTTAAAATAACTTATTTTTAATTTCATAAATTCCCATTTTAATCTATAATTTGAATAAAAATCTGTAAATTTTTATATAACTTAGTAAAAATCTGTAGATTATGGGAAAAATTTCTGGGAATTTATTTTGGCATTTTACTTATTTAAATACATTACTTATAAAACCATTTTTAACCACATAATTATCATTAAATACCATCAATGGTTCAAAAATTCCAAAAAAAAAATACAGAAACATTTTAAATGTCCAGGAACTTCTCACAAAACTTTGAGATTTTTTCTGATTTCGTTTCGGTGCGTTCCCGGCTACCGAAAACTCGCAAAAACGCGGGTTTTTAACCCAAATCAAAACTCAACCAACGGACTCTGAATTTTCCCAAAACATTTCCCATATGTTCCTTAGTGGCTCTGTAGAATTTGGTGATTTATTGACTTCGTTTGATAATGTTTCCGAAATTCTTTCAATAAAACAGTTAAAAATTCACCAAACATCGTAGAAAATTCCAAAAATTCTAAAATTTTACGTGGACACTCCTGTTAACACCCTTCAACACCATACCAATTTTCAGCTCAATCCAAGTTTCACGGACCAAGTTATAAGCAGAACAATTTTCTGCCTATCACAAATTCGGTTCTCGGACATCATACCTAGAGATTCTTCCGATTCCATATGTTTATCTTGATCCCAGAAGTGTGTGAAGGCTATATTCAGTACCTACACATCAAGTACAATCCAAATATGCTAGAACCTAGATCAATCAAGCTTTATTTCATTGTTTTTCGGTTAATCGAATAGTTAATCGATTTTTGTCGAATAGGTGTTGATTAGGGTATCAAACCCCAAAGATTTGTGACCATGGCTGCCATATAACACCATGGGAATACCAAGATGTTCTTATTCAGCCTTTAAACTTCCAAAAATCTCGGATTAAAATGAGTTTTTCGGCTAGAAATCGCGTTTAATCAAAGAAACGGGATTAGAATCATAAGGACCAAGGTTAATACCTTTGAATTAGTGATGTTTATGCTCAGGATCAGATGGAAATCAGAGGTTTATGGCAGATTTCTTAGAGAAAGTTGAGTTATTTTGGAATAAAATGGAGTTTAAAATGAAAAAGAAAAAAATTAATATATAAATGGGGGGGGGGGGTGTGGTGGCGTTTTGGGAGGTGGGTCCTAAGGGGACACCTCGTGCTTAGAAACACGTGCTAAAAGATGATGTTTATCTTCCGTTTCTGTTTAGGTTCGTTTTCGGGTCCCGGACGCGTTCTCTATTTGCGAAACGGGCTCCGTTTTTCGCGTTCTTACTGTCAAAAGACTCGGTTTTAAAAATTGGGCATAACCGTCTCGAAACCCGAGGATGGTTATGTTTTAATCATAAAAGTCTCGTATGACGTTCGTTTAAGTGTTTTTAAGCTTGATCGATCGTTCCTTGCACATTTGGTTGCCTTATGTTATGCCCGGAACGAAGGCGTTTCCCCAATCGGGAGCTGCTTCGTTTTGCGTGCCCGGGCTTAGATTACTTTCAAATCTTATGTCACAGTCTATGGCACAAAGCTAAGTTGTTCCTGGAACTTGAAATCTTAAATGATGCTACCGATAACCTAATAATCAGCATCAAAGGTTTAATGCGTTGTTAAACGTCAAGTCCCCGTTTAACACGTTGTTAAAGGCTAAGGATGCCAACCTCATATCGTTGGTCCTTAGTAGTGTCATGTTAACCATGACGTGCTTTCGGATTCCTCCGAGACATAATGACGATTGTTCAGCATAGCACACAAGTCATACAAGTTTACAAGGTTTACGCGCAATTAATGTTTTAATCATACTTTAAATTTAGGACCAATTAAGGTGTACCTAGTTTCGTCATGGGTATCACACAATTGTAATATTGTAATCTTTTGGTTATGAACTGAAAACATTCTGACAACTTTTCAGATTTGTGTTTGTAGTTAATTTTGTTGCATTCATTATTTCCATTTATATTCCCTTATGTGCACTATTCCATCACAAAACAAACACATATTTGAAACTCAGATCCTAACAGTTCACAACCCTCTCGCTTCATTTTACTTCCCTTCTTTCATTCACTTAATTTTACCTTTTTAAGTATAACTAGAGACTAAGAATTGATTCTGGTTATTGCTTGTGTTATTTGACATGTGTATTATCATAGAAAATTTCAACTGAACTGAAGATAATATTGATATTCAATATCCATGATAAAACTCTTTAACTATGACTTTCTTTAGTAACACTTTCTCACCTAGATATATTTTATTTCTCTGAGTGGCATCTACAACACTTTCCAACCTAGAACACTTTGAGATAAGAGTAATACCATTTATACAAATAACATGTCCTGGCTATCATGTAGAATCATCTATGTTGGTTTGGAAGCTAGTGATTATATATTTATTTACACAAAGCTCTTCATTCCAACTTATATAGATGAAAAACATATTCTTAGTCTTTCTTAAGTACTTAACAATGTCTATAATAGACATGTGAGGTTTTCTTCATTCCAACTTATATAGATGAAAAACATATTCTTAGTCTTTCTTAAGTACTTAACAATGTCTATAATAGACGTGAGGTTTTCAATTGAAAAGTAAATGATTTATTTTGTTTTTTCTATTCTTATAAAAAAAAATCTTGTTTGCATACTCATAATACTTTTCTTCATTGCTTAATTGCCACAGATAAAGCATTAGGTAAATGTGCTAAAGTTGTCCTTATGTTTCTCAAATATAACGGTTCTTGACTAAACTCTTCTTTCTATCACCAACAACAAAATGCCATGATCTACACAATCATTCATAATTAAATCGCTATCTATCCTATCGGGTGAAATGATATCATGGGTTTC
This sequence comes from Scalesia atractyloides, assembly GCA_947069175.1. NCBI lineage: Eukaryota > Viridiplantae > Streptophyta > Magnoliopsida > Asterales > Asteraceae > Scalesia > Scalesia atractyloides. The sequence continues at coordinate 41,633,796 of CAMTDV010000009.1, forward strand.
TTGATTGCAAGGTATCTTCATAGAGTATTTAATCTTTTAAGAAAACTACACTCTATATCATATTGTGATTGTATAAATAATATCCATTGTACTTCATGATCTAGTCTTAATCGTAAATTATGTTATATTATTTTGCATTTATCTTAGATGTATCATTACATAGGTTTAATGTATCATAAAACTACTTACCTTTGTCTGCATAGTACTATAATGTAAGGCTATTGTGTTTAGATATATTATCATGACTGTATTTAGGAGTCTTGAGAAGAATATGATAGCGAAAGTAGGATCACTACTTACAAAATATAAGACTACTAGGGCACTTAAGAGATTCAAAATCACTAAAAGTCAAGGAATTAATGCGCAATTTTTCTTCTAATAGGAAACACCCTTAGAGTGCAATATCTTTGTGATTAACAAATAAAACAGCTCAAAACAAGATACAATTGAGGATTACCCAAAAGTAGCAAGTGAATCTTAGGGGTCTTTAGTATTTGGTTAGAAACTGATTGAACGGTAATCAGACTGAACATAAATCGTTAAAATCTAAATCGAAATACTATTCATATTTCGGTTTGGTTTTCAACCCAAGCGAATTAGTTATCCAGTTTCTAATTTAAGTGAAGCAATCTAGTTATACCCGAGGAACCCGAATTCATATATACCACAAGGTATGAGTTCTTCCTTCTTCGCTAGTGCAAATATAACATCACTAATCGAGTCCATCTTCACTTAATCGGTATGTCATTTGACACTACTTTTACTTCTGTCGATAAATCTATAATCAATAATGTTATAACCATCAATCTATAATGTTAATTACAACCTTCAATATCTAAACTTGAACTATGGTATATTAGCTTTACAACCCTCTCGCTTGATTTTACTTCCTTTCTTCCATTCACTTAACTTCACCTTTTTTGGTATAACTAGAGACTAAGAGTATTTTAGTTATTGCTTGTGTCATTTGACATGTGTAGTATCATAGAAAATATCAATTGAATTTGAGAAAATACTAAGGGTGTGCACAATTTAGATTAGTTTGGTTATTAGCATTATCTGAAACCGAAGTCATAACTTAATCTATATTATTAACCAATTAGTTTTTGGTTAACCAGTTTGGTTAGTTTGATGGATTTGGTTCGGTTTGGTTAATTTTGGTTAATAACCAAAACTATACTTGGGTTAATTTTTTTTCCTTAGAAATGCATGTAATAGAGGTATAAATACATGAAATAGATGTTAAAATAAATGAAATGGAGATATAAATAAACGAAATAAAGGTATAAAACATGAAATGGAGGTATAAATGCTAGACATATTACATATATAAGAACATGAATGCAGGTATAAAAACTAGAAATATATGATACACGAATGGTTCGGTTCGGTTAACCTAGGTTGCAAAAAAACGATAAATGATTTTCGGTTAATCCCGCTTTCAGTTAAATGGTTTTTGGTTAATTCGGTTTTGTGTTAATTTCAATTTGGTTTCGTCCATTTTTCGGTTCGGTTTCAATCAAGGATTCGGTTAGTGCTCGCCTCTACGAGATACTATTGATAAATATAATATCCATGACAAAACTCATTAACTATTACCTTTCTTAGAATTCACAATCGATTCTCCATATCTATATCTAAAATTACACTAAAAATCGCTATTTTTTTATCTCTCCTATCAATTATATATATTTTTTATACTTTTATTACTACCTTTTCTCTATCCTCCGCTTACAATCACTTTCAAAAAAATATTAAAAAATTATAGAGGGTGAACAATTTTTTTACCAAATTTACAGATGAATAATAACATTTTCTCTCTCATCCACTCACAACAACTTCATACAATATAGAGAACATACTTACGTAAATATGGAGGATCGATTGCGAATGCTCTTACTAACACTTTCTGACCTAGATATATACTATTTCTCTAAGTGGAATGTTTAACAATTTCCAACCTAGAACCCTTTGAGCTGAAAATACAACCGCTTAAACAAATAGCATGTCCTGGCTATCATCTAGAATCATCTATGTTGGTTTGGAAGCTAGTGATTGTATAATTGTTTATACAAAGTTCCTCTTTCCAACCTATATAGATGAAAAACATACCCTTAGTATTTCATAAGTACTTAGAATATCTTTAGGGGCGGTACTATAGTGTTATAAGGGGTAACTTCCGTTGTCCCTTTACACTCCGTTGACATTTTGACTGGGTTTGAAAAAATTTGAAGTTTTTTCGATTTCGTTAAATTTTTTTTTAAATGTTAGCCTATGCGGGTTTTCTAGATCCACCACCAAATTCTTTAAGAGACATATGAGGTTTTCACTTGAATTACGTTTATACTTTCTCGTGACACTTATCAAAACATCAGCCGTAGTGAATAACATGGCACATTTTTGAGATCCATATCTAAAAACATAAGAAACTAAATTAATCTATTCACCATTAACTTTCAACACTTTAATTTGGACATTAAGTTTTACTCGGTCCAATGCCAAGTGACAGAAGAACAAATCCAATGATAAAAGAATGAATCCAATCATGGGTTCAACTTTTGACATCTTCAAAAACTTATCAATGTATGTAGTTACTTTGGCCAAGTACAATAAGCAACTTTAATATATCTCACATATCTTTAGTTCTATAATATATATAGACACTTCCTCATAGGTCTTTCATCAAAAACGAATTCCTTTCGCCAAGATTTATACGAATTCCTTTCACCAAGATTTATATGCATAACTTTTTTCCATGAAAAATACCTCATTCACATATATAGTTTCTTAAATTTTTATTTTTTATTTTTATCGCATATATAGTTTCTTAATTTTTTATTTTTGTTTATTTTTAAGGTCGTTAAATTGAAAGTAAGCGGAGAATAAAGACATGAAACCTTATATATACACATAGTGTATACTAAGATAAATAAAAGTTAAAGTTGGATAAACCAAACCATGATATGTAAAAGCAATTTAATACCAAACCGGATACAAACAGTCCTAGTTTTTTTTTTTTTTTGAACGCCAAATTTTCTTTACCCCCATCATCTGTGGACTTGAATCTAAGACCTCCACCTCCCAAGATGTTTAAATACTTTGTCTTTTTTAATGGACCACCCTATTTGTAGACTTGGTTATATGCTATTTTTTAATCGAATATTTTGCTTCAAACAAAAAGAATGATATGTTATCTATTTAACCCCTTCAATTGGTAATAAATTGACAACGCAACATACCCAAACAAAACCAATGGAAATAAAGATGCCATAATTTTCAAAACGAATAAAAAGAAAACACATGTTCTTGCTTATTTATTTACGTCTTCCTATTTATATATACCAAACATATAAACATTAAAATGAAAGGACAATTCACAAGTGTGAAACATTTTTAGTCGTTTTTAATATTGGACGAAATGGTAGTCACTTTCAATTATTTGCTTACGACTCTTGATCATCTTCTCTTATTCGTCCCCACCTCAAATTCAAGAACAACATGATATTCCCGACCCTTTCAAACCAAGTATTGAACGATAATGACTCACATGTTTTTATATCTTCTGAGTTGGAATGATGCTTATATATCCCAAAATTTTGTAGATACATGATTGGGATAAAAGACTTGGAATGATGCATATATATCCCAAAATTTTGTAAATACATGAATGGGATAAAAAGGACGAACATTGAAGAGGCGTGTTTTTCATATTAGTGACTTTTTTTTCATTCAAGAGGCGATTTTTTATATGTTAGTGACCTTTTTTTCATATGAGGTGCCTTCTTTATTTGTCTACGGGTATGTTTGGCAAAAGTAGCTGTTGTTGGTAGCTGGAAGCTGGTGGCTGGAGGCTGGAAGCTGGTAGCTGTAGTTGTAGCTTTTTAGATATATTTAGGTGTTTGGCAGAGTGGCTGGAGCTTTTAATAAAATGTATAAAATGACCAAAATAGACATTAAAAAGTTGGTACATTAGAAAGTTCATTATCTTTAGAGTTTAAAATAGTCATTTTTTTCCTAAAAGCTTGTAGCTCCTTCTAAACGCTACTAGTAGGAGCGTTTAACCAAAAGCTTCGAGCTCCTAACTTAAAAGTTTCTAGCTCCTTCAACCAAACAAGGCTTTTTATTAAGTTGGAGCTTTTTCTTAAAAGCTTAAAGCTTGAACCTTCTAAAAGCTTCATGCCAAACATACCCTACGTCTAGATGACAAGTGAGCAATTTGCGCATAGCTTAAATGTGCCCTAAATGTGACAAGTTAGCTACTATGTTCGAAAACTAAGTAATATTTGAGAATAACTTAATTTAAGCCGAGCAAAACTCTAGTATTAAAAAAAATAACTCTTTAAGTCTTATTGAGTTTGTGTTACCTTACTACCTTTATTGTATGTATGTACATATAGATAATTACGCTAGTGATATAATGTATGTGTGCACATATAGATAATTGCGCTAGTAATATAATTAAAATGGACAAAACTTAAAATGACAAGTTTTGAGGTGGAACTCGAGGCCAACTTGAATTATTAGACTCGACTAGTTAACAAATATGTATATGGACATACATGTATATCTGTAATGATTAAAATCGTTGAATGTTATATACATGTATATTTGTAATGATTAAAATCTTTGAATGTTTATGAAATATTACATGAATGTTCGAAAACTTTGAATGTTTAAAGTAATATGAAATATGACACGAATATTCGAAAACTTTAAATATACAGTAAAAATCAATAGAGCAAATTCTTAATAACTTTTAGAGTTAAATGCTTGGTTGGTCCATGTGGTTTGCAAATCTTGCAGACTTAGTTCTAGTGGTTCACTAATTACATACTTGGTCCCAGTAGTTTCAAATTTTGCACTCGGGTGGTCCTTACCACTAACCTTTGTTAGATTTCTCAGTTAAGTATATGCAAAATTACTGTATTACCCTTGAAATAATAAAAATAAAAAAATATAAACTGGCCGGCCACCACCACTTAGGTAACCGGATTTTTACCGTTTCACGATGAGAATATTATGAATCTGTACCGGAAGATTTTCAAAGCGGAGTATGAGTTTCCGCCGTGGTTCACGGCGGAGACACGGAAGCTGATTTCGAAGATATTAATGGCGGATCCGGAGCGGCGGATCTCGATTCAAGGAATCCGGCGCGTGTCGTGGTACCGGCGAGGTCTGCCACGTCAGATCTCATTCCGATTGAAAAACGAACGAGTTACACTGTCGGAATCGGCGGCCGAAACGTTTAAGAAATCAACATCTTCGCCGGCGTTTTTCAACACGTTTGAGCTGATTTCATCCATGTCGTCTGGATTCGATCTATCTACTTTGTTCGAGAGCAAGGAGAAGAAGAAGGTGGCGTCGATATTCACGTCGAAGTGTTCAGCGGCGGCGATTGTTGAGCGGATAGCGACGGCGACGAAGGGGCTGAGGTTTAGGGTTGAGAAGGAGGAGGATTTTAAGCGGAGGATGGAGGCGGCGGAGGTTTATATTTTTTATTTTTATTATTTCAAGGGTAATATAGTAATTTTGCATATACTTAACTGAGAAATCTAACAAATGTTAGTGGTAAGGACCATCCCGAGTGTAAAATTTGAAACTACTTGGACCAAGTGTGTAATTAGTGAACCACTGGGACCAAGTCTGCAAGATTTGCAAACCACAGGGACCAACCAAACATTTAACTCTAACTTTTATCTTTTCAAACATATATTTTTAGGGTGACTACACTCATATATTTCGTCTCTTTGGGGTGTGAGGCTTTGTTAGACACTGAATAGGGCGGGGCATATATCTATTCGTCACATGAGTCTTCGACCTGTTTTTCATTTCCCTTAGTTTCTTCTCGCATCCCGCACCCACACCCGATTCACCACCCTGCACCACCATCTTTCACCTTCCGTTTCAACCTCACCATGGTAACATATATCCCGTACCTACCCCTCCCAACTCCACTCCCTAACTCTATTATCTGAATCCGTATAATAAGTCTATTAAAATTAAAAAAAAAATAGAACTAGAATATAAAATATAAAATTAACTAGAATATAAAAATAGAGAAAATTTATATTTATATTGAATTAAAAAGTCGGCAATTCTATCAAACTCATCAACAATTATAACATATAATATTCCTCTATATCATCTTATCATATTAACACCCCTCCCATGGTTACACTTCCCGGCCACTTTCACAAATGTCTTCATTCTTCCGACTATTCCGTCACCGGAGTAACGCTTCTGATAGTGCTGACGAGCCCGAAGACGATGGTCCCGTCTCGTACTCTACCGAGTGTTACGCCTGTACCCAAGTAGGCGTCCCCGTCTTCCACTCCACCAGCTGCGACAATGTTAATCAACCCGAATGGGAAGCCTCCGCGGGCTCTTCCCTTGTTCCCATTCGGGACCGTCCCGGTTCTAAAATCATCAGCACCCGTTCCTCGAAAGACGGCCGGAGACGCCGGCCGTCCGGGTTCCTGAGCCGGGTGTACGACCCGCGGAGCAAACGGGTGCAGAGATGGAACAGGTTTTTATTGTTGGCTCGCGGGATGGCGCTGGCGGTAGACCCGCTGTTCTTTTACACGCTGTCCATTGGGCGCGGGGGTACGCCGTGCCTTTACATGGACGGCGCTCTGGCTGCCGTGGTGGCTGTGGTCAGGACGTTAGTGGACGCTATACATCTTGTGCACATGTGGTTACAGTTTCGGATGGCTTACGTGTCACGTGAGTCGCTTGTGGTTGGGTGTGGTAAACTAGTGTGGGACCCACATGCTATTGCTTCTCACTATGTGCGGTCAGTAAAAGGCTTCTGGTACGACGCATTCGTCATACTTCCGGTCCCACAGGTAATTAATCAAGTTTACGGTAGTTTACAGTGGCAGTGGATCTACACTGTGTGAGTATAAACGAGCAACCTTGATATTCGTTTGTCAAACTTTAAATAAGCTTGAATCTGACATTAAAAATAAAGTTGTTTTAAAATTGATTATGAGCTTCATTTATCAAGCTTGATTGATTTGTAAGTTTAAACTAGCGTTATTTACCATACAAAAAAATGTAGTTATATATATAGATTAACAAATGAATAATAAACAAATAAGCAAAGCACAAAGTTAAAAAAAATAAAGGTCAAAATGTGCCGAGCTAGATTTCTTGTAAATAAACAAGACAAAATCAAGCTTAAAGTAGCTTGAGCTCAAGTCGCCTCATTTACAAATCTACTTTGGTTATGGACGGTCAGCAAAGTCCTTGACAGTTTTGTTCGGTCGGTCTGTGTTTTTCAGTGGGGCTTAGCTATTTTTTTTAGTTTAGTTTTAAACAAACTTATTTCATAACTGAACTTATTAATATTGTTAAGATTTTAAATGGGCATAAAAAAATTAGTAAGTATTCAACTTACTAGGTGATTGGAAGGGATTAACTACTTTTGTTTGTTTATTATCTTTACTCTTAGTTTATGTAATTAAGATAAAAAGATATATTTGGTGATTTGTCAACAAAAATGTTGTTTATGGCAACCGATATTAGTCATTGTTCGATATATAGTTAGAATAAAACTGATAAGAATGATATGAAACATAGAAATATGTAACTGAGATTCGTAATTCATGTATTCAAATCCATACATCAAAATATCGTGATAATATATAATATATTTTGTCATGTTAGGCCCATTGCGTGAAGCTACCATATGCATCATCTCTTGTTATGTCTTGTCTCTGTTTGCCTTGCTGTAACTTATTTGAGCTATCGATGAGGATCAAGTATTTCTCATTTAAATAGTAAATTAAATTTGTTTAAATATTAAAAAATAGTTCACGTATTTTTTTCTTAACTTTATAATTTACATTTATATTAAAAAAATAGGTCAGGTATTTTTTCTTAACTTTACAATGTATATTTATATTAAAAACAATATCTTATGCTCCGTATTTTCAATTTATATTTATATTAAAAACAATATCTTATATTATACTTTTTAAAAGGTAAGTTGTTCATCATTATACTTAATGGGCGAGCGAGTTAGTTCGGTTATGGTCTAAAACCTAATTTGTAATTGATGTTTAGGTTTTTAGATATCCAATAATACCAATCGGCTTTGGTTATGGGCTTCAGTTAGCTCAGTTATTGGAAAAGATAGTTTCGGTTAACCGTCTTTAACTGTCCGCATCCAACAGGAATGGATTTAAGCTAATTTCAGTTAATATCAATTAAATTATATATTGGGAGGCTACTTAGGTATTTATATACATATAACCATAATCGATCTATAAAAAAAACCTTTTGCAAAAATCTTAACCAAACAAATCATCGGTTTTCTCAGTTGGTTTGCTTGTTTCAGTGATTCGGGTGTTCTGCTCACCCCCTAATACTTGCATTTCAGGTTGTATTTTGGTTAGTAGTGCCACGATTAATACGCGAAGAGCGAATAAAGGCAATCATGACGACCCTCTTACTCGTTTTCATCTTCCAATTTTTGCCCAAAGTCTACCACTCGATCTCGCTAATGAGAAGGATGGGCAAAGTCACCGGCTACATCTTTGGCACCATTTGGTGGGGTTTCGCCCTTAATCTCATCGCCTACTTCATCGCTTCTCACGTAAGTGAGCACTAAAATATATCGTGAATACACGTGTTTGTCGTTGAAAACCCTCTATATTGTAATACATGCAAGTGGTTATAATTGTCAAATTGTGTATTGGCACAGGTTGCTGGTGGTTGCTGGTATGTTTTGGCGATACAACGGGTCGTTTCATGTCTGAAGCATCAATGTAACAAGAAAAATGCGTGTAATCTAGCATTGTCTTGTGCTGATGAGGTTTGCTACCAATTTTTGTTACCCGAGGGGGTGTTTGGTGATCGTTGTGCTGGAAACTCAACCACGAGTTTGGTTAGAAAGCCGTTGTGTTTGGATGTAAATGGCCCGTATCACTATGGCATTTACCGATGGGCTCTTCCTGTTATTTCTAGCAACTCGCTCACCGTCAAGATTCTTTATCCCATCTTTTGGGGTCTTATGAGCCTTAGTACCTTTGGAAATGATCTTGAGCCCACAAGTCATTGGGTTGAAGTGATCTTTAGCATATGTGTCGTGTTAAGCGGATTGATGCTATTCACGTTATTAATTGGTAATATTCAGGTAAACGCGTACCCATCTCTCTTTGATCTTGTAGGGTTCCAACCCAATTCGCAACTCTACATGTTGCTTGCTATATAATCCTAACTAACACCATTGGTTTTGCCAAAATGAAGGTGTTCTTGCATGCGGTTATGGCAAGAAAGAGGAAAATGCAACTAAGATGTCGCGATATGGAGTGGTGGATGAAGAGGAGACAACTACCGTCGCTTCTTAGACAAAGAGTTCGTCATTACGAACGCCAAAATTGGGCGTTGATGGGAGGTGAAGATGAGATGGAGTTGATTAAAGACTTTCCCGAAGGCCTTAGACGCGATATCAAACGTTTTCTATGCCTAGAGCTCATTCGAATGGTAATTCAGTTACTTATAAATGAGTTAATCCGGACTATAGTTCAAATATTTATAATAAGAAGATGAAAAGAAAATGTGTACGGGTCAATTCAACCTGATCCGACCCATTTTAAAAACGGCCTTTTACCTGTTTCACCAGTACTCATTATGTTTTTCGGAGGCCTAGTTGATGTTACTAATCTCGGCTTTTCCTTGTTAGGTACCGTTCTTTCATAATTTAGATAATTTGATACTCGACAACATATGTGATCTAGTTAAACCGCTAGTATTCTCAAAGGACGAAAAGGTATCATGTCGCGTTGTTAAGTATAATATAAACTATCCATTTGTTTCCTAATTCAAGTTTATCGAATTGTAGATCATACGCGAAGGTGATCCCGTCCAAAGAATGGTGTTTATAGTTCAAGGACGCGTAAAAAGCAGCCAAAACCTAAGTAAAGGAGTTGTTGCAACGAGTATTTTGGAGCCGGGAGGCTACCTAGGCGACGAGCTTCTATCATGGTGCCTCCGGAGGCCATTTATAAACAGGCTTCCAGCATCTTCGGCTACTTTTACATGTATGGAACCCACAGAAGCTTTTGGGCTAGATGCTAATAATCTGCGTTACGTGACCGATCATTTTCGGTACAAATTTGCAAACGAAAGGTTGAAACGAACCGTGAGATATCATTCAGCGAATTGGCGGACATGGGCGGCGGTGAATATACAAATAGGGTGGAGGCGGTACATGGCGAGGATGCGACGGTCAGTGAATCAGGTGACAGATGAGAATGGTGGCAGCAACCGTATGCTCCGGCAATATGCTGCCATTTTCATGTCAATAAGGCCTCATGATCATTTAGAATAGAGTACATTTGTTATTCTTGAAACACCATTCTTTGTGCTTCATTTTGGTACTCATATTATATTTAAGAAATGGTGGAAATGTCGCATATATCTGGAGTAAAATAACCCTATATGATTTTATGAAGTGTAATCACATATTTATACCTCATAGACATTATATATTAATAAGAATAAGTTGAGTTATTCTACAAAAGAGTATAATAAATAGGAAGTGTAAGAAGGAACATAGAGTGACAAATGTCCATAATCTTATCTATAAAAAAAAAAGAACCTGTACATGCAAAAACCCAAAAACCTACACCCACCCCCGCCCCACCCCCAAAAAGCTAACCCCTCAACCCAAGCTAAATACTAAAAATTAAAAACTAAACCCCCAAAAAATCTTTAAAAAATCTAAAAAGCACAAAAAAATTTTAATATTGTTTATAAAAAAACGTTACTTTATCGTCACTTATTTTTTTTTATGTTAGTGACGATTAAGTAGCGATTATTTTAATAGAAGATATTTTTACATATTTCCTCATTCTAAGCTGGCTTATTACGTATTTCCCAAACAAAAAAAACAATAACATATTTCCCCTCCCCCTAACCCATGTATATTACATATTTTCCCTTTTCATTAAAATTACTTTTGTTGATGACTATTTTACCCTTAATGAATTATTAAATAAATATTTACATATTAACACTTTCTAATATTATTAATCAATTACATATTTTCTTAATTCTTCTACTTGCTACTTTTGTTAAATAATATTTTTACTATATAATATTTTATAAAACACAAACTTTTATAAAACTAATATATAATATTTTTTTACTATCACTGTTTTGTATTTTAAAAAGTAATGAATGAATTATCTATTTTTCCTTTATTGAAATTAGTAAAAATAAAGAGTTAAATGCCAAAATGGTCCCTGAGATTTGTTCCCTTTTGCAACTTTAGTCCAAAATCCAAAATTTTTAAATTTGGGTTCCTGTGGTTTGCATTTTGTTGCCATTTTAGTCCAAATTTCAAATTTGGTCAGATTCTCAACTTAAATCCTGATATTTTGTCTTTATCCTTAGGGGTATTTTAGCATCAATATTAGAGTTAAATGCCAAACACCCCCAATTCAGATCCCTGCACACACACTCTCTCTCTTCTCTCTCTCCCCCCTTCTCTCTCTTCTCTCTCTCTCCCCCCTTCTCACCACCGCCAACTCCTCCCCTGAGGATATGAACTGTACCTGTGCCCACAAGAAGTCGTACTCGGTTCAAAACAAATATCCAAACAAATCTGCAAACACAATTCAGTTAAACCATATAGAAAATCAAATTGCATATTTTCATTAAAGTAACCTAATCGCACTTACCGCACAAGAGAGTTCTTCACGAAGCCGATCCATGCAAGGAATCAACGCGTTTCCAGAACTCGATTCATTTGATTTCTCAACCTTTTTACCGCTAACAACCGCATCAATCTTCTCTTCTTTCTTCTCTTCTACACTTTCTGTCACCACATTAAACCAAATTAGGGTTCAATTTTGTAAAAAAAAATATAAAAATCACCAAATAATGTGAAAAAAAAATAACCAACCTTTTTTAGAACCTTCCTCTTCAAGATCAAGAACAGCCACGAAACTCAAAACCGGACTCTTCCTCTAATCTCTACGTTTCCTAAATTTTTATTAATTATATTAATTATTCTACACTTTAGAAATATATATAAACTTTACAAAGTATAATGAATAATTAAGAAATTAGGGTTTGGTACCTTCTGGAATGAGTAGGTGTAGTTTTGAACATCGGATCGGTTCGTCTCTTCTGTTTGGAATCACGTACAGGCGTAACTTCGATGACAAGCGAAGCCATCAGCAGTGCTTCTTCGTCCCATCCGGCCATGGTGGTGGTTCGGTGGGGATGGTGGTGGTGCAGTGGTGGTGTTAATGGAGGGGGGAGGAGGTGGCGGTGGTGAGAAGGGGGGGAGAGAGAGAAGAGAGAGAGAGTGTGCAGAGATCTGAATGGGGGGTGTTTGGCATTGAACTCTAATATTGATGCTAAAATGACTAAAATACCCCTGAGGATAAAAACAAAATATCAGGATTTAAATTGAGAATCTGATCAAATTTGAAATTTGGACTAAAACGGCAACAAAGTACAAACCACAGGGACCCAGATTTAAAAATTTTGGATTTTGGATTAAAGTGACAAAAGTGAGCAAACCTCAGGGACCATTTTGGCATTTAACTCAAAAATAAATTAGCAACTTACAGTTGTTAAAAAAAAAAACATTTTGCACAATCCTTTGAAAACCCAGCCGCAAATGAAATATTCAAATTTCTATCTCCACTTACTATACCACTGTTATGTATCACCATGAAAACGAAATATTTAAATTTATATCTCCAGCCCAGCCGTTGAAAAACCACCACCTGAACCTCCGCCACCACAGCCCCACCATTGAACTGCCACAAACAGAAAATGGTAATTATCTTATTTCTCCTCAATCAAAAGACATAGGACCAGTGTAGTGATGCATAATAAGCCAGAAGAAAGGATGCAGCGTGATGAGTACCGGAGGCAGAAGAAACGATGGCCGGATTTGGCTGCCTGAGGTCGAGAAACGATGGTAAGGTTTCGCTGCGTCTAGAGGAAGAAGATAAATGGATTATGTGGTTTTATAAGGGTAATTGGGTAATTTCTAAAAAAAGGGGGAAATATGTAATTGTTTTTTTGTTTGAGGAAATACGTAATAAACTAGGTTAGGAAGGGGAAATATGTAAAAAACCCTTAATAGAATATTGGAAAAAAAATTGTATTTTTGTTTTTTTTAAATATTTTTGGTTGTGTTCTTGTTATAGAATATTTCCTCTTACCGTTCGTACAATAAGAGTCGTTTATATTTGATCAACATATTTCAAAACTAGACAATTCAAACCTCATAGATATGGAATTCATTTGCATCCTTCAATAGATTGTATTTAGAAGTTGATGATGAATATGATTGTCTTCGATAATTTCTCTCCAAGATACTGACCCTCCATATAAAGCCCTAAGCCGTGAAGGAGCGAGAGACAGCAAAGCAAAGCATAAGCTGGACTAAAGCCCAACGACGGCCGGGCTAAAGCCCAACAGCAACCAAACCTCTAAAATTAAAAATTAGAATAACCGAATATTTATGTATATATTTTCAAAATTAGAATAACAAAATATTTATGCATATATTTTCAACACCTTGTATGGGTAACTCATTAGTCATTATAAAAGTATCTCACATCGTTGACTTTGGGTCTAGTTAACCCATTTTTATTTGTAAATTCGATATGGAATGCCTCTTGCTTGCCACCTCATATACACATAATATTGACTAGTAACTAGTTACGAAAGTGAACATTTTTATGGATTACTTCCTCTTGCTTTAACAATTAAATCACCACCACCATTAGTTAACACATTTTTTGTAAGACTCATTGATTTTTTAACAACATAATATTTCGATAGGAGATGGAAACCAATGATTTATCACTTTTCAACGTAAGAGCTCGTGAATAACCAGACAAAAGGATGAGGAAAGTCGAGGGGATCTTGATGGTGGTAGAGTGGAAAAACATATAGGCAAGTTGAAATCGGTGGGTAGTAAGGGAAGTATGGAAGAGATTGTTGCGGATGATGTGGAGGTTGATGATCTTTTTGTGGATATCCCGAATTTTATGGATAGAGAGGATGGAGGGATAGGATCTGAGGGTGCAAGCACACCCGGTGAATCGAGTTCTCATGGTTAGTGTTGCAGCCTGGAATATAACCCCCCCCCCCCCCCCCCCAAACAGAAGGAGGTTCGCCAGATGTTTTTAAACTGGACCAAAAATCGTTCTTTTGCTCCTTTGTGTATGCCGATAATTACTACAAGACTAGGAGAGATCTTTGGCACAGTTTGAGTCGACATCACTCAGTTTTCGGGGGTAAACCTTGGGTGATTATGAGAGATTTTAACGCTTCATTGTTTGGATGACACGTTGTCGAGTTCATCTACAGAAAACCTATCGACGAGAGAGTTTAAGGAATGTGTCCAGAAAATGGAGGTGTTTGATATAAACCAATCGGGTTTACACTTTACATGGTCGAATAGGCGGGATAAAGGAGGTGTGGTGTACAGGAAGATAGATCGTATCTTAGCTAATGTGCATTTTCTTGACATGTTTCCAACGGCTGCAGCCCACTTCCTTCCCTATCGTATTTCAGATCACTCGCCTACTATCCTTGTGCTTCCTAATATGGCTAGAGATAGGCCTAAGCCGTTTAAATTTGTAAACTTGTTAGCTGAAAGAGATGGTTTTTTGGATGAAGTTAAACAGGTTTGGTGCAAAGACGTTGAAGGATTTCGTATGTTCCAGATCACGAAGAAGTTAAGGTTGTTAAAAACGCCTTTGACTTGTAGGACCGATCCTCGATGCTAAGGAACCTAAATTTGATATCTAACGTCCATAATAGCGGAAATATTACGTCGTGTTTACCAATAGACAAGAATTAATCAGTTTAACATCAGTTTTATTGATCAAACATCAAGAGTACAAACTGACAAAGCTTCGCCTCCAAAATGCCAAAGTTACAAATGAGATACACAAGCTAGGTATTTATAGACTTGCAAGTTTTCCAGTGAGGTGTCTAAGTTCGCCCGAACTTGGCTATACATGATGTCATGGGCGAACTTGCTTCAACAAAACATAAATACTTCATACGACTAGCTTATCCAGCTCTATTCTATACAGACTCGATATAAGACTAAGACATAGACATTATGCACCAACAGACTTCCCTTTGGATATAGTCTTCGTCTTGTATCAGTCTTCAAGACTTTGTCTTCATATAAACTTTAACGCACACGACCGAAGAAGTTCTTAAACGGCTTCTTTCGTCGCTCTTGCTTAGAATCCGGCGTCTGGTCTGTAGGAGGCACTTTGTTCAAATGCTGAAATCTCCTAATACTTGCCTTTCTTGTTCTTTCATTAATCGCTTCAAGACGCTTCTCCTCTTTTAAAAACTCTACTCTTTCTAGATCTCTCCACTTTGTTTGCCACATCTTTCCTGAATTAACTTCGCGTGCATAGCAAACATTCACCACTTTCTTAAACTGCATCGCTTGTACCTTTTCACGTGCTTCAAACACTATCTTGTTATAGAACAAGGTTTTAATATCTTCTCTTGAGCAGTTAACCAACCACATAGGATCAAGAATCCTGATTGTCCTCCATAACCCCCTCATGCCCTGAGAACCAAGTATTTCAACTCGTTCTTTCGTGATATCAAAATGTTCTTCAAACTTTAAAACAATAACTGCTTCGCAAGTCAATGGATCTATCTACCACCACTTGAACAATGGATAGAAGTTTTGCTCAATCGGCATCAGTGGCATGTTTCTCATTGCCCTCGGTCGCTTCATTATCGATGTGATGTCTTTTTCACCCGTCTTTTTATTTGTTTTGATTCTGCGACCAGGAATAAATGGCTTCCAATATCTGAATCCTTTCACCGCTTTAAACTTTATCAGTTTCCACAACAATTGATCAATCACCTTCATGTGATATGTAACGTTAACTGTCTGAACTAACTCTTCCACATCCCAATAAGGTAATGTCTTGAAATAAGAAAGATACTTGAAGTATTGCACTCCAAATTCTCTTTTGATTGCATATACGTTAAGTTCTTTAAACCATCCCGAACTCAAGATATCTCCCAATGAAACGTCTTTGTCTTTGGTAAAGAATGCTAGGGGACGTCGAAACTTACGTTCGCGCGGCATTTCTTTGAACCAAGATTTCTTCTCTTGAGCAATTTCTTCTTTAGTCATTGGCTTTGGTAATTTTTCTTCACGTAAAGATTCTTCAATCTTTTCTTTAAGCATGTCTTCGTCTAACTGCTTATACATCTCCTCAAAAGTAGGAAAACTTTCAGAATTAGGACCGACGCGTACTTCGCAGTTTGATCTATCTCATCATCAGAAGACCAATCTTCTACTATCACTCTATTATACTCATCAGCCTCAAATCTTCTAACATACTGGTAATCGTTTGGCTCGAAAGTGTTAACATTCAACACATCCTCTTCAAAATCAAACTCTAGATCTGCAACATCAACTTCAACTAACTTTGCAAGATCTTCCTTAGTATAGTTGTGTATAAATTCGCCTTCCTCCAAGTTATGTTCTAACATCAACATTAAAGGCTTCATGGGTACTGCAACAACTGGCTTAGCAAATATTTCAACATTCAACAAATCAATCTCATCAGTTGGCTCTTTCTGCCCTGACTCCCCCTCACTTTTATCATCCATTCTGTTTGATTTATCATCCATTAGCGAGGAAAAATCAAACTCACTTGAGACTTTAGCTTCAGTGATTCTAATATCAACACTACCCTGATCATCATCATCGTCATCATCATCGTCTGCTACATTCCAATCCTCATATTCAGAATTATCTTTCTTTTCCTCATCTTCAGCTTCTTCATTGTCCTTTTCTTCAGAAGCAACGATAGGATCAGAAGGCTTGACAGATTCGTCAACCTTTGGAATATCGGACTCAGAAGCTTTAACCACATCATCAGACTTCTCAGCAGCTTCAGAAGATTTAGGGACTTCACCCTCAATATTCTTTCCTTTACCACTCACTGCTAGTTCTTTCTCAGACCTTTCTTTGGCTTCTTGTTGATCCAGACGATCATTTTCTTTGATGAAATCTATTCCCAGAGAGTTAGATAAAACTTTCTGCAACCTGGTGAATCTTCTATCATTTAGGGCTTGAATTGTCTTCAAATAAGCTATTTCTGTATGCAGCTTCTCATTTGCATCTTGCAGACTCTCGATCAAAGCTTTAAAGTATTCACGCTCATTTTCCAACACTTTAACTTTGTTGTCCAATATCTCTTTCTCAACATAGCTTTGATTCACTTTCTTTAATAACTCTGCTTTCTCTTCTTCATTCTTGGCAACTTTCTCTTCTAACAGCTTCACACGTTTTTCCAGAAGTTCAACATTCGTCTCTAGAAAGAAATCGTTTAAATCTTGCAGACTAATCGTGATCACTATGCATATCACCAAATATATTAGGCCCTGAAGACTTTGGTGTTGACTTTGGAGTAGCAGCCTTTGGTGTTGACTTCCTTGGAGTAGAACTTTCAAGATTTGAAGTCGTTGGAGCAACATGCGATTGAATAACATGTACTTCCACAAAACTAGACACAGGAGGTTCTTGTGTAGCTCCTGGCCTTTCAGCTTCCGATGAAACGATCACAGGAGGTTCTTGTGTGACTCCTGGACGTTCAGCTTCACTTGTATCAACAACAAGAGGTTCTTGTGTAACTCCTTTCTCCTGTGCGCCAGAAGGTTCTTGTGTAACTTTTGCGCTTCTCAACGTTCCTTTGTATCTTTTGCTGACTGCTTTTTGAACTTTCTTCTTTTTCTTGCCCTTTGTTTGAGGAGACCCTGTAGTCCTTGTTGAAGAAATAGTTGCAGACTTTACACGTTTAGCTTTCTTCTTTGGTCTTTCCTCATCTGAATCTTTCTCAAGATTTGGATCGAAATCAGCATCCATTTCTTTCTCTTTTTCTGCTCTAATCTCAGCTTCAGATTTTTCTGGTTCTTTTACTGGTTCTTTGTCAGAATCATCATCTTGTTCAGAAGTAGCAGAAATAACATCATCATGTGTTGCTTTCTTAGTTTCTTGACTTTCAACAACTACTGCTGCACTAGAACCTGCTTCGCCTTGAACATTCTCAGGTTCATCTTCGTCAATGAGTATTGTATCAACCTTCTTTGCTGCTCGTTTCTTCTTAGGCTTATCAGCTTCTGCCTTTAATAGCCACTCACTTCTAGCTTTCGGCTTAAAATCTTTGAACCATTCCTTTTCAGCATTAAGCTCCTTTTCATCATCGCTTCCATCTTTCCTCCATTTATTTTCTGGTGGAGCAACATAACTCGAATATTTGATAGCCCCGAAAACTGGCTTTGCAACAGGAGCTGATGCTTGTTTCTAAAACTTGATTAGCTTCTTCATAGTCGTTTCATCAAGGTGAACTAGATAAAGCACATCATTTGGATCCCGTGCTATATTCGTGAATTTCTCATCTATCAGCATTTGCACGAACCTTGGATATAAACATAACCAAACCTTGGATATATTCGTGAATTTCTCATCTATCAGCATTTGCACGAACCTTGTATCCTCCATATTCTTTGACATATGCGTAAATACAAGCTTCGAATAATTGAACGGCTTCTTCAAAATAAGCGTCGTTGCCATACAGGCCATATAATCTTGCACGTCGTCGAGGCCTGCCTTACGGTGACTAAACGTATGGATAATAGCGTGCATCAGGAGCTTGTAGGGGTTTGGCACTTCCCCTCTCTTCAACGTTGGTTTGTTCACACTTCCCTTATAACCCATTCGAAAGAAACATCCTCCAACCATCTTCTCATCAAGATAAATTGGATCGTCTTTGTTGTTGTTGAATTGCAAGACTCTACGTATATCATCTTCTGTTACAGTGATAGATTTGACTTCATTGCCGACTTGCACTGATGAAATAATCGTCTTCTGATCATCACTTAAACTCGCGTTCGTCCAGAAATGGAAAGTATGAGATCTATATGACACTGTGCGTTCCGTGATAGCCCGATGAATAGGACTTTCTTCCAAAAACTTTAAGATACTGTTGTATTCCTTTAAAGATGGACAGATCGTTTTATCGAGCGTAATACACGTGTTGTGAGTCTTAGAAAACTCTATCGAGATTGCACGTGCTGGAGCTTGAGCCTGAAAAACAATGCAAAACAATTAGCACGCTTATCGAGAAAAAGTTACAAAAATTTCCAAACATATTTATCAAGTTCGGGCGAACTTGATTATGTGTTAAAACATTCTGGAAATGCCAAGTTCGCCCGAACATGTATCAACACATGTTCACTATTTCTCTTAATAAGTTCGGGCGAACTTATATTAACAACATTCAGATTTTCATAATCCAAGTTCGGGCGAACTTCCACATATTCTTTCAAAAATCCGTTTTTGAAGTTCGGTCGAACATGTTCATGGTTTTTGTTTTTTATTCAAGTGTTGTTAACAAGTCCGGTCGAACTTAATAACAAGTTCGGCCGAACTTGTCATCTTCTTCAAACGCAAACCTGTTAAACATGCAATTAATCATTTCAATCCAATCAAACATTTTTACACGATCGATTTAAAGTGTAGATTCTGATTTTAAATTCAATTTTATCCAACAACACCTAGATCTACCATTTTTAAACATTTCAGATCCAATATATTCGAATAGAGTCCAAAACACGGTTCAAGTTTCAAAATAATATCTCTGTCATTGTAAATGGTGTGCCAATCACCAAAAATAATCAGAAATCGGGCAGTATAACAACGTATTTTTGACAAAATCACAAATTCGCTCTTAAACTCTCAAGTTCGTTCAGAGAATATGGATGCAGGTGAATGAGTTCGGTCGAACTTTCTTGGTACTTATACCATTGCAAGTTCGGGCGAACTTACTGAGTCCAACTAACAAGCCCGGGCGAACTTATGAATCAACAGCCATATTGCAAGTTCGGTCGAACTTGCTGAAAGTTAAACTTGAATCAGTTTAACAAGTTCGGCCGAACTTGCCAAACCACAATTTCAAACTTTTTTAATTTTTCATTTTAACCCCTGAACTTTCCAACTTTTACCAATTATGAAAAATCCACTCAGTTGACCAAGTCCAAGCTAATGACCTTGGTTAACCGATTTATCTGCCGAGTCCAAGTTAATGACCCGGTTTGACCCGATACGAACAAACTGTTGATATTTTCAAAATCAAAGTTTTAAATTAATGAACTTTTCATCATTTTGGCTTTTCAGTTTTTACAGATTAGCTCCCAGCCCGTTGTCAAAGAGATTCCCACCAATTCTAGCATCTTACCAGACTTCGAAGACCCGTTCTCCAACATTAGTTTGCTGAAAACAATGTAGAAATAAAAGCTTTTTGAATTTTTTAAAGTTTATGCTAAAACACACTGAAAATCTTTTTGATTTTAATCTGTAAAGCTGATAAACTATGTACAGGACAAAGTAAACTATATACAAACATATTTACAAACAATTTTTTGTGAATTCGTGTCTAAAGGATCATACAGTTAATTGAGACATATCACCAATACCGTTGACCTTTAGATGACTTTAAGCTTTAAACTCGTTTACCTAGATTGTTGATATGTTTGTCCACTTAAAATTTACCACATTTCTCAACTGTTTTCAAGATATATTTAGGTATGAATTATGAAACTTGACTTATCTGTGGTTCCCACTTCTTGAATACACTCCCGTATCAAGATTCCCTAGATTTCATCTTACAGGTGAATATATTGTAATTGATATCTGTATCTGGGTAATGCAAGACCTTGAGAGCTCAGGTTAGTACTACCGTACAGACAAAGAGATGAAAGCTCGTCTTTAAGGTGTGTTCCACTTAAGGAATCTTTTCAGCACTGCAAATGATTATATATTTCGATACTTTTCAAGTTTTGCATGCAGTTTAGGTTTTATAGCAAAAGCATTATAGAAGTTCTAGGCTATTGCTTCCGCAAAATCAGAAGAACTTGTATAATACCCAGATATCAACTATCTATAAAGACCTCGTATCTCAGAATCAGGAAATCTCTCAAACGAAATTTCGGAGTACTAAGTCCATATATCCAAGATGTGTTAACCCACAATATTAAGCAGTTGTTAAATTTAGTTTATATCTCGAAAACAGTTTACTGAACGTGTTAAGTCTATCGACACATCCACAATAAGACTCGTTTATTACTTTTAAACTTTACATTTCTTTAGCATACTGTGATAATCCACTGACGTACTATCATTTCCTTTTTGTGACATCGAATTCTTTTTGTCTTTTTCAATGTTTTTGTACATTTTTGAAAATTTTCATATGTTTTTGTATTTTCCCAAATATTTCTCCCCCTAAAATCAAAAACATATTTTTGGATTTTAGATTTTTAAGAAATACTAAACTAGAAATATATTCACAAACCATACAAACCAATGCGGATTACGTGAATTCGTCATCCGATCAGTATTCAACCTCAGCTTCCGCACCTGTAAGCAAATTTTTAATACCGTTAAGCCGCATTAGATATATAAATCTTGTTAATGGAAATGCTTTGGTATAAAAATAAGTCCTTTGTTCGTCGGTGTGGTTTTTTTCTATTCGAACCAATTTCTTTTCGTAACAGTCACGAATGAAATGGTATCGAATTTCAATGTGTTTTGTACGTGAGTGATGAACCGGATTTTTAGTTATATCGATGGCTGCTTTGTTATCTACAAATAAAGGTGTGTCAAGAAACTGCAGACCATAATCCCTCATCTGTTGCTGAATCCAGAGGATTTGAGAGCAACAGCTGGAAGCAGAAATGTATTCCGCTTCACAGGTTGAGAGAGAGACCGTGGTCTGTTTCTTACACTGCCACGTTACCAAACGCGTGCCAAAGAACTGGCATCCTGCAGTTGTAGATTTCGAGTTCAGGTTGTCCACTCCGAAGCCTGAGTCAGCGTATCCAGTGAGATCAAAATTGTCGTTCTTGGGGTACCACAGGCCGGTGCTTGGGCAACCTTTCAAGTAACGGAAGATTCGCTTGACTATTTGTATGTGTGACATTCAAGGACTTGACTGATATCTCGCACATAAGCATGTAGGATACATGATGTCTGGGTGCGATGCTGTTAGATACATCAATGAACCTATCATCGATCGATACAGTGTTTCATCAACTTTCGTTCCCGTCTCGTCTACGCAAATCCCATGGTTCAGTGCCAGTGGTGTCGAAAGCGGCTTCGAGCTATCCATTTCAAACTTTTTGAGAATGTCGTGAACATACTTAGTCTGATGAATGAATATCCCGTCTGGAAGCTGATCCACTTGAAGACCTAAGAAGAACTTCATTTCGCCCATCGAGGACATCTCAAATTTCTTCTTCATGATCTTTTCGAACTCTTTGCACAGACTGTCATCCGTAGAACCGAAAATGATGTCGTTCATATAGATTTGTACTATAATCAGATGCGATCCAACTTCTCTGGTAAACAAAGTGTTGTCCACTGTGCCTCGTGTAAAGCCATTTCCTACGAGATGTTGCGATAACGTCTCGGGGCTTGGTGTAAACCGTACAAGGCTTTGTCCAGGAGATATGCTTTGTTCTTGTTCAGTGGATCGACAAACCCCGGTGTTTGGCCGACATACACTTGTTCACAAAGTTTACCGTACAGAAATGCAGATTTTACATCCAACTGGTACACCTTAAATCCTTTCCAAGCTGCGAACGCTAGGAAAATGCGAATAGATTCTAATCTCGCAACCGGTGCGTATACCCCGTATAATCTATACCTTCCTGCTGGTGGAATCCCTTGATAACCAGCCGAGCTTTGTTTCTAACTATAACCTTCCGATCGTCCCTTTTACACTTGAAGACCCACTTTGTATCAATAGCTTTCTACTTCGGTGGCAAGTCTACAAGCTTCCAAACACCCAACTTCTCGAACTGTAAAAGTTCCTCTTGCATTGCTATCACCCAATTCTCGTCAGCCAGAGCCTCATTAACTGTCTTTGGCTCTATTTAAGAAATTAAACATGAGTAGTAGCAGTAGTTCTGAGTTGGTGCAACTCGGGTGTAGAAACAACTAAGTGCTTTGTTGATTTGATTTGATGTACGCACACCAGTTTGTAGTTCTCCTATGATATTCGTTGAAGGATGGTAAGAATATGATCGCGGCATTTCTTATGTTGGAACATCAACTGAACTTTGCTGATTTGAAACAATCAGATCACTGTTCACATCAACATTAGGAGTACTTGTTGAAGCTTCGTTCTGATTTCTTGGACTAGCAGATTGATTCAACAAGTTAGATATCTGCTCAACTTCTTCGTCCGTTGAAGTTTCATCATCAGCATCAAATGTCGGTGCTTCATCTGAGTCAGAATTCTGATTCTGAGGCGTACTGGGCACTGTTGTGTTTTCTGGTTCATTAGAAGCATTCGCTGGAGGTGTAACAGGTGTTACTTCTACTTCAGAAGTATTTTCAATTGAACATCACTGCTATTGCTTGGACCTGCTCCAGAAGATGAAGAATCCAACGTGGGTTGATTAACCACAATTGGTCTAATGATTTGTTCTTGATTCGCTGATTGGTGAAGATAATATAACGCTGCAACTTCTTCGTCATATGGTTCTTCCGGCAAGTCGAATGACTTCCAAAGGTCTTGATAGTTAAATAGCCACGTGTCACCTCTCCTTTGAATAGGATCCGTATAGTTGAAACAATCCACGTGTTGTGCATCAATAACCTTTCTCAACGAAGGAACATATACTCGTCTCAGCGGACTCGCATATCCGACAAAGAAACATTCAAGAGATTTAGCTCCGAATTTGCCATCTTGATCAATTACAGTGCATGGCGCACCAAAAGGTTCTAAGAACTTCAAATTTGGCTTCCGTCGGTTTATCATCTCAAAACATGTTTTCTTTGTTGGTTTGACAGTGAGAACTCTGTTTAGCGTGTAGCAAGCCGCAGCAACCGCTTCACTCCAGAAGCTGACTGGAAGTTTAGAATCTGCAAGCATAGTTCTCGCAGTTTCAATCAAAGTTCTGTTTTTCCGTTCAGCTACTCCGCTTTGCTGTGGAGTATAGGGAGCACTAAACTCGTGCAGTATCCCTTTTGCGTTACAGAATTCCTTAAACTCTGTGCTGTTGTCACTTCTAATGCGTCTGACCGGTAGATGATAAAGATTCTCGGGTTTCTTGAATAGAATAACCAAGTTCTCGAACGTTTCGTCTTTTGATTCCTGAAAGAATACCCACGAATATCTTGAATAGTCATTTGTCACGACCAAGCAATATAAGTCTCCTGAGATGCTTCAAACATTTACAGGACCAAATAAGTCCCTGTGGAGACATTCTAATGGCAACTTTATTGAGTTCTGAATTTTCTTCGGATGAGATTTCTTGATCTGCTTTCCCTTTTTACAATCTAAGCAGTGATCAGTCATATGAAAGCTCCGAAGATTTACACCTCTACAAGATCATTATGAACCAAGTAATTCATTTTTCTTAAACGAATATGCCCCATCTTACGATGCCAAAGAATAGAATCCTTTTCAGTAGCCTTTGTCACAAAACATTGGGCTGATTTTGATGAAGTGGTAGCAACGCCCATATCAAGAACATATAGATCATTCTCTCGAGGTGCTCGCATCAGAATCCACTCATCTGGTATTTTGAATCCCGGCTTCAAGATAATACACTCTTTGTCGTTGAAATGCACCGTGAACTTCTTGTCACAAATCTGCGATATGCTCAGAAGATTATTTTCCAACTCTGCAATATAATTCACGCGATCGAATGAAACGACGCCATTGGAGAGTTTTCCCTCGGCGACTATCCTTCCACCCTGGTTACCCGCAAATCCAACATATCCACCATTGATAGCTTTTATGTCGAATAGCAACGCTTTCATTCCCGTCATATGCCTGGACGCTCCACTATCCAAAATCCACTTAGAAAGTACGGATCTATGGAGCCCCGCACATTCCAACAATCTATTTAAAAAGCGAGACCAAGCCTTTTTGGTCTTGGGTTGAATTGGATAACCATCGTCAAAATCAAACTCACACTCATCAGCATAATCGAATCCACACTCATCTGCATAATAAAATTCACATTCATCATCTGGATTTTCTATGATGTTTATGTTTGAAAACTTTACTGTCTTTTTATCTTTTGAATTGTTACCACTTGTAGTTTTGACATTTTCAGATGTGGTTTCAATTATGATTTCAGATTTTGATTCTTTCATGCTATCACTAGTCTTAACAAGCTCAGACTTAGTGATCTCAGATGTTGTTGACCGTTTCTTTGCAATCCAGGCTTGAGATTTTATGTTAGCCTTCTTGATGTAAAACTTGTTTTCATTAGCTTTTGAAGATTCACCTTTTTCGAAAGTTGAATTCTCAAATTTCTTTTCAAAAACTTGTTTCATTTCATCTTTGTTAACATTTCTTTTTAGAATTCTTATTTGCCCAAACTCTGGTTGCTTCAGTTTCACAACATTTGAACTTTATTTCCTTCGAAGATAAGCCGACTTTGATTTCGGACATTGGCGTGCAATATGACCAATTTCGTTGCACTTGAAACAAGTCCGAGAATCATGTGGATGTCCTTTAGTGGGTTTTATACCACTTGTTTTGGCACCACTTGCAATTTTGGCTTTATCTCTAAGTTCTTTCTGTTTCTTGAACTCATCGTTTGATTGTTTCCCGATCAAACTTTCCTCATGAACCGTATTCGTCCCATATACAAAATTCATGTTTTTATTCTTATATTCATGAAATGGTGACACTTTCTTTTTAGGTTCATCTGATTCCTCTAATCCCAACCCAGCTCTCCGGTTTTCCGGATGATCACCACCATTCCTTCGGTAGTTATTTCTTTTAGGTTTGGAATAGAATTTCTTTTCATTGATCTCCAGATCATCTGATGTGACTTCCACGAGTTTAAAGAATTTGTCTAACAATTCTTCCTTCACGTTCTGAATCGGAAAACTGTCATCAAAGTATAATCTATCAGATTCCTTAATCTTGTACATTACAACATTAGGATCATCACATAGATTATTCTCCGATGATGTATCGTCATCTTCAGTCTGTGAATCAGAATTCTTTGAACTCGAGTCGGCGCTTTTAAAGCTGCCTTCATCAGAATCGTTCAAAACATTTTCAACAACTTTTTTAACCACAGCATTGTCATCATCTGTTTTAGTATAGATTACATCAATGTTCTCTGGCAACTCAGTTTTCTTTTCAGATAACAACTCAATATTGAGTGCCTTATCCATCCCATCAGCAGATTTGCGACAATACTTCTCGCATAGGGGTGGAGGAACATTACTGTATTCTTTACCAATTTTCTTTTTAGGTTTCTCTTCCGATGGAATTGTCGGAAGGATGTGATCAATGACATATGCGTTAAGGTGTAACTTCTCAAAAGTTTTTGAACACGCTCTGTTTCAATTTAATGTCCTGGAGTTGTTGCTTAGTTTCAGCAATGGTGTTAATATAGATATTAATCGCTTTTTGCTTATCCATTACTGTTCCTTTCAACATCCTTAATGTATCATGTTGTTTGATATTATTTCTATTAAGCCTTCCATAATATTTTTCATTTTA